>JBCNJP010000006.1:33648605-33901515 GCA_039602395.1 Deinandra increscens subsp. villosa
TGCACCTGATTGTTGTTGTCACATAAACAAAACAATACGTGGCTAAAAGGGTCCAAAGGCTATATATTTGGCCACGGGTACAAAATATGTGTGGCTAAAACTAGTATTTCTTACCTTTGGCCACGTTTTTTACAAAATAGTGGCTATGCGTAAAAAAAACCGTGGCCAAAGCCACTTTTTGACGTAGTGTGCGTAATGATATTGGAAATACTCCTAATTGCTCCAACAATTTAACAATTTCCAAAACGGCTCTAGTTGTTGAACCATCCAGAGTACGTTTGTAACCTTGACTGTGATAACCTTTTTCGCATCCCGACATAAATCTTACAGGGTGTGACAGAGTGGTATCAGAGCCAAGGTTATAGAACTAGATTGCATACATAGGGTCTAGACTATAGCCTAAGCTCTGTTAGTCATACTTGCATGCATCACTATTTGCCTATTTGACTGATTCACACATCATACGTAACATATATATATTATTATCATTACTTGGAAACTTTGTCGCAGCATGGCTTCTCACGGACCGATTGAATTGACTTCTGACTCTAAGACTGAGGCACACTCCAACTTGGAGCAACCAGCATCACTCGTCACTACTGAGGCTCCATCACCCCCTCGTTCACCGACCAGTGTTCTCAATGGCCCTTACGATGCCGACTCCGAGCCGGAGGAGGATTCGACGACTGATGAGGAACCGGAGGAGTACGCGCCCTTCACAGTGGACATCACCGATGCAGACGAGGACAGAGATACTCTCACAGTTACTCTATTCGCTTCTAGCCCTGTTTCTCACGCTCGTGAGCCCTCATTCCGACCGTACCGCTCCACGCCCAACGGTCCCCTACGTTTGCTTACCCCTAGGAAGTCAGTCAGGCGTAGTAGACAGCACGTTTCTGGTCCAGTTACTGAGTCTGAGCCGTCTCGCACGCGTTCCCTCCCCCTAGAGCCCGATGAGCTACCTGCTAAACCAGAGACGATGCCACCCAAAAAACGGGTGAGATTTGCCGACAACACCTTTGAGATCGGAGAGCCATATGTCACTGCTAAGACCCAGGACGTGCCATTGCCACCACATGCCCCAGCACCTTCTGATATACCTAGCCCTGTTCTTTCTGGTATCCCTGTTGACTCCCTTGTATCATCCCTCTTTGTTTGCATCCCCCGTCGTGATGATGAGATCCGCCAGCTTCATGCCACCATCCGTAGCCTTGCTCCACCTGCCAATATCACTGACCTTACCACCCGTCTTGCTTTCCTAGAGGCCTGTGTGACCTCTCGGGACCAGGCCCTCGATACCTTGCAAGTTCACCTATCTGACGCCTATGGAGTCGCCGTTGAGGCCAACAAGGCCGCCTCTACCCCTTCAGCGGAGGACTTCGCCAGCCTCATTCGCCTGTTGCTATCAGTGATTATCCAGATCCGTGACATCCTCGACATTGTTGATCGAGCACCATTTCATTAGATTTGTGATCTTTTATGGTATTATTATGATGTATTTGAAACTTGTATTATTGGTGAATCTGTTTTTATCACCGGAAAAATGTTTATGTTGGTCTGAACAATTCTGGAAAAGGATTGATTACGTTGTAACATGTACCTTTATTTATCAACTCTGGTGTACTTTGTAATGTAATGTGTTGTTATGTTATGTTATATTGTGGTGATTGTTATGGATTTTGGCATGTCATGTTTGGTTGCATTCACTTATACTATGTATAATGTCTTAGTTTATTTTATCTTATACAATTTAAAGTTGAATGTCAAGACGCACGAATCGTGATAGTGACCCTCTCGGAACCCCAACCCTGGACTCCACAGCTATCGAAGCCCTGATTAACTAGCGTATAGCTGATGCACTTGCGACCGCCGAAGCAGATCGAGCTTCTGCCTCAAACGGAAGGAGATCAGGATCCCCTGGTGGTAAGACTAAAGAGTTTCTTCTATGACCGAAAGATTTATGACTACAATTGTACGAATTGTATTCAAGGTTTTGAGTAACTTACAAGTGTCCGGGAATGCTCATACAAGGATTTCATGAACTGCAAGCCCTTACACTTCAAGGGTACTGAAGGAGCAGTTGGACTCATTCGTTGGTTTGAAAAGATGGAATTTGTGTTCCGTATGTGTAACTGTCCTGATGGTTACACTTTCAAGTACGCCACTAGCATTTTCGGAGAAGGAGTTCTGACTTGGTGGAACTCTCGTGCTGAAGCCCTCGGACAGGACCAAGCTTACGCCATGGCTTGGAACGAACTGAAACTACTCATGCGAGATGAGTACTGTCCTCGTGAGGAACTGCAACGCTTAGAAGTCAAATTCTGGAACTTGGCCATCAATGGATCCGACATAGCTGCTTACACCCATCGATTCCACGAATTGGCACACATCTGTCCTACCATGGTGACCCCTCTGCACAAGAAAATTGAGAGATACATTTGGGGTCTTTCTACCGCCATCTAAGGAAGTGTCATGGCTTCTAACCCCACAATACTCCAATCTGCTATCCACTTGACTCACAATCTGACCTACCAGGCAAACCGCCAAGGCTTGTCTTTCTCTCGTAAGGTTGCTGAATCCAAGGCCGTACCTGTATCATTTGTTCCCTCTAACCAGCTGAAATCTGACCGCAAGCGCAAACACGGCCATGATGGAAAGAAGAAAAAATCTTTTGACCTTCCCGAGAAAACCCCTTAAGTCGTGAAGGCTTATGCTGTAACCACTCGTGCACCTGATGCAAGAAAACCTGGATACACAGGAAACCAGCCCCTGTGTGGAAAGTGTAACCTGCACCATACCCTGGATTGCAGCAATGTGTACTGCGAAGGCTATAAGGAAAAAGGTCACATTCACTGTGATTGCCCACATCGTTCGAACAAGACGCATCCCGTTGGAACCTGCTTCGAGTGTGGCAGCACTGGCCACTTCAGAAATGAATGCCCAAAGCTCAAACGAGAACCTGCCAGAGGAAAAGCCTTCGTGCTCAATGCTACTGAAGCCCGTCGGGACCCCCACACCGTAACGGGTACGTTCTTACTCAATAATCATTTTGCTTCCATTCTATTTGACACTGGTGCCGACAAAAGCTTTGTGTCTAGTGAGTTTAGAAACTATCTTGACGTCACGCCAACTAGATTAGACACTAAGTATATAGTTGAACTAGCCGATGGTAAACAAATCGAAACGGAAGAATCTTTTCCAAATTGCTCTTTGAACTTATCCGGCCATCCCTTCTCAATCGATCTATTGCCGGTACAATTGGGAAGTTTCGACGTAGTCGTTGGAATGGATTGGTTGACTAAAAATTATGCCGAAATCATTTGCCATGAGAAAAGAGTCAAGATACCCCTCCCCGAAGACGAAGTTATGACAATTCTAGGGGATCGTAGTGGAACCAAGCTAGACATCATCTCGTGCATGAAAGTCCATAAGTTTATGCGCAAAGGCTACCCTGCCCTCTTAGCTCACATAACAGCTAGTCAATCCGAAGAGAAGAAACTAAAGGACGTTCCCATCGTACGAGACTACCCTGAAGTCTTTCCCGATGATCTTCCAGCTTGCCACCCTCCAGGCAAGTGGAATTCCATATTGGTTTGGTACCCGGAACTACTTGACAAAGGTTTTATCAGACCCAGTTTCTCTCCTTGGGGCGCTCCTGTTCTCTTCGTCAAGAAGAAGGATGGATCTTTCCGGATGTGTATCGACTACCGCGAGTTGAACAAGCTTACCGTAAAGAGCCGATATCCACTACCTCAAATCGACGACCTATTCGACCAATTACAAGGTTCCAGTTACTATTCAAAAATCGATCTTCGTTCTGGATATCATCAACTAAGATTTCGTGAAGAAGATATTGCGAAAACTGCTTTTCGTACGCGCTATGGACACTACGAATTTCTCATTATGCCCTTCGAACTAACCAACGCGCCTGCCGTCTTCATGGATTTGATGAATTGTGTCTGTAAGCCATACCTCGATAAATGCGTAATCGTTTTCATTAACGACATCTTAATCTATTCGTGTAGCAAGGACGAACACGAGAAGCACCTGAAGCTTATTCTGGAACTGTTGAAGAACAAGAAGTTGTACGCCAAGTTTTCAAAATGCGAATTCTGGTTACGCGAAGTGCATTTCCTAGGCCACGTAATCAACGCAGCTGGAATCCATGTGGATCCCACAAAAATTGAAGCTATCAAGGATTGGAGTCCGCTTACAAACCCTTCCAAGATTTATCGAAAACTTCTCCAGAATAGCCCAACCATTGTCCGCCTTGACGCAAAAGGATAAGAAATTCATTTGAGATCATAAAGCCGAACAAGCTTTTCAGACCCTGAAGCAAAAGCTGTGTAACGCACCCATACTATCCTTAACAGAAGGATGTGAAGATTTCTGTGTTTACTGCGATGCCTCACACCAAGGTTTAGGCTGTGTCTTAATGCAACGAAACAAAGTCATTGCTTACGCTTCGCGACAGCTAAAAGTTCACGGGAAGAACTATACTACTCATGATTTGGAACTTGGAGCAGTCGTCTTCGCCCTTAAGATTTGGAGACACTACCTCTAAGGTACCGAATGCAAAATTTATACTGACCACAAGAGTCTTCAACACATCTTAGACCAGAAGGAGTTGAACATGAGACAACGCCGATGGATTGAACTGCTCAGCGACTATGACTGTAAAATCTTGTACCATCCTGGAAAGGCTAACGTCGTTGCTGATGCCTTGAGCAGGAAGGAACGTGTCAAACCCCTTGTTGGTCCAGAATCAACAACCGTTCACGATATTCTATCAATCACGAGTGCGGAATCCAAGTGATTGATTGATTCAAGATAAGAGATGAGAAGAATACCAAGAAAACGATTAATAAACGATAAAAACCTAATCTTTGCACACAAGATGAACTTGTCGGGTACAAATCTTGTAATCGTAAACTATCTTGTCTCTCTAGTTTACGATCGTAAACACCTTGCGATCATAAACACCTCTGGCTGCTCCTCTCAAGAATCGTAATCAGCAACCCCTTCTATGGTGAACTCATGGGGTATATATAGACCCCCATTGGGTTTACTATTGGGCCCCTTGTGGATCATAAACCCAATACTAAACCCAAGCCCAACCATAAACTAACCTAAATACAATAACCAAACTAGCCTATGATTCTAATGAAACCTTCTAAGCCCAGCCCAACTCATTTAATATTGCAAGCCTCATAATCTAGCCTCAACAATCTTCCCCTAGGATTGTGATATTAAATGTCTTCAATCTTTGAAAATCTTCTTCTTGACTGGCTGGCATAGATGTTGATGAAGATTCTTTCCACAGAAATCTTCAATGCATTTCATGAAGGGCACTTGGGACTTTCTCTTGATCAGCATCAGCTCGAACTTCTTTAAATGAACAATCAATGAAATGGAGGACTCTCATTGACTTCCTTCTCTTGAAAGAACTGGTTCTTGCTAAATCTTCGGTAACTGTCTTGAATCTTCAAAAATTAGAGGGTAAAAAGTTTGAACACCTCTAACTTTGAAGAACTTGGTTGTTGATCTTGGGTCTTCATGATCTCTGACTGCTCTCTGCATCATTTTCTTCATCAAAGATCGACTTGAAATCTTCAGCTTCCCCTAAACTTGTGAGCATTTTCTTTGACAAACTTTTAAAGCTTTTGGAAACTTGTAATGACACCAACAACTTCCCCTGAATAGTTGCTTTTCCAGATGGAAGTCTTGTCAACTTTGAGCAGCAGTAGCATCAGCAGCATCTTTCTATCATCAACCTGTCTGTCACAGATTTGAAAAAAAATATACTCCACTAGACATTTGATGACCAGTCTTTGGGTTAGAAGGTAATTATCATCTGTTCAGTTGATTCAAATTAACATAACTTTAACCAAAAACCCTAATATAGATTACGGGTTTTCTATAAAACTTCCCTTGAACCCAAGACCTCTAAAGACTTCCCCTTAGCTGATTACTTCCCCTCAGCTAAGGACTTCCCCTGAGATAATACATATTATCTTCGAGTTCCCTTCAGATACTATGTATTATGGAAGTCTTTTCATTAGATAATAAGTATCATCCTCGAGTTCCCTTCGGATAATACTTATTATCCCCTCTCCTTCCCCTAAAAATTTGTCAAGATCTGCAGGGGGCATACTGTCATGCATCAAAACCCATGAAAACACATTTTGACTTCTTAAATTAACCTGGCCAAGACGTAAACACAATAAAAAAGAACTTAAAGACTCACACATGAAAGATAAAAATAAACAAATACTTACAAATATCAAACATGAGAAAGTTTACAAGGGATCAAACCGTATGAATCTGACTGAGGAACCCTTTTCAGCTTCAGTTACTCGACTAGTCCAGGTGATTGCTAGTATGTTTGTCCGCTTTAAACTCGACCCGTTCAAACCCAACCAAATGCATCATGCTTAAAAGATTACTAATTACCAGCATGTTTAATCGTCCCCACACCCAATTGTACATAGCAAAACCTACCCAACCTCAGATTTTATTGAGGATTCACAAACACCCAACTTGAGGAACCATGCAACACCGTTATGACTACCACTTATTTCATTAATCATCAGTCGGTGATCAGGTCGGCCGAATAAGCACGCAAAGAAGCCCAAACTGAATGATTATTTTTAATTTTCTTTTCTTTTTCTTTTCTTTTTCTTTCTTTTTCATTTCTTTTTCATTTCTTTTTCTTTTATTTTCTTTTCATTATGTGGTGTAATCATGACAGCAGAAACATGGCGTGTGAGAGAGTGAATACTAGGTATAATTACCACTCTCAACCCGTTTTTGCTAGGACTCAGTTTTTTAAACCATGTAAACTGAGATGGGAAACTAAACATATATATATTTTAAGTTCATTGCACTTACATTAGCGGTCATAAGATTAGGTCGAGCCTACCGAGCATATCACCGTGGAGCTTGCTTTTCACATCCGTTTTACACGTGTCAGTCATCTCCAATCCGGACATATTTCACTTCCCCTAGCCTTCTTAGAAACAGACACAAACAATTAAAAATTGAAAAGCACACTATTTTTGAGGGGTCAACTTTTTTCTTCATCTTTACATTTCTTCCCCTTGCTTTTTGATTTTTAATGTCACAAATTTTGTGAACATCATTTTTTTTAAACAGGAACACATAAGCAGAGAAAATAACTTCACACACATCTGGCCAAGCTAACCTTCCAAGTATGGATTTGAAAACTTTTAGAAAAGGGGTTTCATGACTGCACACTAAATTGCATTAGAAGTCAAACACTTCAACAAACAAGCACCAAGTGAAAATTTTAAGAAATTTGGTTTGACACAAACACCTTTTACCGCTTCATCAAACAAACAACCAAGTTAAGAACAGTACATTTCATGCTGAATTTGACCTTTTACCTCTCAAGGAAACATATCCTCCATAAAAATTGCTTGTCATGACATGAAGATACGTCTCCTAAACTGTGCCTGGAACAATCACTTAGCAATAAACAAATTAATAATAAAAATGTTAGTGATAATCCTCCTTGACTGTTCCTACACATAGTGAGAGATTAGTTAGCCAATGGTACCCAGGCCATTGTTTTTCTGGGTACACCTGAGGAATCAATAAAAGATACTTCCTGTAAGAACATCCCCTTTGAGAAATCAGGAAGTTGGGATGGAGCTGCCTTGATTTTTTGTTTCCAAGTTCCAGGTGATTTAACATTTGTTTTAGTCACTTTTGGAGTTGTGAATTTAGGTATTTCAACCTTCTTCGTTTTAGATTCATTTTTCAAAACAGTTTTTGTTTTAGTCACCTTTGGAGTTGTGACTTTAGGTATTTCAACCTTCTTCATTTTAGAATCATTTTTCAAAACAGTTTTAGTTACCTTGGGAGGGGTAACTTTGGGTTTTTCAGACATTGGTTGTTTTGAAAACGGTTTCTTCACCTGTTTTTGGAAATTTTTATAACTTGGAAAGCTGTTGTTTTGATTTATAGATTTTCTTTCAGCTTTCGTAGCGCCCCAATGTTGATCAGAGGGTTTAACCTTAGGAGTAACAGTCTTCCTTGCCTTAGGTGTTTGCACCATCATTGGCTTAGACTTTACAGACTCCTGAGATGAAATCCTTTGACTTTTCGGAAAATAGGGTTCATAGGGGCGATAAAGACAGTTTCTAGCAATATGACCAGCAATGCCACAATTAAAGCAAGTCTGCTTCTTTAGATAGAAGTCAGACGTGTACCCATTTGTCTTTGGTGGCTGATATGGAGCTGGTTTGCCTTGTGTCTGCTTCTTTGCTTTGTCTGCAGCTTCAGATTTGACTTTCTGCTGGTTCCTCGAAGCCTGTGTTGAACCTGTCTTTACTGTCTCTGGGCTTCCTTGATTCTTTGACGTTCAAGCATCATTCTTGCAATTACAACGACAACTGCATGATCCAACTGAAGAAATGGGAGACACAACTACTCCCTTGAGTTTTTTATTCTTCATTCCAGCCGTTGGTTTCATACTCGGATGCTTGATGGTGATCTTTGGACTCTCAACTTCAGCTTTACTTATTACTCCATTAGTTATTCCCTTGAACTTGGAGGAAAAGGATGGTAACTCATATCCAACATCTGGTTCTTGGTCAAACATTGATCCAGATGTCATAAAGATCTTCCCCTCTGGCCGTGTCGTCAAGATCACCTTTTCCCTTTTGACTTCGTCAATTACTTTGAAGTATGGGGTTCAATTTTAGGATATGGTTTCAACTCTATCCTAGCATCATCAGACTCAGAGTTATGACACCTGTCATATTTCTGGCACTCAGCATCTTTGTCTGATATATCCTCTACTCTCCCTTCACCATAAGTCATGTTTGCCTCATTATCAATTTCTTCTTGAGTCAACGGTGTAGTTCCAACCAAGACACTATCCAAAGGAGGAGCAGCTTCTTTATAATCAGACTTGATTCGTTCAACTTGATCCTCACTAAGAAGTATTCCTATAATGTCTCTGGGAACTAGTGGAGGAATAATGCTGTTTGCAGCCAAGGACTTATTAAATTTCTTTGATCCGAACCCAGTTGTGTCTTTCCCAACTTGACCAGTTACAACAGCATGTGACAATTCCTTTCCAGCATTTAGCATTCGCTTATTTCTTTCCTGATTGCAATCATACTTGACCTGCAGCTCATCATATTTTTGCTGCAGTTCAGTTAATTTCTGTGTCATCTCAGATATCTCAATCCTAGTCTGATCATATAAAATAGTCTTCTCCGTTGCTAGCTTTTGATATTTCTCAATGTCTAATTTTTGAGCTTTCACCTTCTCTTCACTCTTCTCCCATCTGCCCTTAAATGAACTTCTAGAACATTGCATATCAAATAATTCTATCTCACTATTTTTCCAAAGTTGTCTAAGGCCAGGAATTAAACGAGCACAAGTAGAATTGGGGCATATCTTAGTTTTGTCAACTTCATCTGCGAAAGCATCCTTGTCCTCAACCATATTTTTTTCTTCAACCACTGAACTCATTTCTTTCTTGAGATATGCAGCCTTTGAAAATTTTGAAAAATCGGCAAAAACGGCAAAAGTACTATTTAAAGAATAGTGTCAAAAACTTAAAAACGCGAAAACAGAGGCCTTCGGAGTGGAATTTGGGGGTCCAAACGAGCTCCCCTAGACATTGGTCTAGGGTAATTCTGGGGCTTGTTGTCACGAACGTCGTGTTAAAATTTGAGCTTCTAACTCCAAACGAGTCAAAAGTTATGTCCGTTTCCGTGAAGGTGTGAAATAGTGATTTTTTGCCGCAAACTAGTTTCCGATCGTTAACCCTGTTTCCGATCGTAAACAATGATCGTAAACATCCCGAGTCGTAATCAACGATTCCGATTCAGACAAGTCGTAAACACGATTCTGATTGAGAAAAATCGTAAACTCGATTCCGATTGAGAAAAGTCGTAAACACGATTCCGATTGAGAAAAATCATAAACACTCAAAGCTCGGATCTTGAAGTCGTAAACTCAAATTTCTCGATCGTAAACGTCCAAAGATCGCGTCTTGAAGTCGTAAACTACAATTTCCGGGTCGTAAACACAAAGTTGATGAAGAACACGAAGAACACCAAATCGTAAACACCAAAAACTGCCCATAAAATGTCGTAAACACCATAAACTGCCCAGAAAACTCAAAAAACTCGATCGTAAACCTGAAAAACTCAAGAAAAACTCACAAAAACCATTAGATCTCTTAAATCAATATCGTGAGAACCACGAAACACTCGTTTCTTGGCTCTGATACCAATTGTTGGTCCAGAATCAACAACCGTTCACGATATTCTATCAATCACGAGTGCGGAATCCAAGTGATTGATTGATTCAAGATAAGAGATGAGAAGAATACCAAGAAAACGATTAATAAACGATAAAACCTAATCTTAGCACACAAGATGAACTTGTCGGGTACAAATCTTGTAATCGTAAACTATCTTGTCTCTCTAGTTTACGATCGTAAACACCTTGCGATCATAAACACCTCTGGCTGCTCCTCTCAAGATTCGTAATCAGCAACCCCTTCTATGGTGAACTCATGGGGTATATATAGACCCCCATTGGGTTTACTATTGGGCCCCTTTTGGATCATAAACCCAATAGTAAACCCAAGCCCAACCATAAACTAGCCTAAATACAATAACCAAACTAGCCTATGATTCTAATGAAACCTTCTAAGCCCAGCCCAATTTATTTAATATTGCAAGCCTCATAATCTAGCCTCAACATCCCTTCGTGTCAAATCTCTTGTCATGACCATCCAAACAGGTCTCGCCACTCAGGTTTTGGCAGCGCAAGCTGAAGCTTTGAAAGACGAAAACATCCGAGACAGAAAATGCGTGAGCATGGGATCGTCTACTCGATCTAGCTAATCTGACATCGAAACATAATTAACCGATTGATTTATTGATCAAAACGAACAATTACAATCAGTAAACACTCAGAAACAGACTCAGAGAAACACACTCAGAAACACACACTCAGAAACACACACTTAGCAGAAATCTCATACGCTCAGAACTGACTATTACAAAGACCAAACAATTATTTATACCCAGCTGGCCGATCCCTGTCCGAACCCTAGGTTCAGCCAGTACAAACTCCAGGTTCGGACCAGGTTCGGCCAAGCATACTTTGACTTGATCTTGTACATTACTTGATACTTCACACGACGCACATATCTGGTATCAACAAACTCCCCCTCGTCGTGCGCAGTATCTCTTCAACATCATCAACTTTGTATCTTCAATCATGCTCCCCCTCAAGTGTAGAATGTCACACCCCGCCTCCTCACCTATCACCCAGCCAGGCACGAGGGAGGTGTTGTGGAAAACAGGCTGTCAATACCAGATACACGCGGAAGAAACAGATGATGTACGTATTAAACAACAAATAATATAGTTACAGACAGCCTGATAAGTTTTACAATCACTTGATGATAATAATAAGTTTGTTTCTAGCATCTATGCAGAGTACTAGGTCACTAGGCCCGAAGGTTCTTGATAACTATATGAACTTGTTTGCTTTTTCCTGTAAAGTCACCTACTTGGATGCTCTTTACTGATTTCTTGCAAAATTTGTAAACCACTGATATCAACAACAATGAAGTTGTTGGTGAGCCGTACCATACCTGTTATTCATCTTTCAAAGCTACTGGACTACAAACTTGCTTACATGTAATGACTAGAATTCAACCAATAAAATATATATAAATCATGGGGTACAACACATGCACCAAAGGATTCTAGCATACTAGTTACGTAGTAATTTTTCACATTACATGCAATATATATCTGATGCGTAGCCAGTAAGCAATCAACTGTAGAACCACAACTGCTAGTTGTGTTCTCAAAACTTTCAATAACAAAGATAAGGTAGCAGAACTCACATGATTAATCTGCTAGTTGAGGCCATGGCCGCCGCCGACAGTCCAGTTCTTGGTTCATCAAATAACCCCGCACAACATTAAGGGTCCAAATCTGTACATGCATGTTATGATCGAGATTTTAGAAAGAGGAATACTCTCTGGAAATCCAAGAACACAAGTCCCTTACCGGAAATCCCGACTGAAGGGGGCTCGGTTTCACGACTGTGGTCACAAACACCACCACCGCCACCTAAAATAAATAGAAGAGAGGTCGCCGCCGTCGCTTGCTCGCCGGAACTGAACCGTTGCTGTTGTCGAGAATAGAGAGAAATCGCGATCTTATGAAGTCGCCGGAACGAACGGGAACAGCGGCGTCGCCGCCGGGCTGTTCACCTCGCCGCTGCCGCTGCCTGCGGCTGTTGCCGCCGTTTCTGCTACTGCTACGCCGATTTGGAAATAAACAGAGGACATAGAGTGTCGGAGAGAGAGAAGCGAGAGGCTGGAAGAAGATCGCCGCCGCCGGGAAAGGTCGCCGGAACACGGTCGGAAGAGGGGAAGGGGAGGAGAGCCGTGAGGCTCTCTTCTTTCTTTCTTTCTCTAATATTTTTACACACAAATAATTGATTTGTGTATGTATGTATGTAGTGGTAGGATAGGAAAGTACTTCATTTAAGTACTTTAGTCAAACAAAGTCAAGTGTAGTACACTTGTTATATATAAACATGTATTATACCGAGATATCCGGAGATGCTAAATAGTAAAAGTCTCGCTCATAAACCGTGATAATTCTAATATGACTGAAATATTATAAAACCTTCGTAAACATTCTCCAAATGTTTAAAGCGTTATATTATATATAATCTAATGATTATTTTCTTAAACACGCGGTATAGAGCGCGTATCTAACCCGAGTGTCGTTCTTTGCCGTTTTTGCAAACTGAATATATTTATGCAACTCTAATTCTTATTAATCACTCAGAAAAATATTTATAACTCCACAGGGTTAGTAAATCAACTTACTCGAACATTGTTTATAGTGATTGGGCTTTTGTTGGGCCACGAATTCCTTAATGGGCCTGTTGGGTCTACCTAGGCTTACTGGATCCAATTTATAACCGCAAAAAAAAAAATTTCCCTCAGATTTTAGCGGAATTTACAAGGTGTTACAACTCTCCCCTCCTTGAAGGAATTTCGTCCCGAAATTCGCAATGGCTAATCAGAGGAGTAACTATACATCTTTGTATTATGTCACATCCAATGTTTTCCTTATGGACTTCTTTGATCTCCTAAATTAGATTTACTTTTACATCAATCCTCATTGCTCTTACTTAGATCGATTTTGGTCTCTCTTCACTACTTAAAACGTCAGCCATTATTTTAGCTTTTTCCCCGGATGGTATTTAATCTTGCAATCATGATCACCTAATATCTCCATCCAGCGCCCTTGATGCATATTCGACTCTTTGTGATTTATGAGGCGTTATAAACTCTCATGAACAGGATACACCATAATTTCTTTCCGCACAGATAATATCTCCATATTTCCAGAACGTATACTTCTATACCCAATTCCAGACCATGTATGATGTAATTCTTTTCGTGTGTCGTAAGTTGCCTGATGACATACGCAATTACCTTGTCACATCGCATGAGTATACAACCAAATCCATTAGTTGATGTGTCAAAGTTTATCATGAAGTCTTCATATCCATCAAATAATGAGATAACTGGTTCCTTGTCGTTGAACAAATACTTCATCAATCCTGTGTAAGGGATATGTGTTCTTGATCGTTACTCGATCAAGGTTATGAAAATCAGTGTATATTTGCATCAATCCATATATCTTCTTTTTAGTGAGTACAGACACTTCCCATAGCGATATGTAGGGCCTTATAAAATCTTTGTCATAATGCTCCTGCAGCTAAATCTTCAACTTCTTGTATTTCAAATTGCTCGAGACTTGAGAGGCGAATGAATAATCGAACACGTTATGATTAAAAATAGAGAATTTTATTGAATCTTGGAATTTATTGAACTCTTGAAATTTAATTGAATCTTGGAATTTTGCCTTAAGCCCTTTAACAGAAGAGTTCAATGTGTTATAGATTTCTAAATAAGTCATGATGACTTTTAAAGTTCGAGGGGTTATGGATTTCTAAACAAGACGTGAAGAATGTGACATTAACTCATAACATGATGATGAGATGGCTAGATTGTAGGTTCATTGTAGGTTTATGACACCAAAACTGAGTAATCAAACATGTTGTGAAGGGGTTGTGAATGAAAATTTTTGAAATTTCAAGGAATATTAATCAACACAATAGGATTCCAGAAGCGCACATATGTACATGCAAATCCACGATTACGTTCTAGAACCGTAATCATCTATTTGCCTTACAAACATGCCCTATAAGATCTCGCTTCATGTATCTTAATGATTAGGCCAATTCATTAAAAGTACGAATAAATGTAGGTCATTACTCAAATGAATGAAGAAGTACAAATAACAGTGAAGAGACCTTTCAATAGATTAGCACGAACGAAGTTCACAATCTGATGATGAGGAAGATTAACCAGGAGAAGGATCCTAGTCTAATCTTTGCTTAGAATTTAAGCTATGTCCATTGCGATCTTCAAAGTCCTCGGCCTTGTTGATCTCACATCCGCTCCAAGTGCTGAATCCATGCCTTAAGTATGTCTCCTAATTTATCTCTTCTCAGCATCCGTCATGTGAAGCACCGAAGTAAGAAACTTATTAAACCACTTGATATTAAAAATTTTCCTCTATTTGAGACGTGAAACACGTCATGCACTCCACTGAATTCTTCTAGCTTCTCAGATTCATTTTCATAGATAACCTTCCTCACCAATTAAATTGCATAAGTCAATTCCATTTCTCTTTTAGAATTCCTTTTCTCTTTCTTGGGTATACAACATCGTTTTTTGTTAAGTCAAAGCAGTGTCCTTTAAGGAACTAGGCGCAAATCGAATCGTATCCTTTTCAAGACATTCGTTGGTATCCAACTAGTAGATAAAAATAATTCCTTTCACTTCACAACCTCAAGTTCTTTCGACTAGAACTGGTACTTAAAAATTTCAAGGTCATTCTTCAATTTGCTCTTCATTTGTACTTTTGGTGTATCCATTTCCATTTTAAATGGTCAACTTCTCCCATTTTGATGTTTATACTACTTGGTATAGTCATATCATCAGCCAATTTTATTATTTTTCATCAATCGAGAAGGAATTGTAATTTAAAAAAATCTAGTTGGCTTCAACCTTTTCCAAACTATTGAGTGTTTCAGTTGCACTTTATCATCCTTAAAGACAATCAACTATCTCATTATCCCTGAAAATAATCATCTCGTTGAGCTAGGCTTGATTGAATTGGGATTCACTCACACCATCCCTGAAAATAATTATCTGAACAGGCTAAACTTGGTTGAATTGGGATTCACTCACATCATCCCTGAAAATACCGGGTATGCAAGCCACGAATGCTCTGTACGAACCTTCCTTCTTACAAATCTTCTTTTATTCATTCAATAGCTCCTTTCTTTCCAATCAGAATCCTTAGAACGTTATCAAGAGTCTCAACTTTGATAGATTTTCTAGTCTTGCCCCTAGAGTTGGAAGTATATTTAGTAGGACGAGAGTAATGCTTCTTAGTAACCTTCTTTGAGTGGCTAATACTGGTTCTGATTGCACTCATACAACTTGATTTTTTTTTTAAATCATCATGAGTCTTGCTCTGCTTCTTTCTCCTTAGCCTACAAATTAAAAGCTGTAGCCGTAGCTAGTACAGCTGCTACCAATCTTACAACTGCCACCAGCCTCCGTTTTCAGACATAATTGTTCCTAAATTGAATTCTTATTTGTACTAAATGGGTTGTTTAATCATTATAATTATTTGTCATAGCTTATTGTCTTCAGTGGAGAGTTAAGCAATTTGCCACAATGGCGAACAATGTTAGGAATATTTATCAGGAATTGTTTTCTTGTATCTCAGACTTGGATCGAACACTCCTTATTACTGTTGTAAGGATCATGTGTTTTTTGTGTTATTTTTCAAAATTGACTTATCGTGCCGGTCTTATGCCGGTTTGCACAAGACAATTATTATGAACATAAACGCACAAGCGTGCGAAATTTTAATTGGATCCTAATTTTAGGCAATCACCTAGGCTCCTAAGGCCACAGTCTATGTCTAGACTTCGATCATATAAATATATAATAAGTGTTTAAATGCATATTTTGGCACCTATTTGTAACCTCATTGTTACTATAACAACATTAACTTTGATCATAACTAACTATGGTTAAAGAGATAGTTTTACATAATGCAGATATTGGGAGAACAAATATGGCCTCACATAGCACATTTACTAAATAAGATGCAAAGTGGCAGTTTGAAACATGGAATAGTTAATCATAAGTATAAGGCGACTAATCGTATAGCAAAAACTTTCCTCTCCCATCATGAATGTATCACCATGCCAATGCTTCTTGTCTCTTTTCAATTGAGACCAATTTACCAATGCAGATGTCGTCCTCTTATATGACTTCGCCATCTCCACTTTCTTCTTTTTGTGCTCTACTGTATTCCTTGCCAACACGTGGTTTTCCTCCATTAGCACGCTTGCAACTGGTGATCTTATACTAGATTCCACCGTAAAGGATGCATGAATTTGTGGCTAGGACCAGTAATTGATGAGAGGTAAGGTTCCATATACAGTGATTATAATGGAAATATATTGTTGTGGTTGAATAGGGTGTAGTGACTGAGGTTAAAAATGATGAAGTGACTGAACTGGTGTGACTGCTGCTGATGAGACTTATGTGGTTAAGATATTAGACCAATCATATACGATTATAATAGGTAGGGGATTTGATGAAGTATGCAAATTGTTGATTCCATGTGGACATGGAAGACTGTAACTCTTAGAAACCTGTCGCTCATATTTGGCTTAAAAATTATAGTGAATGATAAATATTCATGAGGTTGTCAGCTAAAACAGTGATTTGATCGCCAACCGTCACAACCATGAAATTGCTCATCTATGGTAAATTGATCACTAGTTTCAGTTGCATATAAGTTGACTCATCCGGTCCACCTTTAATGCCTGCTTAATGCTGATGACGCGTAGACGTGATGTGAAGCACATTCGGAGGGGTAGTTACCAGTGTGTCCAAGCTGACATCACTTCCTTAACGCGCTTTGATGATTGTTGTGGTTGTACTACATCCTCCTCCTTTTGAGGCTCTTCCTTGTTGTCTTGTGTTGTATCAATCATTGTCTTCACTATCTCTAGTTCGGCTGAAGGATTTCCGAAATATCTATCACAGATGTGCGGTCAAGACTTTTGTCTTCTCCTTTTCAGGTTTCTCCGCTTGGGAATTCTTGTCAACGTGTGTTATCACATCAATTGCGGCCTTTGCTATTTGCAGAAGAAGACTTGCCATATCCAAATGTTTGTCTTAGGTGCATGCTTAAAATAATGTTAGTATATAACTAGGATATCAAATTCCCAATGAAAGCCTAGGTTACAGAACCCTACTTACACAAGAATGGTCACAACTTAGAGCTTCAACACATAATGAGGAAGACTATCAGCTTTAATGTGCCCACTAGGGTTCACCGAACTTTAGTGCACCTGTGGGTAGTAATGGCAGTTGGCCAGGCTAGAAACTACTACCGACCTTACACTAAACTTCGATAGCTGCCTAATGTACAAATCTCAGCCTAAGTCAAAACTTAAGAACGGGATTTGGTCTTAAAGTCGGATCTAGGTTCGAGCTTAGGGGCTCTACAAGAACACCTAATCTGCTGGAACCTGTGGCTCTGATACCAACCTGTCACACCCCGCCTCCTCACCTGTCACCCAGTCAGGCACGAGGGAGGTGTTGTGGAAAATAGGCTGTCAATACCAGATACACGCGGAAGCAACAGATGATGTACGTATTAAACAACAAATAATATAGTTACAGACAGCCTGATAAGTTTTACAATCACTTGATGATAATAATAAGTTTGTTTCTAGCATCTATGCAGAGTACTAGGTCACTAGGCCCGAAGGTTCTTGATAACTATATGAACTTGTTTGCTTTTTCCTGTAAAGTCACCTACTTGGATGCTCTTTACTGATTTCCTGCAAAATTTGTAAACCACTGATATCAACAACAATGAAGTTGTTGGTGAGCCGTACCATACCTGTTATTCATCTTTCAAAGCTACTGGACTACAAACTTGCTTACATGTAATGACTAGAATTCAACCAATAAAATATATATAAATCATGGGGTACAACACATGCATCAAAGGATTCTAGCATACTAGTTACGTAGTAATTTTTCACATTACATGCAATATATATCTGATGCGTAGCCAGTAAGCAATCAACTGTAGAACCACAACTGCTAGTTGTGTTCTCAAAACTTTCAATAACAAAGATAAGGTAGCAGAACTCACATGATTAATCTGGCAAGCTCAACTTGATGGCATATTCGCAGTAATAGCGTTACTAGCAAAGCAACCTAAAAACAAATATTTATATCATTATTGTTTATGACATTGTCTGTCAACTCTGTTCTGACATATTATGTTTTACTGAAATTTCTGGTTTCATATTTTATAACTCAATGCTTGCTATGGTGCTCTTCTATTTGTATATATATCAATTGTCATCTTGATTCACAAAATGTCTTAATCTAAAGTTTTATTGAACTTAAACATTTTGTATTTGAACCGTTGCATAATGCAATACTAATGTTGCATAATGCAATACTAATGTATTATGACATTCGCGATCTGCGATTAGTGTTTAATCAGATTCTGGAGAAGTGTGTCATGAACCGCTTTATATTTATTTAACTCAAATTTCCAGTTTCTAAGTATTGTTGCATGATGCAACATTAAACATCTATAATATTTAAACTTTGAATCTCAAGTAAATGTTATCTCATTTACATTTTTACAAAGACTTAAGAATAAATTTTGTATTAAACTGGTAATAACTAGTTTAGTTTTTATGGGAAAGTTTGTAAATAACGACGAGTGTTCTTGTTTCATAATGTTTTTGCGGTTCATACAACATTTTAGTTTTCATAACAGTTTTCGCGGGTTGTGATACTCGCGTACAAGGTTATCATAATAATTATGAGATATCAGAACACGGTATACCTTCCGGTCGGTACGCGCCTCGAACCCGGTTAACAGTAAATTGTAAAGCATTCCCGAATTTGATGAATGAGCAGTCCATTCCGCCTAGAATTTTGCCACGAGTAATAATCCGTGCCAAGTTTTCAGATTTGACTTCGTTTGACCCGAGATATCGGTTGACCAGCTTCTACCCAGTTTGACTTTTATAGACTAAAGTCAAAATACGCCATAACCCATCTCAAACTTTATCCATTGAACCTAAAATCTATCGAACACAATTTCTACAACTTTGCTAACCCAATAATGACCACCATCATCCATTCTTTGCCTCTTATCATGGTTGTTTGGCGGCGGAGAGCCACCACAACCTCGCCTTTGGTCCGAATAATCCGTAAAATCATCCTCTGAATCATCTAATAACCATCATCATAACAACCTTTAAACCCCCAAATCTGTTACAAATAACGAATTTTTATGTGTCAATATCAAAACTAGGACCAAGTAGCCATCAACCACCACCATCGGTTTCTGTCACGGCGGCCGGAGGCCATGGCCGCCGCCGACAGTCCGGTTCTTGGTTTATCAAATAACCCCGCACAACATTAAGGGTCCAAATCTGTACATGCATGTTATGATCGAGATTTTAGAAAGAGGAATACTCTCTGGAAATCAAAGAACACAAGTCCCTTACCGGATGAAAGAGCCTGGATATGGATCGGTCTGGATGAATTGATCAATGCAAACGTAATCAAAGTATGAATCAACACACAAACGAGTAAATAAACTCAATCTCTTTATTGAATAGAGAATCAGAGTACAGAGAATTACAGAGAAAACCTCACTGACCAGTTCACTCAAAATTCTCTCCAAAACTTACTAAATTACAAAGACACAAACCTATTTATAGACCTACAGACGTCCGAACTCTACTGCTTGTCCGAACCTCAGGTTCGGCCAAGGCTCGGCCAAGGTTCGGCCAGAGTTCGGCCGTCAGACCAAAATCCAAAACTTGTGTCTTCGCTTGATCCAGCTCATTGCCATTTTGGGTATCAACAAACTCCCCCTTGGCAACAGCTGGACCGTTCTTCATCAACCCTGAGTATCTGTAGCTGCTCCATCATCTTTCCAAACCAACTCATGGTTATTTCCAGCATAAATGTTGAACGCAAAACAAACTCTGATCACCCTCTGGAACTTCAATGCTTGATCCATAAAATCAGGATGATACAGAATTGGATTGTGATACAACTCATCAATATCAGCTTTTGACAAGTTAATCAGCCACATGGGATCATAAATCTTCACAACCTGATTTTCTTCCTTCAAAACAATAACAGCTTCACCAGTCTTCTCGTTATAATACCACCATCTCAGATCTTTGATAAAGTCTTGTTGCATCTTCATCAATGGTATCTTCTTCATAACCTCAGGCTTCTTTGGGAACACCAGAACTATCAGTTTCTTACCAGTCAATGCATGAATTCTTGTTGAAGATCTACGTCGTTTTGGCCTTTGTGGATTCAAAAACTGAAAACCATCACGACATTCTTTCTCAAGAATCTTCTTAAAATGCATACCCATTGCATCATCGCCATAGCAACAAAAGGGTTTTCTTGTAAGCTCACGAACATCCCAGACTGGTAAACTACTGAAATCCCTGGCTCGTTTGAAGTATTGAACTCCTTTTTCACGCTTAATTCCATAACACCTCAAACTCGAAGCGTACATCCAGCTAATAATTTCACCCGATACCCGACCCTTAAACTTGAAAGAAGATCTTTGCTTAACAGGTTTCGGAGGCGGCACATAATTTGCATGAAAGGTCTTCAAAAACTCATTAACCATCTGACTTTGCTTCTGAACCTTTGCCTCTTTAACCACAGGGTCTTCGGGTTTCTCAGCTTCTTTCTTTTTCAAAACCTCTTCTGCTTGAGCATCTTTTTCTTTTGGAAACACTTCAAACTCATCACCATCTTGACTATTGTTGAAATTTGAGTACATTTCAGGATATTCTTCTGCTGTAACATCCTCCACCTCAACTTCCTCTTCAAACATCCCATCAATGTCATCATCAGACTCTGGTTCTGATTCAGTGTACTTTTCAGGTTCTTTCTCAGTTGTCTTTCTCAACTCTTCTTCGTTTAATTCAAACACACGTTTTAACTCTTCCACTGTCAAAACACCAACAACTTCCCCTTCTTCAAGCGTCTGCAACATTTCACCAAATTCGTTTAGACTTGTTGCTGCTTGATTTGATGGAATCACTGAAATTGGTACGGCTTCTGTTGAATCTTTCTCCCCCTGGGAAGATGATGCACCAGCACCTGAACCCGAAGTTCCAGATGGGCCTGGTCCGCCACCAACATTCCCTTGGTCATCTTCATCAGGATCCTCGTTTAAGAAACGCATCGGGTCTTCATTACACCCTGAACCGTCTCCTAACTCCCCCTGAGCTTTAAATTTCTCTATGAAGAATTTTAATTGCTCACTTAATTCAATAAGCATCTTTGACTGAGCCTGAGTAGTCTTTTCTAATTGAAGAATCTTTTGATCCTTGACTTGATCACAACTCTGAAGAGTTAACACTTGATGTTGCAAATCTTCTTGAGCAAATTTCAGCACAGTAATTTGCTTCTCTTGTGCTTCAGATTTTGCTTTCAAGGCGTCTATCTGTGTTTGATGATCTGAAAGAGCACTTTGCAAGATGCTAGCTTGAGAGAAAGACACTGAACCTTCTTCAAAATTAAATGTCACATCTGGTGTAGACTGAGTGGATGCTGTAGCAGTAGCAGTTGCAGAAGTAAAAACTGGCGTTGAAGATCCCATAGACTGACCAACAAACTGCACACCAGCACTTGCTGAAGGTGCTGTGCCAGCAGTTGTCGATTGGCTCTCATTCATCAAGTTTCTCAGAAAAACAGCTTGCGTATCAGACACTGAAGTCTGAACAGTCGAAGCAGCTTCAGTAGACACCGGAATACTAGTACGCGGTTGCAAAACAAATTGTTGCACACCTACACCTTTCCTCTTCTTCATTCTACCTCCAACAACTGATTTCTTTCTCCCTTTTGATGGAGTACTCGATGAACCTGCCATCTGCTGTTTACTCTTACCAGAAATCCCCTCGGTTTCAGGAACATAATCTTCATCAGATTCAGGGTCCACTACATCATATACTCTATTCTGGTAGCGCTCGATGCTTTTGTTCTGACTAACTCTGTAAGCAATATGAGCATCACTTCCTTTCTTCAGCTTCACATATTTAGAATTAACCAAAACACGAACAAAAGGATCGTTCGGTTCAGACAAATCTTCGGAATCAGCTCCAGTTTCCATGAAATCATCATCAGATTCAGACTCATCAATCAGGGTATTAACCGCTGGTGTCTCAGTCACAGTAACAGTAACTGAGACCACCGGTTTTGACATCGGCGGTTGGGAAACAACTGGTACTGGTTGCGGATCTTGATTCACTGGTTCCTGTACTATTGGAATCTGCCTCTTAGGCCTTTTTACTCTTCCCTGTTGAGGTATCTGATTCTGCTCTACAATCCAACTATAATCCAACTCCTCGGAATCACTTCCATCATCATGCCGAGATGCACCTGTAACTGGTGCAATATAATTGACATTGGCAACATGGCCAATCAATCTTTTCAACTTAGGCTGAAACTCAGGTGCCTTCTTCTGATATGTTGCTAAAGCTCCAACACTTGCTTCAGACATGTGTTTCAGTTCCATTCGATGAGCTGCATTCTTTGTTAACGTCGGATATAAATCATTAAGAACCATTTGGATGAATCTGGGATATATTGCAGCCTTCTTCTGACGTTGTGTCAGATTGTCTCTCATATAGTGAAATATCATCCCAGATATGTTGTAAGGTCTATTCAACACCAACGCGTTCATCAATGACAGAATTATCTGCTGAACTTCATCATGCCCAGAAATTCTATGTCCCAAACAAACCAGTAATACATGTGCCAAATACTTGTACGGGACACTCAATGAAGACTTGTATATCCACTCCTTGCTAGGATCATCAGTATACCAGATACGCTTCAAAAATGCCACGTTATTTTCATGAGGAAACTCAATTCTGGCATTCGGTGAATCAGACTCTAGATGCAACACCCTACGAATATCAGCTTCTGAGATCTGAACTGGTCGGCCTTGTACTGTTGCAGCAATTCTAATCGGTGGATCAGAAATAGTATGAGCCGTACTCCAGAACTCCAAGATTATATCTCTATAAACATCACACTGCTGAGTAATAGCATGATGAATTCTTGAACGTCTCAGAAAATCAAATATTCCCGGTCCTCCAAATTTATCAAGTTTGCTTCTCGCGACCCCAATGTGTGCACAGATGTTATGTTTATCACCAATCTTTAAATCATTGGCCATATCTGAAAACACATAAAAGAAAACATTCATTAAATTCAATGTGATTAACAAATATCATCATCAATTTTGTCAAATCATTGTCGTTTGCGTAAACGAACAACATTTGTATCAAAATTTTGAAATCGCCGAACTCTGTCCGATCTCCCTCCGAACTACAAAGTTCAGAGCCTCCGAACTCTGAGTTCGGATCCTGAAGAACTCCAAGAGATTTGAATCTCAAAAACGATGAAAATGACCAAATCAAACAACACCAAATCACACACACCGTCGGAATATGATAAGAAACACATAGGGTTCAATTTTAATTGATAAAATCACAGATTAAATACCCTATTTTCAGATCTATAAACTGTTATAGTCCGAACACGTTTTCTTGCAAAAAACCTCACAAAACCAGAGTAAAAACACAAACCAATAGTACCAGTGCAATCGGAACTTCAAGATTTACCTAGAACCAGTCTTTAAATCGCCAAAAACACGTTAAAAAGAAAATTGAAAATTTGGGCAGAGGTTCGGTGCACGTTCGGAGTTTACAGTAACAATGACCTCCGAACTTCACGATTGGAGTATTTATAGCCTCACACATTCGGACCTCCGAACTTCAAGTTCGGACGAACAGTGACTCCGAACCTCCCCATCGGCCAATCCCCAAACCTTGTCTGATTGTGGAGTTTGGACCTCCGAACCTCACTAATTAACACCTTCGGACCTCCGAGTCTCACATTCGGCCGTCCGATCTACACATTCGGTCCTCCGAACTTCACGTTCGGTCATCCGAACTCCAAGTTTGGAGATTTGCAAATTTTTCAAAATACCCCCTGATTTTGATGAATTTCTCAAATTGAACCTCAAAAGTTTTTCAAATTTACCAAAAATCTTAAACTTCGTTCAAT
Organism: Deinandra increscens subsp. villosa; assembly: GCA_039602395.1. Classification (NCBI taxonomy): domain Eukaryota; kingdom Viridiplantae; phylum Streptophyta; class Magnoliopsida; order Asterales; family Asteraceae; genus Deinandra; species Deinandra increscens. The sequence continues at coordinate 33,672,955 of JBCNJP010000006.1, forward strand.
TTTCTGATGAAATTTCTGGAATCAAATCCATTTGGTTGTTTCCGGCATAATTGGTAATCTTTCACCAACGGTTGATCGAAAATAAAACAGAATTAAAATCTTTTTGAGTTTTATAAACTTTCAAACACACTAAAAATCTTTTTGAATTTTTCTAAAATTATGCTAAAACACACCTAAAATCTTTTTGATATTTGTCAGATATTCAAGGAAACAAACACATAGAACTAAAATGAAATAACTAAAACTGATATAACTTAAACATTTTTGTGAGAAAGATCCAGACGCGAGATCATATCGGTCAAATATGTATCAGACACACTTCAATTTCATCTATAATCAGCATGCAAGTCAAGTTGGCAGCAAATACAACTTTTCAGTTTATTTCAGCTTGGGTAGATCAATTTTTATAGCTTTCTGATATGTTAAGATGAATTAAACAAGCATTAATAATATGAAAACCCACGCAATCAGAAATATTGGTAATCTGGCTTATTCTTACTATTTTTGTATTTTTCACAGAATTTAATTTTCACAGAGATTTATCGTTCATGGTGTTTCATGCAAAAATAACGCAGAACCCTAAACAAAACAATCAGGTCGGCTGGTAGGCACGCAGAGAAAGTCCGATTGTTTAGGAAAATAAGAAATTAAAAATAAAGCAGAAATTGTATAACCCAACAACAATCAGGTCGGTGCTTCCGCACACGCAGAGAAAGTCCGATGAGTTATACGAAACACCAAAGAAAATAAAGCAGAACGTCAAACGAACAACGATCAGGTCGATCTTTCGATACGTAGAGAAAGTCCGATCGTTTGACAAAATAAAGAAAATCAAACAAGTTTAAATCTTTGCAAAATGAAAACATGCGTACACCAGAACATCTCTTATTCTGTTTTTGTCTTTTTCATTTTTTTTAATGCCAAGATCACACAATACTCATCATGATGTGTCTCACAATTAATCAAGCAATTTCTTTATGTTTATATCATACTAGCATATATCAGATTTACCCTAACGCATTCAACTAACCAAACAAGCACCGACAGCCTTTAATTTTACTTTATCCGTGGTTGATAACACATGCCGATGTATTATCATTTCTCGCTTGGTCGGATCAATTTCTCAAATTTTCATTTTCCATTTTTTTAATACTTTTTGCATTTTTCATCATCATTTTTTTTATCTTTTCTGATTTTCTCCCCCTAAAAATACAAAGACGCTATTTTTGGATTTTTATAACAAGAAAAGAAACAAACAAAAGACAAATAACAAAGAAAAATGATCAACCGAAAGTTACTCAACTTGGTAACTTTTGAATGCCGTTGATCTGCAAAAGATAACGGAAGCGGGTTTTATCAAAAGCCTTTGTGAAAAGATCCGCTTTTTGAAAATCAGTGTGAATCTTTTGCAAATCAATCAAGTGTTTTTCAAAGCAATCGCGGATGAAATGATAACGGATTTCAATGTGTTTCGTTTTAGAGTGATGGACGGGGTTTTTGGTTATGCAAATCGCAGCCGAATTATCTATGTAAATTGGTGTAGTAAGAAACTTCAAACCGTAATCCCGCATCTGCTGTTGGATCCATAAAACCTGTGAGCAGCAACTAGCAGCCGCTATGTATTCAGCTTCAGCCGTGGATGTGGCAACAGAAGTCTGCTTCTTACACTGCCAAGATACTAATCGATCGCCGAGAAACTGACATCCAGCCGTGGTAGACTTGAAATTAATCTTGCAACCACCATAGTCTGAATCAGTATACGCCGACAAATCGAACTTATCATCATGAGGATACCAGATCCCGAGATCTGAATTACCCTTCAGATAAGCGAGAATTCGCAACACTGCATTCATATGCGAAACCCGAGGAGCTGCCTGATACCTGGAACACAAACAAACAGCAAACATTATGTCAGGTCGACTCGCTGTCAAATACATTAATGAACCTATTATCGCCCTGTAACGTGTGACATCAACTTTATCACCGTCTTCATCAGGACATAAGCCATGTGACAACTGAATCGGAGTTCCCGGAATGCGAACATCTTCCACTTTGAACCGAGTCAGAACATCTTTCACATACTTTGTCTGATGTATGAAGATACCCTGATCTGATTGTTGAACTTGTAGACCGAGGAAGAACGACATTTCACCCATGGAACTCATTTCAAACTTTGTTTGCATTAACTTCTCGAAATCTCTCGAAAGTTGTTCGTTTGAACATCCAAAAATTATATCATCAACGTAGATCTGTACCAGTAGCAAATCCTCCCCCGTTTTTCGACAGAAAAGAGTAGGATCAACCAACCCGCGCTTGAACCCGTTATCAAGTAAATAAGTAGACAATGTCTCATACCAAGCTCGAGGAGCCTGATGGAGACCGTACAAAGCTTTGTCTAACTTATAAACCTTCTCCGGATAATCAGGATCGAAAAATCCCGGAGGTTGTTTGACATACACCTCTTCCTTTACTTTTCCATACAAAAATGCACTCTTGACATCCATCTGAAACACTTTAAACCCGCGATGTGCAGCAAACGCCAAAAATATTCTGATAGCTTCAATTCTGGCAACAGGTGCATACACTTCGTTAAAATCAATTCCTTCCTCTTGCGAAAAACCTTGAACAACCAACCGAGCTTTATTTCGGACAATGATTCCGCGATCATCCCGTTTACATTTGTAAACCCACCGTGTCCCACACGGTTCTTTACTACCTTCAGGTAAATCTTCTAGATGCCACACACCCAACTTTTTGAATTGTAATAATTCTTCTTGCATGGCTTCAACCCACGAACCGTCTAACAATGCTTCATGAACATTTGCCGGCTCAGTTTGTGAGATAAAGCATGAATGAAATGCTTCGTCCTGAACTCCAGATTCCAAGATTGAAAGCAAAGCACTACTCTCAATTTGATGTCTTGTGCGAACTCCTTCATTAAAGCACCAATGATGTTATCTTGTGGATGAATGGTGCTTATCCGGAGTGTTTGATTAACAGGAACTACCACCGTTTCAGGCAAATCAGGAACAGGATCTTCCTCAACCACCACAGTATCAGTATCATTAACATCAACGTCATTAGAAGTAGATTCAACTGGTGGATCAGGTTGCTGAACAGGAATTTCCACCTGATGTGACACGGTTTCGTGGAATTCACTTTCATCTTCAGAAGACATTTCATCAGCAGCAATAGTCGTATCATTTGATGTCTCAGTCAAATACTCATCAGCGACAGGCACTATTGGAGTTGGCAGAGTTTGAATGTTTAGAACCGGTGTATCATCTTGCAATTCAATGAAAACTCTTGTAAGTTGTTCATCAGATACATCTGGTATCGATTTAAGATTTTCAAACAAAGTCTGATAATCAAATAACCAATCCGGTCCAACGCCTCTGGGTGGTAAAGTATATGATTGAAAATCAACATGCAGATATTCCCCTACCATACCGGTCTGCTTATTGAAAACACGTTTCTTCTGATTTGAATAACCAACAAACAGTCCTTCAAAGACTTTGTCATCAAATTTCCCTGCAGCAACCAATACAGTACAAGGACACCCAAACGGCTCTAAATAGTTAAGATTCGGCTTACGATTCTTCAGCAACTCATAACATGTCTTACCAAGTCGCTTCACGGTAAGTACTCGATTCAGCACATAACACGCAGTGTTGACAGCTTCTGTCCAAAAAGGAACAGGTAATTGAGCATCAGCCAACATAGTACGCGCTGTTTCAATAATTGTGCGATTCTTTCTATCTGCCACGCCGTTCTGCTGAGGTGTGTATGGTGTGCTGAATTCATGCACAATTCCTTTTTCCATACAAAAAGTCCTCACGGCTATATTCTTAAACTCTGTGCCATTGTCACTTCGAATTCTCCTCACTTTCAATTTATACAGTGATTCAAGTGTGGTAATCAAATTAAGAAGAATCCTTGATGTTTCATCCTTGGAGACCAGAAAATCAACCCACGAATACCTGGAATATTCATCCGTAACCACCAAACAATACCAATTTCCCGAGATACTTTCACGATTTACAGGACCAAACAAATCCATATGAAGCAACTCTAATGGGACATCTATTGAATGATGTTTCTTTAATGGATGGGATTTTCTTTTCTGTTTACCCTTCTTGCAACTCACGCATATATCATTAAACACAAACTGTTGCTTCGGAACGCCTTCAACAAGCCCCCTCCGCACTAGTTCGTTCATCTTTCTGTAGTGAATATGACCCATGCGACGATGCCACAAAACAGAATCTCTTTCGGATGCCTTAGACAAGAAACATTGACCTGCGACCGTTGCCTTTGCTGAATTCATGTCAAGCATGTACAAATTTGAAAATCTTGGTGCCCGCATCATCACAAACTCTTCAGGAATCTTGAATTCAGGCTTCAGAATTAAGCATTCACTCCCTGTGAAAGCTGTTGTGAATTGCTTATCACAAATCTGGGAAACGCTAAGAAGATTATATTCTAACTCTTGCACATACTCAACGTTGTCAAATGTGACAGCACCATTCGAAAGTTTACCAATACCGGTTACCTGACCTCCTTTGTTTCCAGCAAACGTTACTTTACCTCCATCGAAGTGTTTAACATCATGCAACAAAGAAATGTCTCCGGTCATGTGCCGAGATGCTCCGCTATCAACAACCCAGATGTTATTCATCAGTTGTCGCGAAGATCCCTGCATAAATTAAACCAAAAGATTAGTTTCGGGACGCACCCAAGCCTGAAGCTTTGGGTCGACCGTCATCTTCAACAAAATCTTTCCCTGCCATGGACTTAGATGTTTGTCCATCAGTTGATGAAACCTTGGAGCTCGAAGCAGAATTTTTCAAAATCGATTTTGTCTTTGAAAATTCTTTTTCTGATTTCTTATCATTTTTCTGAAAATCTGATGATTTTTCGTTTGAATGAATTCTGCCTTGCTCATCCACAAATCTGACCTTTTTCTTAGTATCCGTTTGATAGCCTTCAGACATGTCGTCAGACTTTTCTGTGTCAGATTTAGTGGATTTGGGTTTCTTCAACGGGCAAGTCCGATAAGTATGATCACGAGTTTTGCATTTAAAACACTTTCTTTTATCAATTATGACTTTCTCACTCGCGTCGTCATCTATTTCGGACTCAACAACCCGTTTTTGGAAATTTGGTTTCACACCTTTCTTTTTAGACACATAACGATGTCCAAAATCATCGTTACGTCCTGAATCATATCCAGACATATTCCCTGAAAATTCATCAAAGAAACGATGATCTCTAAAATTCTGAGATCTGTTCCTATACCCACCAAACCTTGAGTCATAATCACTTTGACCCTCAAAGTCAACCCATTTTGAATTTCTTCTAAAACCAGATTGATTTGGTCCACAACCAAAATCATCATAAAACCCTTCATCATTATAGAATTGAGATCGTTTGAAAAATGGACTGGATTTTCTGAAATTTGATTGTTTTTTATCATAGAAAACCTTTGGTGTTGATGGTAAAACAGTTGGTTTTGATGTTTTCTTGCTATTCATTCTATTTACCAACCCAGACCCAGACTCAGATTGAAATGTGTGTTTGGACCGATTTTCACTACGAGAATCTCGATCTTGAGCAAGAACATTGTTCGGATGAGAAAAACTCAAAAAAACAAATGAAGAAGATGATGATGATGAATCATGAATAATAACATAGAAGAAAGATGAATAAATCGAATGATTTCATATAACCGAATGATTAGTTACAAGAAATCATGAAGAACACACAATCTCTCTCTAGAAAATCCATGACTCACTCTCTCTCTAGAATGGAAACCTCACACTCTACAAGAAAATCATCATCTCCACATTCGGAGACTCTTTTACTTGTAATGGGCACCCTCACTATATATAGTGAGGGTGACTAACAACAGAAAAACATAACTGAATAAATGAAATTACAAGTAAATGAGATAAACATAAATAATAATTAAATCAAAGTTGATTTAATTAATCCGAAGCTTGACTCGCTCGAACCGATCTTCCGTTGACTTTTACGTTGACCGTTGACCCGAACGGTTGACTTTTCCGGAAAACGGTCTTCGGTCCAATCTCGCAAGCCTCGAGCATCACAACCCGCGTCTCTGAATCAATTCACATGGATTCTTCAGTCGAATGCTTCGGTAAACAGATTTGATGGCGTCAGTCACATAGATTTTAAGTTCCAACAATTTCCCCCTTGACTGATGCTTTCAAATCTGTTCAACTGCTGAAGAATCGCTCTGTCGTACATCTTCAATGAGAAACTGATAAACCGGAGACAATCTGATGTAGAAATTCCCCCTCTGAATAAGCTTCTTCTGTTCTCGTTGCTCCAGTTCGAGATCCAAGTGTTCCGCTCACTCGGTTCACACGGTCGGGTACAATACTGAGAAAATGCTACATCTCGGAGTCAAAACCGCAACAAACCGAATCAGATAAACCAATCAAACACCGAAAATGCTCCAACTCCGAATAATCGACCCGATATCCAAATCCATAATAATTCCTCTTATTTCTCTAAATCCCTCCAAAAACATCAAGTCGGAAGCGTAAAAATGAGATGCGGAGAGTCGAACCGTCGCGATCGGTTGCCTAGAGAAACCGGATAAAAAATCTTGAAATCGGACAATCTCGCGAAAAATCAGAAGCCGGATGCTGACAGTTGTGAATAATATGCCTGACTGAGGATGGATGCGAAAATAAAGTAAACTGATAAATTTCTTCAATAAACGGTCATCCGAGAGATTTAATCGGATAAATTCCAATATTTAACTGAGATTCCAGTTAATCCGGTTAGTTGACGACAGCGCTGCATCCACTAAAAATAAACCGTGAGATATAACGAGAAAGCCGAGTAATTAACCGGATAATAAAGCTAACCCGTCAGTGATCGATAGCAAACGTTACGCGCGACGTCAATAAACGAGAACCCCAACAAAATGAAATAAATCCGTGACCAATAAATTTTCTGAAATTCCGTCGCGGCATTATCTCGTTCGTCTCGAAAAACTGATAAGAAAAACGCCCGCATTTAACGAAATAGCTGAAAAATTCATTAGTATTAATTAAATCCCAAGAAAAACCTTAATCCATGAAAATAATAATCAACCAATCAGATTTGAGTCTCACAAAACCATAATCCATGTGAGGGTATCTGAACCAATCAAAAATCAGCAACAAATATGATCCAAAGGCTGAAAATAAAAGAATCCGACGGCAGGCAGGCATGATCCTCGTGAGATAGGGCAGAGCCAATGAGGGCTCGACAGCAAAAATACATTCACGGATCTCTTGTCTGACCTGGGCCCACGCGGCAATTTGAATTCATTATCACAGCCTTTAACGTACCTAGGTGGTCCCCACGAAATTTCTCCTCTAATCAGAGATTAACAACGAAAAAGGAAGCAAGGTTTTGACCGACCAGGAGAGAGAGGAACATTCCCATGGAACCAATAGATGACGGACACGTCATCATCTTCTCAAGAAGGTCGTCCGATGTACCCCGTTAACCCTAGTTCGCCGGAAAAATGAGGAATCCCGCCGGAAAACCGTAAATAGCTCATAACTCGCATAATACTTGATGAAATTTGATGATTCTTGTACCCCTGAACTCGTATCGACGTCCTCTACAAGTCTATACGAACAGAATTCTCAGAAGCGATCTTTGAACGAAGACCCAGAAACAAGTCCGCTAACAATGTTCAAGTTCGCTAAGCTGATCTGAAGTACGCTAAGAGTCCTGAGAAGTCCGCTAAGCATACTAGAAGTTCGCTAAGACACTGAGAAGTCCGCTAGAGACAAGTCCGCTAAAGCATAAAACAAGTCCGCTAGAACTTGTCAAGTTCGCTAAAGCTGACCATGAAGTCCGCTAAGACCAATCAAGTCCGCTAAAAACTGATACAAGTTCGCTAGGGCAATCTTCAACCCTTCAAAACTTGTTAAATTTCTGGAAAAACTCGATGAACAGTAAAGAACACGAAGAACACAAACCTTTACAGCCCTCTTTGATGCTCTTAAATCCACCCAAAAACATAAGGTAAACACGGATTGATGATGGAATCATGTAGACTAAACATCCACGAAGACATTCTGGCCACAAACACCTTCCGAACAGCAGCCATGATCATCGAATCTGACCCGAAAAACCCCCATTTCTGGAAAACTTGAAGAACACCAAGAACGCACATAGTAGTGTGTGTTTTTCCAGAATCTTCAAATCTGATGTGAATTAGACGAAACCAGTGCTTCCAATGGATCCGGAATGTGATTTCCACTAAGAATCGTGCTTCGTTTCATCCAAATCCGACCATTAGAACACCAGAAACTGAGAATCAAAGCTCAAATATCTTCAAAAACCCCAAAAACGGGAAAAATACCCAAGTTACGAAAAACAGCTCCTGATCTCCATTTTTCCAACAGATTTGACCAAATCGAAGATAAAGAATCATCAAGATGAAGTCAGTAAACCCAGATCTGGCATCCAAAACATCAAATCTATCCAGAATCATCCAGAAATGAAGAAAAAATAGAAAAAAGTCTCTAAAACTAAGTTTTCTCATCTTCACCATTCAAGCTCAAAATCACAGATTCGAGTGACCAGATTCACGGTGAGATGAATCTGATCGGTACCCGCTCTGATACCATTTGTTAGGACCGATTTTCACTACGAGAATCTCGATCTTGAGCAAGAACATGGTTCGGATTCGAAAAACTCAAAACAACAAATGAAAAAGATGATGATGATGAATCATAGATAATCAACATAAGAAGAAAGATGAACAAATCGAATGAATTCATTAATCGAAAGATTACAATCAATGAATCATGAAGAACACTTTCTCTCTAGAATCCATGACTCACTCTCTCTCTAGAATGGAAACCTCACACTCTACAAGAAAATCATCATCTCCACATTCGGAGACTCTTTTACTTGTAATGGGCACCCTCACTATATATAGTGAGGGTGACTAACAACAGAAAAACATAACTGAATAAATGAAATTACAAGTAAATGAGATAAACATAAATAATAATTAAATCAAAGTTGATTTAATTAATCCGAAGCTTGACTCGCTCGAACCGATCTTCCGTTGACTTTTACGTTGACCGTTGACCTGAACGGTTGACTTTTCCGGAAAACGGTCTTCGGTCCAATCTCGCAAGCCTCGAGCATCACAACCCGCGTCTCTGAATCAATTCACATGGATTCTTCAGTCGAATGCTTCGGTAAACAGATTTGATGGCGTCAGTCACATAGATTTTAAGTTCCAACAATGTGTCCATTTCGTTAGCACCACTGCTATTTCCCCTCCTAATGGGCACATTTCTCTTCTTAGGATCATATGCCGGATCATATTTACATGAGAAAATTTGATCAATTAAATTTGGGTTCACCATATCTAAAGGAAAATCGTTGTCACTATAAACCCTATTGGAACCCTTTAATCGATATGTTACCCATGGTTCAACCTTGTCACAGTTGGTGTCCAAAGTAGAATTGTGAGCCTTGGCATTTGTAGGTTTCAAATTTTTCGGGGAAAAACCTTTTTCAGCAGTTTTAGGTTTAGCCGAGGACTCAAATCCGACTCCACCATACTTAGACTTCTTACCTGTAACAGACTTGCTCCGAGCAATCTGCTTTTGTTCGTAGGTACTCAGTTTGGAAAGCTCAGATTTAATTGTTGGAAAATCATGTTTAGAGATTAAATTTTTATGATCTGGCTTACCAACTTTAGACTGAGTATACACCGAACTTTCAACATCAGTCTCCGACACTAAGTCATCGACTTTGTCAAAATCAGAAACATTATAAAAAAGCTCATCAACTGTTGAATCCAAAATAGATTTTTCAGTTGACACTTTTTCTGAATTGCTTTGTTCAGCTTGATGAACAACATTTGTCGTTTCCTCAGATGAAGGACCCGGTGTGATATTCACCGGAGATGGGACTTGATTAAGCTTGCCAGAAACATCTTCTTTTCCAGATTTATATAAAACGTTTGTGAAAGAAGATGAATTTTGAACAGAATCTAATTTTTGTTTTAACTCAAAAACCTTGATTTTCAAATCAGCGACAAGTTTGTTACTAGCAGCTAAATCCTTCTGAACAGACACGAGCAATTCGGACTGATTCGTAAAATCAAATTTTTGCAAACGCAATTGCTCATGTACGGACAGCAGTTCCTGGGTTGTCCCCTCCCATCTTTCCTTATAAATGTTTTTATCAGCTTTTGCTACTGCCAGAAGATCATTTAATTTTGTCTTCTCATCTAAGAGCACACTCTTAGCAGTAGCAAAATCATCACATGATTTACACATTGAAGGATATGAAGTTACCTTTGAAGAATCGGCCATCAAAGCAACAGTTTCAGTAAGATTGCTTCTTTTCAATGACCCAATTTCCTGTTTCAGACTTGAATTTTCATCAGTAATCTTCTGCATATCCCTTTGCAATGCAAGCATCTTATCAGCAATCTCAAGAGCATTCTGTTGTGCTTTTTCATATCTCTCTTTCAGCGGAAGACTCTTCTGATAAAGATTTTCAAAATCAGTTGCTGCATCAATTGCTTCGGCTTTTGCTGCATCACATTCTCGAATCAATGCCTCCTTTTCATCAGTCAGAAATTTAATTTGCTTTTCTAACAAAAGAATTGCATCAGATTCGATCTTGTCAGACACATCAGCCATAAATGCAAATTTGTCTTCATTCACAGACTTATGACCACTTCTACATTGTAAAACTTCATCACCATCAGGCATTCCATCAACAGTTTCCTCAGTTTTCTCATCATTTATTTCTTCTTCATTGTCAGTTGATTCAGTCAGAGTTTCTTCATCCTGCACATGAGTAACAATTAAAGCAGAAGAATCAGCAAATTGATTTCCCCAATTATATGTTTTATCAACTTGAGAAACAAGAGCTTTTGATGATTCAGATTTGGAACTAGAAGTACTCCCTGAACTCGATGGAGTGTTAGATCCAGAAACATTTGATTTTGGAGTAAATTTCTGATATTCCTGCTTCTTTGGCTGAGAACATTCACGAGCAAAATGTCCAAAATTGGAACAATTGTAGCATCTGACTTTGGATTTATCAAACCCAATCCTGCCACCAGAATTGAAATCCTTTCGTCCAGTTTTCTTCAAAAACCTTTTTACTCGTCTCAGATTTAATTTTGTTAGTGCAAAATATGTGTGTCGTGTGTGTATCAGTTAGTCATGTTAGTTTTGTTAGTTGATTAGGTTAGATTAATTAAGTCAAGTTAGAGGGTAGAAAGTATTCATTCTCTATACTTGAGGGGTTTGGAATATGTATATGAGATTTCTCATATACATATATATGATAACATGAATCTGGTGTTATACAAACTGAAGATCATCGGAGGTCCGAACTATGGCCGAACTGGAGCCGAAGTGTGAACCCAATTGTGGCGAACTGCATCCGAACGTAACCTCCATATATATATCAAATTTGGAGTTCGGACAAAGAGAAGTTCTCCATAACCGTTTTCTTTGAGCAGATTTCTTAAGGGAGGAATTTTTCATCTTGTTTTTCTGAGAGAATCATTGTTAGGATCATGTTTAGAATCTGTTAACGAGTTAAATCATGTAAACATTGATCGATTTGAGCTATAAACGAGTGTTATTTACTTGTTTGTGTTCTTCGTGTTCGGGTTAACTTTCGGACCGATTTCGGTGTACAAATCACTAGATCCGACGCTCTTCGTGTTTTCAATTGGTATCAGAGCATCCAGGCCGTGATTCTACACCAATTCCAATCGAAAATCTGTGCTAATTTGAGTAAAATCACCGAGTTTGACTTTTGCTAGTCAAACTACACGAGCTTTGACTTGTAAATTCAACTAATCTGTTGATATTTGGTGTTTCTAACCAGTCCCGATCGTTTCTAAATGTTATTCCGAAGCTATTGCAAGTGATTTCGTCGAGAATGGTTAACGTTTGATTTAATTCGCGTTTTCTCAAGAAGCTTCACGTTTTCATGATCTTCTTCAATGGTGAATTTTTATATACTCCATCATTTCACGTAATTTTGATACCTACACGTTCGGTTTGATCATAGGAAGCTATTGAAACAAGTAGAATTGGATTTCATCAACGTTTGAATCGATTTCCATTTTGTCAAAACCGTGAGTTTCTTTGGTGTTCTTGTTCGATGCTTAAACTTGATTAAAACCTATCAACAATGGATCTGGTTCTGATCGTTTTTCGATAACGAATTCAACGCAAGTTACAGATTGATTTTTCGTCAAGAATTGAGCAAGTTACAGTCGTTTGAAGTTTGTGGTGATTTAGAACTCAAAGTCGCCGGAAAATTCATTGTTGCCGGAGAAAGTTATCGGAAAAAAAGGGGAGGGACGGCTTCTTCGACTAATTTGTCTTATTTGACAAATTTTCACTTGTAACCCTCCAGTTTAATCAAATACAACAAAGGCCATCAAGTGTTTTTTTAAAAAAAAAACAAACACTCTTAAAGATTTTAATAAAAATAACACATTTTTTCTTTAAAAAAAAAAATTATTACATAATTTTTTTTTTCAAAACAACACAATTTTTTAAAAAAAATTACACAAAGTTTTGTGTTTGTTGAATTGATTCGTGAACGCAAGATTTATTTTGTATTTGTCGAATCGGTTAACAAACATAATTTGTTTTTGTTTTACGTTTTTACTTTGATATTGTTCGTTGTTTAGTTTTCTTTTCTTAAAATCTAAACAAAAACTATAAACACTTTATCGTTCAAAGTTTGTTTTTTTTTTAAAAAAAAAAACATTTGAAAAATTATACAAAAATATTTTTTTTTTGACTTGGCTTCGAGATTTAAATTCACCAATTTCACAAAGTTCAAGGTACAAGATTCAACGATTGATATTTTTTTTTTGGTGTACTCACAATGAGTAAAGTTCGATCAAGTTCGGTGCTTCCCAAATTATTAAAATCTGAAGATTATCAGAATTGGAAAAAGAAGTTTGAAGCCTATGTTGATTCTACTGATAAAGATTTGTGGATTCCGATTAAAAATGGGTATACTTATCCACAATCTAGTGGAGTACCTAAGATGCGACGGGATCTTTCCTATGAGGAAAAGAAAAGTCTTGAAAAAGAACAACAAGCTTATGAGATTCTTTCCATGGTCTTATCACAAGAAGTATTCAATCAATTCAAGACGTGTTTTAGCTCAAAACAGTTATGGGATACTTTAAAATTAAGATGTGAAGATAACTGTTATGATTGGGGAAATGCGTTTACGAATCAAGCTGCTTTTGTTTCACAGACTGAAAAATTTGATGATATTGCAGAAGTTCAAAAGGATGGGTCTTCAAAATGTGAAGCTGTTGAGAATGAATTGAAGCTTAAACATGTGAATGCAGAGTTAATTGCAAAAGTTTCAAAACTGATTGAAACAAATGAGGACTTGATGAAGGATGTTGAAAAATGGAAGAAAGAAGCAAATGACATGGCAGCAGTTTTTGATGATTTGTTTGCAAAATCAAAGATCAAACTTGAAGGTCTAGAAAAGGAAGTTGCTAATCTTACTGCTAAAGAATTAAGTCATCAAGAGGATAACACGAAGCTATTAGATGCTAAAGCTGAATTGCTTCGTGAAAACAAACTTTTGAAACAGAATGTTGAGATTTATAAACAAAAATGGGAAAAGGTTGTTCAAGAAACATATGATGCTCATGATCAGTTGAGGAGAGAAAAGTATACTCTAAATAGAACAACGGAAGAACTTAATGCAACACAAAAAGAGTTGGCTGAAGCGCAAAAGAAAATTGCAGACATGAAGATTGAGGTTCGCGATTTCAAAAGACAGTTGCATAATATCAATAATTCATCGTCTTTCACAAACTTTTTGTGCAAGAAGGAGAATTTTCAACAGATTTTCGGTGATGATATTCTGAAAAGTGTACCACCTCCTGTGGTTATTGAAAACTCTATCAATACTTTGAAAGCAACAGAAGAAGTTCATGATTATTCGAAGTTTGCTGATTCAAAGTCCGAAAACAGAAGAAGTTGAAATTTCAGAAGAAAAAGGTTGAAGAAAGATTTGATTCAAGCAGCGTTCCTAAGTTTGACTCAAATTCTACATTTCTCGATAAGGAAAAAGTGTTTGAAGGCAATCCAGGACATGTTAAAGTTCAAAAATTTTCAGAGATTGTGATTGATGAATCTCTGCTTTCTAATAAAAATGATTTGAATGCCATCAAGGATGAGTTTTCTCGACTTGCTTCACAAGGTCATGAGAAACCTAAATCGGTACCAGATAAATTTAAAAAGAATGGTGGTCTAGGATATGAAAGCAAAGACGAGAACGTGAATGTTGGAAATGATTTCCAAGATGTGCTTGAGATAGAAGAAATTGTGGAGGATATCAAGGTTCATAAAGAAAAGGAGATTCCACTTGAGAATCATATCTTGTGTGAACCTGATGCTGATTTTCTGTCAACGAAGTCTAAGTTAGAGCGTCAAGAGAGTGATTCTTCTCAACAGTCAACAATGTCAACAGAATCCATGTCATCTCCTAAGTCAGCTGATAGGAGAGCTTGCTTTTACTGCAACAAGAAAGGACATGTGATTCGTGATTGTACTATTCGAAAAAGGTTTTCACATGGTTTATATCGATCACCATCATCCGATTCGATGATTCTCAATGAGGTACTCGTTAAACAAAATCAGCAAAACCAACGAAAACCAGCTCACAAGAAGCCGGTTGTTGGTAAAACCTCAAAATATGATAATTGGTCACGATATTTTTCAAAACGAAAACAAATTTTTAAATCCGATACATCAAACAGGTTTTATCATACAAATAAATTCTTTGGTTATGGAGATGATTCAGGTTTCTATGATCCTCCAGTTGATAAACGTTTTCAAAAATCTTTCAAACCAAAGACAACTAAACCTGTAATTCCAATCATGTTTGATGATGGATCGACAGGTCAATTTGATCGTCGGTGTTGTTTTACTTGTCATAAGAGAGGACATTTTGCTAATACTTGTCCTATAAATTTCAACAACACATCATCATATGCTAAGGATACAAAGTTTGTTGATCCTGATGGCATAATTTTCAATGAACCAATACCCAAGAATAAAATATTTTGGAAAAAGAAAGTTGTTTCTGATTCTCTGGGTAACAGTTCTGATTGTCATTCATCAGTCGATAATGGTTCATTAGAAAATACAAAACAAAAAATAGAATGGAGACCAAAGATTGTCTCTACGGCCAACACTGATTTTGTTGAAGACACTGGACGACCTACCACAACTGTGGATGAGGGTTGGGGTTTTAGGAACTTATTATTTTCCAGTGTTTGCAGGTACTTCAAGAAGACCTATTAGTGATTGCAAAGTTGCTGATAGTGGAGTATTTTGCTTAAGTTAGCGCTTCACAGAGTTGATATTTCACAAACATTTTTGAGAAAAATGATTTTTCAAAATCTAAAAATGCGAGGTATTCGTGTTGATCGATCAATTTTATTTTCTTTACTTTTACTTTCTTTCATATCTTTAGGGGGAGAAATTTTGGAAAATTCAAAAATAGAGTTTGTTGAATTTTAGGGGAGAATATTTGAAAAACACAAAAATAGTGTGATGTTTATTTCCTAAAAAAATAAAAAATAAAAAAAATGAAAAATTAAAAAGAGAAATTGATCCAACTGTATGAGAAATGATGGTACATCAGCATACGTTATCTGCCATGAATAAAGTAGAAAGAAAGGCTGTAGGTACTTGCTTGACTTGACTGAATGTGTTGAGTAGTCTGATATATGCGAGTATGATATAAAGATAACGCTTGCTTGATAATTGTGGTTACAAATCATGATGGGTACTTGCATATCTGGCAAAATAAAATGAGAAAGTATCAAAAACAGAATAAAGAGATGTTCTGGTGTACGCTTGCTTTATTTTGAAAAATTTCAACTTGTTTGATTTTCTTTATTTTGTCAAACGATCGGACTTTCTCTACGTATCGAAAGATCGACCTGATCGTTATTCGTTTGACATTCTGCTTTATTTTCTTTGGTGTTTCGTATAACTCATCGGACTTTCTTTGCGTGTGCGGGAGCACCGACCTGATTGTTGTTGGGTTATACAACTTCTGCTTTATTTTCTATTTCTTATTTTCCTAAACAATCGGACTTTCTCTGCGTGCCTACCGGCCGACCTGATTGTTGTTTGTTTAGGGTTCTGCTTTCTTTTCGCAAGAAACACCATGAACTTGATATCTCTATGGCATTTAATTATGTATAAGCAAGTTTACAATATCAGTATGAGAAATCTGCTGCGAGTAACTTGGCTTGAATAAAAAATAAATAAAAAATACAAAAAAAAATATGAAATAAGCAGTTTGCCAGTATTCCTGATTGTGTGGGTACCATGTTATCAATGCTCGATAAATACACTTAATTTCATATCAGAAAGCTATAGACAATGACCTGCTTTTGCTAAAATAAACCAAATGGTTGTATTCTCAGTCAGCTTGGCTTGCATGCTTAGTATTTTAAAATTGCAGTGTGTATGATGCGTTATGTCTGATATGATCTCATGTTGTGATCTTTCTCACCAAAAACAAAAGTAGAGTCTAATTCTATATTGCATTTATGTTTCAGTTTATGAAAAATCAAAAAGATGTTCAGTGTGTTTTGATATAAACTTTGTAAAATCCAAAATTTTTTTTTTCTTCTTTGTTTTTGATCTGATCGATACGAGATACAATAAATTTTCAAAATTAAATGTCTTGGTTTCTCCGAAGGAGAGTTTTGTTTCCAAGATTAAAGTTATGTTTGAAAAAGACAAACCGCACTTCTGTCTTCTGAAGATTGCAGGTTGAAATCATCAAAGTATTTCAGATAAAGATCTCAGAATGGATCTCATGCATGGTTGCAAAGCTGTCAAAGAGTTTATCACTTTCAAAAATGGTTCAGTTGGCTTAGTCCTGTTCCAGCCGTGTCTGTCCTACATCAACTAACAACAGATTCAAAGAGTTGAAAGATCTGATACAGCACACGTCAAGGGGACTGTGGTCACAAACACCACCACCGCCACCTGAAATAAATAGAAGAGAGGTCGCCGCCGTCGCTTGATCGCCGGAACGGAACCATTGTTGCTGTCGAGAATAGAGAGAAATCGCGATCTTATGAAGTCGCCGGAACGAACGGGAACAGCGGCGTCGCCGCCGGGCTGTTCACCTCGCCGCTGCCGCTGCCTGCGGCTGTTGCCGCCGTTTCTGCTGCTGCTGCGCCGATCTGGAAATAAACAGAGGACATAGAGTGTCGGAGAGAGAGAAGCGAGAGGCTGGATGAAGATCGCCGCCGCCAGAACACGGTCGAAAGAGGGGAAGGGGAGGAGAGCCGTGAGGCTCTCTTCTTTCTTTCTTTCTCTAATCTTTTTACACACAAATAATTGATTTGTGTATGTATGTATGTAGTGGTAGGATAGGACAGTACTTCATTTAAGTACTTTAGTCAAACAAAGTCAATTGTAGTACACTTGTTATATATAAACAGGTATTATACCGAGATATCCGGAGATGCTAAATAGTAAAAGTCTCGCTCATAAACCGTGATAATTCTAATATGACTGAAATATTATGAAACCTTCGTAAACATTCTCCAAATGTTTAAAGCGTTATATTATATATAATCTAATGATTATTTTCTTAAACACGCGGTATAGAGCGCGTATCTAACCCGAGTGTCGTTCTTTGCCGTTTTTGCAAACTGAATATATTTATGTAACTCTAATTCTTATTAATCACTCAGAAAAATATTTATAACTCCACAGGGTTAGTAAATCAACTTACTCGAACATTGTTTATAGTGATTGGGCTTTTGTTGGGCCACGAATTCCTTAATGGGCCTGTTGGGTCTACCTGGGCTTACTGGATCCAATTTATAACCGCAAAAAAAAATAAAAAAATTCCCTCAGATTTTAGCGGAATTTACAAGGTGTTACATAGAATCCGTTCGTTCAATGAAACAAATCTTCAAACAAACTCCTCCTTAACTCGATCGTAGCTTGATCTTGAATACTTGATGACATTTTAGTGTATCTATGGTCTTTCATCAACATCTTCAGAAGACTTGGAGTTGTGATATCTTGCACATAGCAACCTGCTCAAATATTTAAATTATCTTGGCGCAAAACGTCTCTTTGAGACTCCAAGATATGATTTTGAAAATTGATTTGTAAAGACTTTCTGTATGGGGTAAAAGAACTTGGGGTCGCCGATCTCTTCCTTAAAGATGGGGATGGTTGATCAGATTGAAAATAAAGCAGAAACAAAATCTTTATGATTTTTCAAAGTTTATGCTAAAACACACCGAAAATCTTTTTGTTCTTTTCTGAAATGAAATGAAATCACAATACAGAATCAAACACTATTTTTGGTATGAGAAAGATCACTATATAGGATCATTTTGGACATAACGCACTGAACTGCACTTCAATCTCAATTAATCGAAGCACATAAGTCATGCTGATTGCTGGTATAGTTTGTCCAACTTAAACTCAGGCAGAATCATACTCATAACATTTGGATATGTTAAAGTATTAATTATATTTGCTTTGACCAGTGTATCCCACACTATCAGACATAATCAGAAATTTTCTGTTTTTTTTTTCTTTCTTTTTCCGTTTGTGTGACAGCACTTGTGATTTTTCACAATGCACAGTGTTTTCATGATATAATCAACTGTGTTCCATGCAAAAAGAAATAAGAACGTTAAATCGTCTACCTTAAGGTCGAACTTTCGTTACGCAGATAAGGCCTCGGATTTAACAAAATATGAAAAATAAAACAAGTTGAAGTTGTATAACCCAACAACAATTAGGTCGGTACTCCTGTACACGTAGAGAAAGTCCGATGAGTTATACGAAACACCAAAGAAATAAAGCAGAATGTCAAACGAACAACGATTAGGTCGATCTTTCGATACGCAGAGAAAGTCCGATCGTTTGACAAAATAAAGAAAATCAAACAAGTTTAAATCTTTGCAAAAAGAACACATGTATACACAGTGACTTCTCATTTTGAATTTCACTCTTATTTTTCTTTTTGTGTCATGAAATATGCATCAAGATGTTATCCACATGGTCAAGCATTAGTATTTAGTGTATATCACATCTGAATACTTTCTGATTTGCCGAGCCTACCAAGCACATCAAACAATGATCTTATGGCTCTTTCATCTACTCTATCCATGAGTCAGATAGGTAAGACAATGTACCATCAATTCCCATTGATCAATTTCTCACAATTTTATATTTTGCATGTATTCACCTTCCTTCATTATATATTTGGTATGTATTCACCTTCTCCCCATAACATGCATTTTCTTAATTACTCCCCCTTACTTACATTTCTCCCCCTTAAAATGAAAACTCTATTTTTGGATTTTCATTTTACACAAAAACAAGACTCTATGTTTGGCTTTTTGAGGAAAAACTTGGAAACAAAGAAAAGTGATCAATCAACACGGATATGGTACAGTTTTAGAATTCAGAAAATTCGCAGATTTAAAAAATTTATCATTAAATTTAAATTAAGCAGAATACTCCTCCATCAACAACTTTACAATCGTCGATAGGTCTTCTAGAAGTACCTGCACACTGGTCAAACTAATTAGTCCAAAAATGACCCAAAGCGAATCGCTTCTGGTCGACCAGTGTCCTTGTTTTGTTTAGAAACCACCTTAGGTTTCCATTGCTGTTGTTTTGGTAATTTTGTTTTTGATGAACACAATCATAGGTGACTGTGATGATGAACCTACAATTTGAACCTTTGAAAGCATTGGAACAAAACATTTTTGTTTATGAAAGAATGTAGGTTCAACGTCATCAAAAACTCTTCCTTGTTCATCAAAGAACTTTAGGTTGGCAGGTTTACCAAAAACTGGTTTCTTATGAAACCCTTGAGGTGAATCAGCAGGTAATGGACAATCCTTTGCCATATGCCCTGGTCGGCGGCAAATATAACAGATTCTTTTTGTTTTGTCCCATCTTTGATGTACCTGCGAAGAACACACATGAATATCTCGAACATGATCAGAATGAGAATCATATACCTGATGCCTATGATCATGTACCCATTTGGATATAGGGCTTCGAGATTGAGAAATTTCAGAAGAAACTTGAGCTTTCACAAAAACTTCAGAAATCTTTCGAGAATCAACACAATAAAGTGGGAATTTTTTGTCAGAAAATAAGTAATCCGAACCCTTGAGTTTGTAGAACCGCTCGGGTTGAACTTTGCCAGCCTGGAAAACTTCCTTCTTCACTTGTTTCATCTTTAATTTATTCAAATCTTGAGATGATGATGCCGAAACATTCTCAGCTTTGTCTTTCATCCCGTGAGAAACCCAATCCCACATGCTTGCCAGAAATCTTCTCCTCAGGTGTAAAATGTTCATTCTTCGCTAAACGAGAAAATTCAGCTTTCACTTCAGTTACATTCTTTTGATCATAAAATATTTTGTCATCAAACTCAGGTTGAGACTGAATCTTGTCATTTGAATTAGCCGACTTCTCATTATCAGCAGAAGACGAACCAGATACAAATTTTGGAGCAGGAGAGACCTCAGATTTCTTTTCTTTCTTTTTCTTATTCTTCATGTTTTTCTTTTTCGTCACAACTTTCTCATCCTCAATAGTGGATGATGAAACATTTGAATAATCAAATTCGTCAACTTCGTCCTTCACTTCTTTGAAAGCTTCTTTGATATGAGCAGGGGGTGATGCATTCTTATCAAACATTCTCTCAAAATTTGCATCAGTAGCTAAGAAGATTGTGAAAACTTGAGAATTTGAAACATTATTAAGCAATCGATTAGCATCTAGAACTTGAATTTTTAGATCAGTAATTTTCTGTTGAGCCTCAGCAAATTCTTTTTCTTTAGCAATCAATCGCTTTGTAACCTTCTGAGTTTCAAATTTTTGCAGGCGAAGATTATCTAATCCTTCGAACAATTCTTTCTTCAGTTTATCTTCATTTCTCTTTTGAATCTCTAAATTTGCTGCTTGAACTTTATTAACACGAACCAACTCCCGCTTCTCATCCAACAACTTTTCCATGTCAACTTGATATGCTTCAATCTTAGCAGTTGATTCTTCAACATTCTTTGTAAGAAGATCAAGCTTAACTTTTGATTTATCAAACAAATTCGTGAAATCAGAAGCAGTATCTTCCGCTTCATCCTTCCATTTCTTGACTTCTTTCCCCAACTCATCCCTTTCTTCACAGATCTTAGCTTTTGCAGCTTCAACATCTCTTTTAACTTGTTTAGAAATTTCTAAAACTTCATTCAACAATTTGATCTCTTTAAGCAAACATTCATTCTTCATACCCAATTCCTTCTCATTGTCCTTAGAAATTCCCAACTCTGAATTAATCATTTTGAAATCAGCAGTAACTCTTTTGACTTCATCAAGCAGAAATTCTTTTTCTTTCATCAAAGCTTCAATTTTAGACTCAAATTTCTCATTCTCAACAGCGTCATATGAACTCGAATCAGAATAATAATCATCTTGGTCATGTGTAACAATTAATGCTGATGTATCATATCCAAACTGTTGACCCCAATCATAAACACCATCATGTTGAGCTGTTAATTCTGCTGTCTTGCTAGTGTTACTAGTAGATGGTTGAGTAAAACCAGGCTTGGGTGATTGTGTAAAACCAGGCTTGCTTGCATGTGCCTGTTGACAAATCTTTGGCAAAATGTCCAAGCTGCGAACATTTATAACATTTTAACTTAGACTTGTCAAATCCCAATTTATCACCAGAAAGATTTCTTCCATGTTTCTTGAAGAACCTCTTCGATCTTTGACATAACATAGAATATTGCCAAGATATATCCAGTTCGGTTAGTTGATCATCATCAAGTGCATCTAGATCATCACTGGTTAACTTTGCATCAGCAACATTTTTGATAATCAAACCAAAAGATGATGAAATCAATGCAGAAATCATTTTAGCACAATCATCTGTTGATTCAGTAGAAAAAGCATTCTGACTTGAAAATTTTGGAATTGTAAAGCTACAACCCCGTGACGACTTGTTATTAGAATTATCAGAAATTCCAGTCAAGAAAGCTGTACTTGGTGCAGAACTCAGACTTGGTTTAGCTTTAGCATTCATGCTTGCCGTATTCTCACCATGATACAATTCAGGATTTTGTAAAGTAGCAGTTGACTTCTTTGAGTTTAACATTTCCATTTCTCGAGCATGAATTTTTCCTGTAAGCTCGTGAAACGTCCTTGTAGAATAATCCTTGTCATGAGTGAGCAGCAAAACATAATTCTCCCACTTTTCAGGTAAAGCTTCCATAATCTTTTCCTTCAAATCAGCATCAGATTTCTCAATACCAACTACCTTTAATTCATTAATCAGATGTGAAAACCGTGAAACGAGAGAAGTAATGTTCTCATTGTCATAGTTTTGAAAATTATCAAATTCTTTATTCAACACTTTCTTCCGACTCTTTTTGTAATCATCATTACCCTCACATCTTGCTGAGAGAGCATCCCACAATTGTTTTGATTTCTTACAAGTGCTGAATTGATGAAACAATTCGGTAGGTAAAGCCATAGTAAGATAACCATCAACTTTCGTTTCAAGCTCGTAACTTTTCATTTCAGCAGCATCAAAATCTTGAAGTTCCTTATAGTCTCCTTCTTCAGTTGGTCGTTCATACAACTTTCGAATCGGAATCCATAAATCAATATCATTTGTGCTAATGTATGCAGAAAATCGTTTCTTCCAATTTTGATAATCTTCTAGCTTCAACAATTTGGGAACTTTCTGACTTGTTCCGATTTCATTATCAAAATTCAACATGGTTTGCATCACACTTTGCATTGCAGCAAACTCTTGAAATTCTGTCATCGTTTGAAAATTTTTTAAAACTATCGACCGAACTTGCTCCGAACCTATCACTGACCTCCGAACTCTGTCTGAACCTAAATTCAAATTCCGAACTCTGTCCGAACTTGCTTCGAAACAAAATCAACTGTCCGAACCTCTTAGTAACTCCGATCTAATTCCGAACCTTGAAAACACACCGAACCTCGACCGAAACAACTCCGAACACGGACCGAACATTGACCGAACTCGAAGTTCGGAGCAGTTACTCCGAACCTGAACAGATTACTCCGAACCTCGATTTCATTTTTCAAACAACACGCGAAAATGAACTAATTTTGACGAAACTCGTTACAGTGGATCAGAAAAACCGATAGAAAATGGTTTAGAAGTAGATTTGACACAAAACACTCGATAGAATTGATGAACAACACGAAAACAAACTCGAGAATCACGAAAAACGCTTCAAAAATTCGAAAATAGCAACCACAGATCAGTAGAGTGAACCAGAAAGCTCTGATACCACTTGAAAATGCGTGAGAATCGGATCGTCTACTCGATCTAGCTAATCGGACATCGAAACGTAATTAACCGATTAAATTATTGATCAAAATGAACAATTACAATCAGTAAACACTCAGAAACACACTCAGAGAAACACACTCAGAATCACACACTTAGTAGAAATCTCATACGCTCAGAACTGACTATTACAAAGACCAAACAACTATTTATACCCAGCTGGCCGATCCCTGTCCGAACCCCAAGTTTGGCCAGTCCGAACTCCAGGTTCGGCCAAGCATACTTTGACTTGATCTTGAACATTACTTCGTACTTCACACGTCGCACATATTAGGTATCAACAGATACGAAAGCCTCCGTGGCATGGATCAACACCTTGAAACCAAGCCTGATGGATTACGGTATTTTGTTAATCGTCTGTGGATACCCGTCTATGGAGATCTTAGGAGCCTAGTCCTTGATGAAGCTCATAAATCCCGATATTCCATTCACCCCGGAGCCGATAAGATGTACCACGATCTGCGTATGTTATATTGGTGGCCGAACATGAAAGCTGAAATCGCTAAGTACGTTGGTAAATGCTTAACTTGCGCTAAAGTTAAGGCCGAGCACCAGAAACCTTCCGGTTTACTCGTCCAACCCATCATCCTCGAGTGGAAATGGGAATGCATTGCCATTGACTTTATCACCAAGTTACCCAAGAGCTGCAAGGGTAACGATTCCATTTGGGTAATTGTCGCCCGTTTGACGAAATCTGCTCATTTCCTCGCCATGAAGGAGAAAGATTCCGTAGAACATTTAACAAGGATGTACATGAAGGAAATATTCTCTCGACATGGAGCCCCGATTTCTATCATATCCGACAGAGATGGTCGTTTTACCTCTTATTCCTGGAAATCTTTGAACAAGGCCATCGGTACTCGCCTCGATATGAGTACGGCCTACCATCCGCAAACTGACGGTCAAAGCGAGCGAACGATTCAAACTCTCGAAGATATGTTGCGTGCCTGTGTCATTGATTTTGGTAACAACTGGGATGAACATCTGCCATTGTGCGAATTCTCGTACAACAACAGTTACCACACTAGCATCTAGTGTGCACCTTTTGAGGAACTGTGCGGAAGAAAGTGCCGATCACCTATCTGTTGGTTCGAAGTGGGTGACAGCCAACTGACAGGCCCAGAAGTCGTGATAGAAACAACCGAAAGAATCACACAAATTCGAGACCTCTTGAAAGCCGCCCGTGATCGCCAGAAGAGCTAAGCAGATAACCCTTGTAAACCCGAGGCGACAGAGTATTACTGAAAGTATCCCCTTGGAAAGGCATCATACGTTCTGGCAAACGTGGCAAGTTAAATCCTCGCTACATTGGTCCATTCGAAATCATTGAAACAATAGACCCATCGTGTACCGACTACTTCTGCCGCCCGAGCTTAGTAACGTTCAAGATGTGTTTCACGTCAGTAATCTAAAGAAGTTCCTTGCCAAAGAAGACCTTACCATTCCCCTCGATGAGATACACTTGGATGAATCCCTACAATTCGTTGAAGAACCAGCCGAGATCGTCGACCGCACAGTCAAGAAATTGAAGCATAGACGTAAACCTCTCATTAAAGTTCGTTGGAAGTCCCGCTGTGGTTCTGAATTCACATGGGAACGCGAGGACCAGTTTCGCGCCAAGTATCCCCATGTATTTCCTGAAGCAGCCACTTAGCCATGATGACAAGCTGAATTTCGGGACGAAATTCTCCCAACTAGGGGAGGATGTGACAACCCGTAAGTTCCCAAGAACTTAAACCGATAATATATACTTATATGTTAACTGTGTTACGTAACTTTTTCTTGCAACGTGCCAATTTTATCATAATTACATCCATTTACAATAGGAAAATAGCCTTCATGTAGCCTTAGCTCATGTTGAAAACAATACTTGAACATGATGACTTCTTTGCACGAAATGGTCGCTGGAACTTCAATAATAATAAAGCGACTAACCGAATTCATTTATTAAATTTACCAAACTATGTGGTAAACTTCAAACATAATCCCATCATCTTGGAATTTATCATTATTATCATCATTTTACCTTCATTTTAAATCGTTAAACTTTGATTAACCTTTTACCAACTTCTATCATTTTATGACACGCATATTTCACATATGACTTTCATAAACAATTCCTTGTTAAATAACAATGAGTTTAGGCAACGACAACAAAACGAGACTTTTGATCCAATCCCTACGTTAACCTGGATTTATTTTACGTTCAAAACCATTTATAAAGCTTCGTTACCATTCACGACGACTAAATTTAGTCATGCATGTTATATATTTATACATGCAACGTAGTTT
The DNA here is from genome assembly GCA_039602395.1 of Deinandra increscens subsp. villosa. Classification (NCBI taxonomy): domain Eukaryota; kingdom Viridiplantae; phylum Streptophyta; class Magnoliopsida; order Asterales; family Asteraceae; genus Deinandra; species Deinandra increscens. The sequence goes on from JBCNJP010000006.1 coordinate 33,698,734, forward strand.
TTCAAAATATAAACTTTTGTAATATTTTGAGTCCACCTAAGTTATCATTTTATTTATTTTAAACGTCGTGGATAACTATTTTTATAAAATGTTTCGTTACACTTGATTCGTTATATATTTTATCCGTTCCGCGTAGCATTTGACCCGCCACCTTTTTCCTTTCTCTCCTCCTTTCTGCTTTGGACCGTCCCACTCCTCTTATCCCATGCAAAGGTCGGGTTTCAAACCCGCGACCACGTCCCTTTCCTTTGCCGGTTACGAAAACCACAAACCACCACCATCACCCTCTAGTTTATCTAGTTACTTACATGTACTTGTGGTTGACCCTCTTTATGCCATTCAAATCAAAGGTAGACAACCTCCTTGCATCCTACACCCACTTTAACAACCATAGGTTGAGGTTGTCCCCTATGACACCAAAACTATTACCCAATGTGTAACATTTTCCCTCCCATTTGATAACCATTTCCCTCTCAAAGAAAATCTGCAAATTACCACTAAAAAGAACCACATAAAACACAAGACTTAGCTCTCCTTGAACCCTCCTTGAAGCCTTGTGAACCGGCTAACCCAAGGGCTCGAACCCGAGTCCCTTTCTTCTCCTTTTCGGCTCACAAACACAACACACACACACACACACACTTAGTGTTTTGTTTTAACCCTACAACTTACTAGATATTTGTTACAAATCAAGACCCAAACACTCATTTCTTTCCCTCTCTCTCTCCCTAACCGTCTCTCTCTCTCTCGGTTCTATTTGGACCGAAACCCACCCCCACACTAACCAAACACTTCCTTTTTCTCATTTACTTCCATACATAATCACCTTTTCCTTAACCTAGCCTCTAACACTTTCACAACTCAAGAACTTTCTCTCTTTACTCTATCCTTCCTCAAACCCGTAAGTCTCTCTCTCTCTCTACTCTCTCTCTAGATTTTCTACTCAAACACACATTCTTATGATGTTCCATGGTACTAGGAAGCAAAAACACTCAAGGATCATGAACTGTTTTTCAATTACTATTTTCATTCAACATTTAACTGCTAGCACTATAAACCTGTGAAACTCACTAACAATTATTTGTTGACCGTTTTCTCGTATGAATTCTCAGGTACTTAAACTTAATTGTTATGCATGCATCGGGTTCGCTTGCTTGTTTCATGCCTTTGCACCTTAGGACTTTTCATTTGTTTCTGGATTATCGTTTAGCTTTTGGAGATTTTCCTGACATAACACCTAACGGTGTCATGTCCTAAAAATCTTTTGAAACTTATGTGTTGTAAACATAAAACTATTTACTTTTCTCATTAAAATTAATCCACTGCGTAATGATATTAAGAAAACTCCTAATTGCTCCAACAATTTAACAATTTCCAAAACGGCTCTAGTTGTTGAACCATCCAGAGTACGTTCGTAACCTTGACTGTGATAACCTTTTTCGCATCCCGACACAAATCTTACAGGGTGTGACAGATCAGGTAAATTCAATTCCTGAAAAAGTTCTTAAAAATTTATGTAGCCCTTCCTGCATTGAACATGTGACAAAGTACAGAAATCACAATTCAGATCTGATTAATGAAATTTCAAATTTAAATGAGCTAAAGGAACGCTTCAAGAAAACTGAGTCATCTCACATCACTAAGATTGATAACTTGAACAATTGAAGCAAACCAACTCCATTCTTGAAACACAATTGGATGATTTGTTGTTACAACTTGAAAAATCAAGAAAAGAAACCAAAGAAGCTAAGGCTGAGGTTGATGTTCTTGAAATAAAGCTAAAAGATGCTTTGTTCACTTGTGATAAATTTCAAACTGCTAACAAGAAAGCTGCGAAACTATGGATGGGAGGGATGTATGGGAAAACGGGTGTTGGCTACAACAATGTTGAGCCACCAATTGAATATTCACCCGAAATTGAACCAATCAAAGCCCTGTCAACAGAATGTAAAATTAGTCTCACTGTTGATGATACCTCATCACAGTCAAGTGTTGAAAAAATTGTTGAAACCAAGAAGCCTGAAGTCAACAACGCTAGCACATCTGCATTTGTTGACCAATCAAAAATTTTGAAACCTTCATTGTTGTCCCACCTCCAACTATTTATGAATCTAAGGAGTCAAAAGTTAGGGGAAAACAACCTGAAAAACAAAAGGGAAGTCAACCTCAAAGACTTTGTCAATTAAATTACAAACAAGTTACCAACATTGAGTCTCACAGGAAAAATGATTTTTATGAAGCAAAAAGTCTTAAATGTGTTTTCTGTGGTGAAAAAGGGAACCTTGTTGCCATGTGTTTATTCAACCCACTGAGTAAAGTTCAACATCTTCCAAAACCAAAATTTGCTCAAAAACCAAAAACTGATTTTCAAAGAAAGCTCACAGGAAGAATCTCACCTGTGAAAAGTCAAATAATGAAGTATTTTGGACCTGAGTCTAATAGAATTTTGGTGGGAAATGAAAGAAATGCAAGTTTTTCAGTTTTAAGGCAAAATCTTTTTCCGGTCGAAGTTTAACCGGAACGACCTTCCGCTTGAACTTCATTTCAACCGGAAAATCAAAAAACAGCCCAGATCACTCACTACTCCCAAGCAGAGACCGAAAGTACACTTTGCTAAAGGGTTTGAACTTTTTGAAAGTCAAGGTAGTGTAGGGATATGATCATGTAATAGTAAGCGTATGTCCGGAAATTATTTAAGCCTACGGGGTCACACGTCTCGACACCAAATGTATTAATATTAATTAATAGTTAATTAATATTTATCACGAATTATTAAAGAGGAATTAATTAAAAACTAATAGTTAATTGTTAACGGGCCATTAGTTATTAATTAAAGCGAAGGGAATTGGACTAGATTAATTAAGGAACAAGTTGGTGGAAGCCCAAAGGCCTTGTACGAATTCTAGAAATTCGTAAGCCTTATAGGGTTTATTGTGTTGCCCTAATCTTGTTCCCTAAGTTATCTAAACCCTATAAATAGAACCCCTTGGTTAAGGGTTTTAGTGACGATTCAATCCAAGTGATTAGAGAAATCCAAAACCCTAATTCTCTCCTCCTCCTCTCTTCTTCTAAATTTCGGCTAGGGTTTCTAATTCCCTTGAGTTCGAAATTGTGGTTTGACCAAAACTTGAAGAAGAAGGTTCGTGATCAAGTGCTAGCACATAACATTGGTGTGTCGTGTGTGCGATCGTAGAGGGATTTGCATTAAATCCTCCAAGAGATCAAGTCAATCCGAGCTCATAAGGTAAACATGTTCTATCCGGTTAGTTAGGTTAAATCATAGGATCGATCCGCTGCGTACCCGTGAATAATCTGATAAATAGTTATATAATCCAACAGGTAGGAGAAATTCCTCAAGAGGAAAGACCACCTCAAGGGAAAGTTTTTCAAAAAGCAAGAAATCTAACCAACCGGAATTTTCTGGTAGTTCAAGTGGAAGTTACTGTGTTCCGCATCAGGTTGAAAAATTTTCTCAAAGGTTTCCTCAATCACTTGGAAGAACTAAATTGGTCAATCAAGCTCACTTTTCATCAAATGAAATACCAAAGCAAGTGACCAATAAACAGAAAAAATTTCGTGAATACCGTGAAAGAAAAAATGCTGAGAGGAAAAACAGCAAGACTGAGAGATCAAGTCAAACAAGCACTCCCTATGAGAGCCTGAACTTTGATAATGATGATTTGCTTAATGATGCTCCAGTGGTGAATACTTTAGTACTCAAGGAGTACAAGTATAACGATGCTTATGCCACACCCAAGACCACTCAGGCAGGGTCCCCTATAGAAATTGATCAAATCTGATATGTGCAGGTGCAAAATAAAGGCGAACATAGCCTATGGGTAGTTGATAGTGGATGCACTTGCCACATGACAGGGGAATAAGCATATACTAGAAAACACAAAAAGAATCAATGGAGGACCAGTTGCCTTTGGTAGCACTAAAGGCCACATCTCAGCACAAGGAGATTTGAGCAATGGACTGGTAAGTTTTGATAGAGTCAATTTTTTTGACACATTGAATTTTAATCTTCTTAGTGTCTCATAAATGTGTGACAAGAACTTGAATTTGTTTTTTAATGAGAGGGAGGCTATAGTTCTCAAACCTGGTGTGAAAATCCCTGATGAGCTAATCATGCTTAAAGCACCCAAAAGAGATGGGCTATATATTTTGGATATGTTAGTTGCTGCACCCTCTTGTGGCACTGCTTGCTTCATATCCAAAGCCTCTTTGGATGAATCCGATTTGTGGCATAGGAGGCTAGGACATGTAAACTGTAGGGATATGATCACGTATTAATAAGCGTATGTCCGAAAAGTATTTAAGCCTACGGGATTACACGTCTCGACTCTAATGTATTTGTATTAATTAATTAGTTAATTAATATTTATCACGAACATTTAACGAGAAGTCGTTAAAAACTAAAGGTTAATTGTTAACAGGTGTGTTAGTTGTAAATTAGAGAGAGTTGTAATTTGATTACAATTAGGAAAAGGTTTGGGATAGGCCTTAGGGCCGAATTCGGCTTAAGCCCAATCCCAATCCCTAACTTGTTCATCAAGTTCCTAAACACTATAAGTAAACCTTATGGGTTTAAGGTTTAAGCTGCTGCTTTTATCTGATAAAGTGCAAAACCCTAATCTCTCTCTATTCTCTCTCTAACTTTCGGCAATAAGAAAAGAACCCAAGGGGGGTTCGATTTCTTGTGTGGTTCGACGAAGCCTACATCAAGAGGAGTTCGTGATCAAGTACTAGCATACGTACATCGGTGTGTCGTGTGTGCGATCGTAGAGGGATTTACTTCAAATCCTAGAAGATCTTCTATTGCCGAGCGTATTCGTGTTAATTTGATAATTAGTTATAACCCAACAGTGATATCACGAACCACCTATGATTTTAATTAATTACCGGGAATAAAAACTTGGGGGGGGGGGGGGTAACCAATTTCGATTAGAAACAAGTTTTCTAATCAAGATTCTAGCTTTTCGATCCACCTAAAATCGTCTTTTACAATTGGAAAATCGGTTTCGCAAATTGGTAAAAAACGTAAACCCTAATTCTGATCGTAAACGTGTTTACGACCCGCCGTATGTTTCCGATCGGAACCATTGTTTCCGATCGTAAACCCTTGTTTACGACCCACCGTTGTTTCCGATCGGAAAACTATGTTTCTGATCGCAAACATAAGTTCCGATCGGAAATCCCATCTAAAATCGTAAACTCAAGGACGCCGAAATCGAAAACCGTAATCCCGATCGGAAACCCTAATTCCGATCGGAATCAAGAAAATGGATCGAAAACCTCTAGCCGAATCGGAAACCCTAATTTTAGATCTAAAATTTGATTCTTGTGATCTAAAAATTAAGAACCCAAGTTTTTGTTGATTGATAATTGTTTAACAACATGTTGTACCTTTATTTTAAATGTTAAAAAGAAGTAAAAACCATGAAGTTTCATGCAAATCGTTCATGGTTATTACTTATATCAAAGAGGATTAAAAATTAAAATTATGTTAGATAATTAGAAACCCTAAGATTATGTGATTATTTGTGATAATTGTGACATAATAAAAGGTTTTATTGCAAATATATTTTATGAAAATCGAAATTTGCTAATAAACTATTGAAATATGATTTTGTTTATAAAAATAAAATTTGTGTCCAAAAACTCAAAAGAAACACCGGCTCACCCATTTGAACACACTCTAAAAGAGGTATAAGTCGGGTCGCCATGCTTCCCTAAAGTGGCTATGTTTTTAATCGCAAAAGTACAAACCTCACCCCTACGTTTCTTTGTGTGTTGTGAATGGAGCTACCGAGCTCTTTTGATTTGGAAGACAAACTAAGAATTTTATAAACACATTATGTGGTGAAGATGTGCATGAATCTTCACACATAACATTTTTGATCACACATCAAAATTGTTTTGACCCAGACCCGGGTTCGATCCCCGGCAACGGCGCCAAAAACTTGATGTGTCAATTTGGATATATAAAAATGTGGTCAAGTTAAAAATGGTAAATACTGAGTGACCAAACCACACACTAGGGCAAGCGTACCCGTCGTATGCAATATAGTATCAATAAGTACCGAGTATCAATCCACAGACGCGTAAACAGACTCCCGATAATGTATCATAACTAATATTTAACCGATGCAATTGGAATGATTGATTTAAGTAAACTAAGCAGGCAATGAAATAAGCAGTAAACAATGCAAACGACAGAGAATCAGAATGAGAGAGATATCACCTAGCCTAGAATGCACTAAACCCAAATAAGACCCCCGGCAAGACCTATCAACATGAAACTATCACCAAGTGAGAATAACCCAACCAAGGAGGACTATAGACACATCCTGAATGATCAGATAATTCTAAATGAAGCACATATAGCATAATATGTGAATTTGCACAACGGTTTCACAGTTTCGGTCAAAACAAGCAAAACTCGCATAAATCGGGAAACACTAAGAGAGGTCTCTCTAAATGAATCCTAATACATGCAATGACTCTAATTACGATTATCTAGGACCTAGAAATCACTAAACACGAACAAATAGGCTCAAATCTCGCGGTCACAAGTATTCTAACCTATCAAACAATGTCTAGCCAATAACTAGCAAACGAAACAACTTGGTCAAGTTCATTCCACAAGGATGCACACAAAATCAACCACTAATCAATGATATATCATCATGTAGGAGGTCTCCGGATCATGCATTAACCCAAAAACTCATTTAAGTCTATGGATTAACAATAAACTAACTAATAATGGTTGCAATTCCACAATCCCTATCAATTAGTCCACATAATACATCATTAACAGCGGCTAATTAAGAACACATAATCATCCCAAACAATCAAAATTAGAATCAAGAGCAAAAATCACATAAACATGTTAAAAAGTCAAACCGAAAAGTCAAAATGGGTAAAGCTTCATCTAAACTAGGTGATAAATGAGAAATCAGCCAAATATCATGTATCTAATCACAAAATCAGTCAAATCTAAGCAATACATGAATGAACAAACAAGAACAATGAAGAAGAACCCAAATGAAGTGAAGAAATCTTAAACCGAAGTCTTCAATCTTCAATCCACACTCCAAGATCCTCAATCAAGCCCTTGATTTGCTCCAAAATGTGTTCCAGATCTCGTTCCTCACTCACACTACTGACCTTAGTCGAATCCCCCAAACTCTAGGCTCAAAAAATGCTTAAATACTCGTTTTGGAAATTTTAGCCGCCTGGGCCCGTTCGCGGACCCATGAGAACTGGGAAAGGGAAACTCGCTGGTCCATGAAGCCCACTTTTTCTATTTTCTGGATTCCAGGTTCATGGACCAGCGAAAACTGACAGACTGGGGCTCGCTGGTCCATGACTGACACTGCAGCAAATTTTCAGTTTCTTCAATCTTTCACTCCCGAGCTCCAAATCGCGTTCCGTTTTCGCCCGAATCACCACAAATCAACCAATCACCACCAGATATCCTAAAATTCAACATATGAACAATTAAGTACCAAAATCTCATCAAAACATGAACAAAAACCGGATAACATGCGGGATTAATCACTCGAAAACATGTATAAGATGCGGTGCATCAGACCCAAACAAAACTTAAGTCTTTGCCATCCACCTTGAAAAGGACACTTGTGGATGTCATCATACTCATTGGTACACAATGGTAAAATGGCATTTACATGGCAAATTCCCACTCATTGGTACACAATGGTGGACAATTTGTACGTCCTTAATTGGACGACTTAAAGCGAGCTAGGCGGTGAGACCCTTGGCCCATGGCAAAAGATGGGATGAAACATGACTACAAATTACTTGGTGCAAGATTCACAAATGTTATTTGTAGGTCCCGTAAAATCTAGGAATTGTACTTGGAGTACAATTATTGATCGTCACTTACCTTTTGAGTGCATCATTTCTAGCAGATCAACTGATGAAATGATGGCATGTCAATTGGATCCTAGCCTTAATAAGCTTAATTGTTTAAAAATGTTTAAACATTGGGTAATTAAATTTATTAAGGAAAAGATTATCGAAAATACTGATTTTTGAACTTAATCTGTTTTGTAGATGGCAACAAACCCTCCTCAAAACAATGTTGGTCATGCTTTTCGTCAAATGTTTGAGAGAGAAAAGCTGAATGGATCTAACTTCAATGACTGGTATCGTCAACTAAGGATCGTCCTTAGAGTTGAACGTAGGACCGATGTCCTTGAAAATCATTGGCCGACCGACCCAGCTACTAATGCTTCTGAACAAGAGAAAGCGTTCTACATTGCAGAGTATAGCAGATACGATGAGGTTGCTTGCATGATGATCTCGAGTATGTCTCCCGATCTTCAGAAGCAATACGAATTTCATACACCTTGTGATATGATCAAAGAGCTAAAGAAGATGTATGAAAAACAAGCTGGTGTTGAATTGTTCGACCTAGTTGTGGAACTCCACGACTTGAATCTTGAAACTGGTAAATCGGTCAGTAGTCATGTGCTCAAGATGAAGAGCTACTTTGACAAATTGGAATCGCTCAATTATGGGTATATTCAGGCTATGGCAGTTGGTATGATCCTCAAATCTCTTACGAAGGATTTTGAGGGTTTTGTGCGCAACTACAACATGCATAGTATGACTAAAACTATACCTGAGCTTTATGCTATGCTCGTCGAGTATGAGAAAACGATTTCTAAGAAGGCCACTGAAACACCCCAAGTTCTTATGATCAAAGGGGGAAAGATCCAAAAGGCTAAACGACCGCAAAAGGCGAAGGGCAAGAATAATGGTAAGGGAAAAGGCAAGGCAGTTGCGCTTGTTCCTAAAACCAAGCAAACCCCTCCGGTCGCAAAAGAGCATCCGGCTAAAGACCAGATCTGTCACCATTGTGGTGAAGTTGGACACTGGAAGAGGAACTGTCCTACCTATCTAGCTGAGTTGATGAAGAAGAAAAAGAATACTAGCGGGGCTAGTACTTCAGGTATCTTCACAATTGAATTATTTTCCTTTTCTAAGTGTGATTCATGGGTGTATGACACTGGCTGTGGAACTCACATCTGTAATTCGTTACAGGGTCTTAGAAAGAGGAGGAAACTGAAGCCTGGAGCTTTGCAGTTGTTTGTGGGAAATGGTTTGCCAGCAGCTGTGGAAGCTATAGGAGAATATCATTTAATTCTGCCTTCTGGGTTAATTATTGTATTAGACAATTGTCATTATGCACCTTCTATTACTAGAGGTGTAATTTCAGTTTCTTTGTTGAAAAACCAAGGATTTATTAAGGCATTTAATAATATCGGTATTTCAGTTTCTAAAAATAATGTTCATTATTTTGATGCTGTTCCTTGTGATGGAATTTATGAAATTGATATGCGTGGTTGTGTTTCAAATAATTCAATGTACAATATTAGCAAACGAGTCAAAACTAGTTTAGACTCTACCTATCTTTGGCACTGTCGTCTTGCCCATGTTGGCAAAAACCGCATTGAAATACTTCAACGTGAAGGGATCTTACAATCAAATGATGAATCATTTGATAACTGCGTTTCCTGTATCTCAGGAAAGATGACAAGAAAACCCTTTCCGAACAAGCCGCAAAGGGCTAAAGAGCTACTTGGACTCATTCATAATGATGTTTGTGGCCCATTTAGACATGTGTCAAGAAAATGTGCTAGCTACTTCGTGACTTTCATGGATGATTTCAGTCATTATGGTTATGTTTACTTGCTTAAACATAAACATGAAGTGTTTGAAACATTCAAAGAGTTCAAGAACGAAGTAGAAAATCAACTCGGAAAGACCATCAAGATCCTTCGATCAGATCGTGGTGGAGAATACTTAAGCTAAGAGTTTAAGGATTATCTTAAAGCGTGTGGAATTTTCCAACAGCTTACTCCTCCTTACACTCCTCACCATAATGGAGTATCTGAGAGGAGGAATCGAACCTTACTAGAAATGGTGAGGTCGATGATGAACCTTACAACTCTCCCAATATCATTTTGGGATTTTGCTCTAGAAACCGCTGTACGCGTTCTAAATATGGTTCTAACCAAGAAGGTTGAAAAGACACCACATCAATTGTGGCATGGAGAAGTCCCTGTGTTGTCTTACTTAAGAGTCTGGGGATGTGAGGCACTTGTGAAGCATGATACGCCTGACAAACTACAACCCATGACGACTAAGTGCATCTTCGTAGGATACCCAAAGGAAACAATGGGTTACTACTTTTATAATCCTTCCGAATATACTGTTCGTATTGCTCGATATGCTGAATTCTTTGAAAAGAATTTTATAGCTCAAGAGAACAGTGGGAGAATTGTAGAACTACTAGAAGATGTGTCACCTTCTGAAACAACTAGCAATCATCAACTTAGGGGGGGGGGGATGTTCAAAGTGATGAACCTCAAGTCGATGATGTTGTGATTGCACTTCGTAGATCCGAAAGGGTCATATGTAACCCGGATAGATGGATTGGTCTAGTCAAATCTGAGGAAAACGTATCAGGAGATCTCGATGAGCCTCCGAACTTCAAAGCTGCATTATCAGATCCGGAATCTGACAAATGGCTTAAAGCTGCGAACGTGGAAATGAAATCCATGAGAGATAATCAAGTTTGGAACTTAGTTGATCTTCCTCCTAACGCGAAGACCGTTGGGAGTAAATGGGTCTTCAAGAAGAAGACCGACATGGAAGGAAATGTACACACCTATAAAGCTCATCTTGTGGCGAAAGGTTATACTCAACGTTTTGGCATTGACTATGATGAGACCTTTTCACCAGTAGCTGACATTAGAGCTATTAGGATTCTCTTAGCCATAGCAGCGTACTATGACTTTGAGATATGGAAAATGGATGTTAAGACTGCCTTCTTAAATGGTTACTTGGATGAAGAAGTCTATATGGATCAACCTGAAGGGTTCATTGATCCAAAACATCCCAACCAAGTATGCAAGCTTCAAAGGTCCATTTATGGACTAAAGCAAGCATCGAGGAGTTGGAATAAAAGGTTTGATGAAGAAATCAAAAAGTTTGGTTTCGTTCAGAATCCCGATGAGCCATGTGTATATCGAAAAGCTAGTGGGAGTAATGTTACTTTCCTTATCTTATCTATATGTAGATGACATATTGATTATAGGAAAACACATTCCAATGTTGCAATATGTAAAATCCCATCTTGGAAAGTGTTTTGCCATGAAAGACTTGGAAGAAGCAGCATTCATTCTTGGAATCAAGATCTATAGAGATAGAACTAAGCGGTTGATTGGACTAAGTCAAGGTGCTTATATTGATAAGATATTGAAGAGATTCAAGATGGAGAATTCCAAGTGTGGTATAGTACCTATGCAGGAAGGACTTGGTCTATCGGTCAAACAAGGTGCTTCTACACCTGATGAGGTGAAGCATATGCAGAGAGTACCTTATGCTTCAGCTGTAGGCTCTATAATGTATGCGGTGAGATGCACTAGACCTGATATAGCGTTTGCGCAAAATATCGTTAGCCGATTTCAACAGAATCCAGGTGAAAGTCACTGGACTGCTGTTAATACCATTCTCAAGTACCTACGGGCTACTAGAGATTTGTTTTTGGTATATGGGGGAAATCCAGATAAAGAGCTCAAAGTGACCGGATACTGCGATGTTGGATTTCAGACTGATAGAGATGACACAAAGTCTCAGTCTAGGTACGTCTTCGTTCTGAATGGAGGCGCTGGGGATTGGAAAAGCAAGAAACAAACCAAAGTTGTTATGTCTGCAACAGAGTCTGAGTACATTGCTGCTTCGGAAGCTGCAATGGAGGCAGTATGGATAAGAAAATTTATTTGTGGGCTTGACGTGATCCCTACAAGTAATTTGCCTATTGATATGTACTGTGATAATACTGGTGCATTAATCATTGCCAAAGAACCTGGAGTTCAGAAGGGCGCCAGACACTATGCCAGGAGATATCACTATGTTCGTGAGCAGATCGAACTAGGTGAAATCAGATTACTCAAAGTTCACACAGATATTAACTTAGCTGATCCTTTCACGAAAGCTTTGTCGAGGCCGAAGCTTGAAAGGCATGCCAAGGGCATGGGACTTAAATTACTAGTTAAATCATGTATATCTGATGTTCGGTATTTGGATAAGGGATGTTAAACAATTTCTATTTATATAATGAAATAAAGTACTTGATATGTTTGATTTCATTTAATAGAAAATTGTGTCCTATACTTGCATGTTTAATCCTTGAGTACTTGTCAAGTATTCTAAATTGTCCATTGTCGATTAACTATATGGGAATATAGTTAAACTAAGACAAATCTGAGTGATTGGTAATATTCTTGGAATATATAATGGATGGTCCCACCAAACTCACGTGGTATTCATAGGATGCATATCGGACTACCCCACTAACGAATTGTCACTTTATGGATCGTCGTCATTAAGCGAAATTCATAAATGGTTGCTTTACTTATCCTTAGACTTGAGATACAAGCATGTAATGCATATATGGATTGCACCTACTTGATATAGTTCTAACTATTTGAATAAGGTAGTACAAATAGGCTATTTTCAGTAAGTGTAGTGAAGTATGTGACTGGACACGTGTAGTCAAAAGGATTTGTTCCTTCAGCCTAAAGGTTGAAGCAGATACCGCTGGGCCCCTCATTGAGACTAATTAAGATGTTTGCATGGCCGTGCCCAAATGAATCCAGATGTGTCTCGATTTGAATTTGGTAATCTTTAATTAGTTATTGAATGAGAAACAAAATCGTTAAAGTATGAAATGACCTTGATCCATATTCATATTTAACAACGGTATCGGTAACAAAGGGATAGTAAATGACTGTACCATTTAAATACACTTTGAGAAACTGTACTTAAATATTTCCGGGAGCATTGGCGTGTTGCTAGACGCTAACCAATGTTATTACCTTTATTATTACGAGCTCAAGTGGGTGCTGTAGGGATATGATCACGTATTAATAAGCGTATGTCCGGAAAGTATTTAAACCTACGGGGTTACACGTCTCGACACTAATGTATTTGTATTAATTAATTAGTTAATTAATATTTATCACGAACATTTAACGAGAAGTCGTTAAAAACTAACGGTTAATTGTTAACAGAGGTGTTAGTTGTAAATTAGAGAGAGTTGTAATTTGATTATAATTAGGAAAAGGTTTGGGATAGGCCTTAGGGCCGAATTCGGCTAAGCCCAATCCCAATCCCTAACGTGTTCATCAAGTTCCTAAACACTATAAATAAACCTTATGGGTTTAAGTTTTAAGCTGCTGCTTTTATCTGATAAAGTGCAAAACCCTAATCTCTCTCTATTCTCTCTATAATTTTCGGCAATAAGAAAAGAACCCAAGGGGGGTTCGATTTCTTGTGTGGTTCGACCAAGCCTACATCAAGAGGAGTTCGTGATCAAGTACTAGCATACGTACATCGGTGTGTTGTGTGTGCGATCGTAGAGGGATTTACTTCAAATCCTAGAAGATCTTCTCTTGCCGAGCTAAAAACGTACACATTATCTATCCGGTTAGTTAAATTAATTCATAGGAAAATATCCGCTGCGTACTCGTGTTTATTTGATAATTAGTTATATAACCCAACATAAACTACAAGAACATGAACAGAATTGTCAATCTTGGCTTGGTTAAGGGTCTTCCTAACAAGCAATTTACATGTTCTGAACATTGTGTACCATGTCTCAAGGGCAAGCAACACAAAACCTCCGTCAATCCAAAAGTTGAATCTTCTATTTCACATCCTCTAGAGCTCTTGCACATGGATCTCTTTGGTCCAACAAGAGTGATGAGTTTGGGAAACAGGTCATACTGTTTTGTCATTATTGATGATTTTTCTAGATACACATGGGTTTTCTTTCTTAAAACAAAAGATGAAACTGCTGAATTGTTAAAAACTCTTGTGATAAATTTAGAAAATCAATCCAATTTTAAAGTGAAAACAATCAGATGCGACAATGGCACATTATTTAAAAATCATGTGTTAAATTCATTTTGTGAGGAAAAGGGACTTGTGAGACAATTCAGTGCTCCTAGAACTCCACAACAAAATGGTGTTGCTGAAAGGAGAAATAGGACTCTGATTGAAGCTGCTAGGTCAATGTTAGCAAACTCCAAACTCCCTGTGATATTTTGGGTAGAAGCAGTGAACACTGCCTGTTATGTCCAAAATAGGATTTTAATTGTTAAAGGCAAGAACAAGACACCATATGAGCTTTGGAGAAAAAGAAAGCCAAACATTTACTTCTTTAAGCCATTTGGTTGTCCTGTCATAATATTAAAAACCAAGAGCTATTGCATAAATTTGCAGAAAAGGAAGATGAAGGATATTTTGTTGGATATTCTTGTGTGTCCAAGGCATACAAAGTATACAACAAGAGAACCAAAATTGTTGAAGAAACTAAATGTGTCTTTTAATGAAAAAATCTCCCAACAATTTTGAGTCTCAGCCTACATGTTATTTGATAATGACGCACTAACTACTGCTTTTAACTTAAATGTTGATAAGCCTGTGAGTACATCAGTGCAGGGATAAAATTCTTATAGGTTTGCTGATGATCATTGGAAGAGCAACTAAGCTGAAATCAAGAAGCCAATCTTCTTCCCTTCAATGAGTGTCAAGCCTAGCTTGCCAAACAATGGAAAGAAACCAGCTGAAATAGTTAAAATGGATGATGAAATAGTTTCGGTTGAAGTTCAGGCGGAACCAGTTTCTCGGGTTCAAGTTCAACCGGAAAACTCCATTTCAGAAACTAAGGAGAACACTGTGTCAGGGTCAAATGAAGCTGAAAATTCAGAAAATGCCACATCAAATGAGCTTAATTTAGAGCATCTGGCCTACAATTCAGACACAAATTCTCATGAAATAGTTGAAGTCTCAGATCCTGTATCACACTTTGGTAATGTTGAGCTTGAACACATACTTCCTAGGCTCAACATACCATCAAATGGAAGAAGCCATGAGTTCCCCATGCAAGTAGATAGAAGAATCAACAAGAATCATCCTCGGGAGAATGTTATTGGAGATATATTTGCACCTGTGTTAATAAGGAGTAAATCTGCTGATGCAAACATCTGCTTGCATGCTACATTTCTTTCTCAAGAAGTACCCAAGAAGGTGGCTGAAGCCTTAGAAGATAAAAGCTGGGTAGAGGCAATGCAAGAAGAATTATTTCAGATTAACAAGCAGAAAGTTTGGGAATTGGTTGATTTGCCTGCTGATGCAGAACCAATTGGCACCAAGTGGGTATTCAGAAACAAAAAGGATGACCGGGGCATTGTCATCAAGAACAAAGCAAGACTGGTGGTCAAGGATATGTACAGGAAGAAGGCATTGATTATGATGAAGTGTTTGCACCAGTGGCTAGAGTGGAGGCAATCAGAATTTTTCTAGCTTATGTTGCCTTCAAAGACTTCCAAGTGTTCCAAATGGATGTCAAAAGTGCCTTCCTGTATGGCCTACTGGAACAAGAAGTGTATGTCAAGCAACCTCCTGGTTTTGAAGACTCTCATCACCCAAATAGGGTATGCAAGCTAATCAAAGCCCTGTATGGTCTCAAACAAGCACCTAGAACCTGGTATGAAACTCTTTCAAACTATCTTCTAGAGAATGGCTACAAGAGAGGAGCTATTGATAAAACACTGTTTACCAAAACAGTTGGTAAAGATATGTTAATGGTACAAGTTTATGTAGATGATATTGTTTTTGGTTCATCTAATACTTTGTTGTGCAAGGAATTTGAAACTTTGATGCAGTCTAAATTTGAAATGAGCTCCATGGGAGAATTAACTTTCTTCTTAGGACTTTAAGTGAAGCAAATTGCAGCTGGGATCTTTCTAAAACAATCAAAGTACATTCAAGACATGCTAAAGAGATTTGACATGCTGTCATGTTCAAGTGCCAAAACTCCCATCTCCACTTCCCACAAGTTAACCAATGACTTAAGTGGCAAGCTAGTGGATGTACACATGTTCAGAGCAATGATAGGATCACTGAGGTATCTAACTGCAAGTAGACCTGACATCATGTTCAGTGTTTGCTTATGTGCAAGATATCAGTCATCACCAAAGAAGTCACACATGTTAGCTGTCAAGAGAATTTTCAAATACTTGAAGGGTCAACCAAAACTAGGTCTTTGGTATCCAAAAATTCTGACTTCTTTTTCAAGGCATTCACCGATAGTGACTATGGAGGGTGTGACATAGACAAGAAATCAACATCAGGCAGATGTTAATTTTTGGGGGAAAGACTTGTTTCCTGGCAGTGCAAGAAACAAACTTGTGTTTTTACATCAACTGCTGAAGCTGAGTATATTGCTGATTCAAGCTACTGTAGTCAAGTTCTTTGGATCCAAAATCAGATGCTTGATTATGGAATCACCTTCATGGAGACTCCAATCTTTGTAGACAACAGTGCCATATCCATTATCAACAACCTAGTCAAGCATTCCAAAACAAAGCACGTTGATATCAGGTATCACTTTAATAGTGATTGTGCATAAAATAATCTGATTAAGTTGTTTAAAGTTCACACTGATCATCAATTGGCTGATTTGTTTACCAAAGCTTTTGATGAGGCAAGATTCTTCTACCTCATCACAGCCATTGGGATGATGAACTTTGATTTACACAAAGCATTTCACAATTTTAATAAAAGAGAGGCATATGCTCAAGAGCCCGTCTCTTGATACAAAAAGAAAAGAAAAATGAAAATATCTTGTCTTAATTAGAAAACATTTCAGTTCATAGTCAGTAACTGTTGTTGTACTATGAAAAATTAACACAAATTTTCAAAATTCATGTGTTTTGGATTTCCGGTCCAAGTTCAGGTTCAACCTATGAGAAGAAAACTTTTGAAAATCTCCGGGTGAACTTCAACCGGAAAAATACTTTGTAAAGTGTGTGCAAAAAGTTTTTGAAAACAATTCTTCCAAGCGGAAAAATTATCCGCTTGAAGTTCAAACGGAAGTAATTTGGTTTTTAAAATAAAGGAGAAAATGGGTTCCGCTTGAACTTCTGGGTCAACAATTCAAATTACTTTTCATTAAATTACCCGGAAGGCACAACTTTTTAAGCGGATACACATTTAATTACCCATTGAATTTTTAACCATTAAATATCCGAGGTTTCAGTAAATATCCTTTTGGATAATGACATGCTTTAACGTGTTGTACCGTATAACTCATAAAGCACCAGTCACATCAGTTACTGAACGGTTGGTTCAAAACCTCTCTCCTCCACGTCACTGACGGAAAAGGTAAAAAGCCCTAAATTACCATAACTTCCCCATTTTTCTCAAACCCCACTCCGAAATTACTCCCAAACTCTCCCAATAACTTCCCAAAAACCGTCAATCTCTCTGAAAATTTTGCAACAAAAATGGCTCCGAAAGCAAGTACGAGTTGGAAGAAGCCGGCCAGTGACTCAAGGTTCCCTGTGGAACACAACCTGGTGGCTTACCTTGAAGCACCAAGCAAGACCAACATCTACAACGGCATGATAGACTTCCTTAAAAACAATCATCTTCATCACGCACTGACGGTCAAAGCAGTGATATTTGAAGAAATTATGGAAGAATTTTGGTCGCATGCTAGGGTTGCTGAAAGCGATGATGGTTGTGAAAAGATTGTGTCGGCTGTTCAGGGCACAATAGTGGAAATCAATGAAGCGAAAATCAGAAAGGTGTTAAAATTAAGGGATGAAGACGGTTATGTGTTTGTGGAATATTCTGTTTATCTACCTCTTTTTAGAGATATCGGCTATGTCGGTTCAATGGGAAGCAAAACCATAAAGAAGGGGCAACTGCCTTACAAATGGAGATTCTTGGCCCATACCCTTCTGGTTTGCCTAACTCCCAAGAAAGGCGGCTTTGATGAGCTTGCTGCTGAACAAGCCTCAACATTCTTTGCTGTGGTTAAAGGTTAAAACTTTAACTTCTCTAAACTGATTTTCAAAGGTCTTAAAACAAACATTTCACCAGACTATGTCTATTTATACCCGAGGTTTTTAACTTGTATTCTCAAAGAAGAATACCCCCAAATTGCTCTGGGTGGTACAATTTTGCAACCTAAACTTCTCAATGAGAAAACTTTCTCAAATTTAGCTTTAAACAAGTCTGTTTTTCTTGGAAGGGATACTGACCATCCCCTGCCAATTCCAAGGCAGTTTCCTAATGAACCTGCTCAAGCTGAGTTTCAGACGGAAACTGTGACAGCAACTGAGCAACCTGCTCAAGATGACAGGGCTACTAACCCAATAGCTCCTGATCCCACATCTGTCCCTGCTTCCACTACCATTAAAACCTATCGTTCCAAAAAGAGGAAAGCTTCCACTACAACCACCACTGCCACTTCCTCATCTGAAACCCCTCATGTCTTTTTCAAAAGACAGTGAAATGTGGTCATTAGGTCTCCTCCACCTACTACCACCAACCAACCTGAAGCTTCAAACCCCGCAAAAGGCAAAATGCCCAAGCGGAAACTGGTTAAAGTGGGATATTCTCTTAGGGATGAACCTTCTTCTAAGGGGGAGTCATTAGAAACAGATGTACAATCCTCATCCTCAAGGTTTTCACCCATGTAAGCCCTATCACCTAGGAGTGAAAGTGCAACCATTCCCGGTCCAAATGAGGGTGTTATTAACTCACCCACCTCATTACATGAGAACATTCTGATGGAACTGGACCCTGCTGCACTGAACCCCCACTTCTCACCGGAGGTAAATCTCAGGAGTTTAGAAGAGATTCATGCAGAGAGGGCTGCTGCTGCTCATGTGTCCCCACTGGGCCCTAATGTCAGCAGTAACATAAATATGACCCAAACTGCAGCAATCTTCTCTAAATCAGCACCCACGGGTCCTTCATTGAAACCAAGGGCTGCTGGAACAGTTGAAGAGAATACCAGGTGCCAAGAAGCCATGGGTACCGCAGTTGATCAATCTCGGATTTATAACTTGGTTATGTCCAGGGATACTAGTAAAATGTCAGTTGAGGACATCTATACACTACCCAAATTAACGAAACTATACCTTAATCTCCAAACACAGG
Source organism: Deinandra increscens subsp. villosa (assembly GCA_039602395.1). Classification (NCBI taxonomy): domain Eukaryota; kingdom Viridiplantae; phylum Streptophyta; class Magnoliopsida; order Asterales; family Asteraceae; genus Deinandra; species Deinandra increscens. Next base: position 33,717,793 of record JBCNJP010000006.1, read on the forward strand.
TTGATCACTTGAACTCAACTGTTGCTACTTTGGTGATGGTTGCTCATACTGAAGCTGAGGCAGGTCCTTCAAACCCTAACAGAGAAGCTGATGAAGCTGAGACTGTCAAATTGGGGGAGAAGTTGACTTCAACACCTGCTATTCTTGAAATTGAAGATACTGATAGAATTCCTTCACAGTGGAAGAACTATCTCTCCTTTTGAAGACCCCAACCTCACTAAGTTAGTTCAATCTTCAATGTTGATTGCTGGTGCTCTCTCGGAGCACGCCAACATGATCACTAGGCTATTAAAAGATGTTATCTTTCCGGCTGAAAAAGCTAGTGATCAAACCAAACAAAATATTGCTTCTACCAGCAAGGCAACAACTGATATTGAAGATAGCACTGACACTGTTGCTGTGGCAACTATGACTGAAGGAGAAGATGAGAATCTGATCGGTGAAGAAGAAGGAACCAAGGTGTTAGAGCTAACAGATAAAGAACCTGAAGTCACCAAACTTCAGGTAGTGACTGAAGGTCTACAAACAGTTCAACCGGAAGTTCAACCGGAAGCTGAAACCCAGGTTGAAATTATTCACATAACTGAAAACACTCCTGATCCAATATATGGCCATGGTCAATCAATTTTTAGGTCTGATCAACCACCTGTGGTTCAACTGGAAGAACAGTTCAGTGAAGAGGCTGAAGACATAGCTGAAACTTTAATAGCTATGAGGAGTAAAGAGCCAGTTCAAGCTGAAGAGCCAGTTCAACCTGCAACTATCAGAACCTTTCAGCGAATTGTTCAAACTCCTGAACTAGAGGCTATAAACAAAATGGTGGAAGATGCCAGATTAGTTGCTGGAGATGAGAGGCTAGCAAAAGAGCTTCAAGGGGAATTAGATTTGTTCTCACAAGATGGTGTTGTTGAAAGTTTGTTGGAAGAAGCTAAGCAAATGTCCTTCAACTAGAGGCTAAGGGAATACAACCTGGATGAAATGACTAATGCTGAAAGGCAAAGGCTAATTTCAATTGCCTCTAAGATGCCTACCAAGATGGTAAAGAATGATGAGAACTACCTACTATTAAAGAAGGTAAAGAGGGCCCTGGTTGTCTGAAACTTGAAATCAGAGGAAGAGGTTGATCAGATGAAAGTTAGGGAGTTATGCAAATTAATTGACTCAATTTTTCATGAACTCAAAGGAGATATAGCTGCTGTGAACCCAAAGATGGTGCTGCCTTCAACTTCAGAATTCACAACAGGTATGGAAACTAACTTAAATGTTAAACCAGAATTCACTGATGATGCAGATATCTTACCTCCACCTTCCTTCATCTATAACCCAAGCTCTACACCTACAATAGTTCCATCAGTCTTACAGTCACTTGCCATCATACCCTACAAACCTCCCTCACTATCCAAGAAGGTAGTCACCAAACTTTCAAACCCAAAATACATAATAGACAACTTCACTCCAATTATCCCTTTCAGAAAGAAGCCTGCTCCCACCATTGACTTCTAAGATATCTTCCCACCTACTCCTCCTTCCAGCCCTACACCTGAAACCAGTAGACCACCAACTCAAACACCCTTGCCTCCACTCACCGTCAGAGAACCCACACTCACCAGTACTCCTACACCACCTGCCAAACAAACAGCAGATGAGTCCAATGAGGAAAGTACAATGAGGAAGAGGAGACTGATGCATCACAAAAGAAAGAAAGAACAAAGGCCCAGGAAGAAAGGTACCCCAATGAAAAACAAAATTGATGGGTGGATAGTAAATGAAGACAACTTTGACTTTAAATTTCAACTCCTGAACGGTACTACCGTAGTGGTCAATGCACGTCTTACCACTAGAATGCTTGATATCTTCCAACTGACGGACATTTATGTCAAACTGAGAGACATCATGAGTCCTACCAGAGCAGAGCTCCTACTGAGAATGAACATAGAAACCAAAGTGCTCGAGCATGGAATGCCTTCTGAAGCTCAGGGAGATGATGATATTGAAGAAGTGTCTAACAGTCCGATAAAATTTGTTATCTGGGAAGAAAAAGAAAAGCTTTTCTATGTGCACAGGGCAGATAGCTCATTCACCACTCACGAAGCGATCAATGTTCAAGAACAGTGGACAGAACGAGATTGGGATGATCTTAAACATGTGAAAGTCACCATGACTAACATGAATGTTCTTTCGAAGGATGTGAATGCAGGTATCAAATCCTTTGACAAGTAAGTCAACGAGAAGATAATTTTTGGGTACAAGTCAGTTTTTGAAGATAGACTTCGAAGTTGAAGAATAATTTGACAGTGTCAGCTCAGGGGGAGAGTGTATGGAATATCGCTTTAGAGATTTCTGGCTGAAAGCCAATTTTGACGATTTTCGGCTGAAGTTGAAGTTCAAGCGGAGGTCTCAAATTCAAGCGGGACCGGCCAATCAAGCGGAAGAAGCATTTTTGTCTGATAGCGAATATTCTGGGTGAACTCGATTATCCACTAGATAAAGAGTTCAACCGGACTTTCCCTGAGATGTCTTTTCAGTAGTACAATCCTTCAAAAGCTTCTCGGTTACTTCTAAATCTATCAAAGCCGCTCTCCTAAAATAGGTTGTTGCTGTCAACACTCAAGATATTCCGATTTTCAAAGTTTATTCTTTTGGTAGTTTGTATTTGACTTTGTAGTTAACGATTTAGATTAAATCATTCGAGATCAATGGCTGTCATTGATCTCATCCGCACTATATATAGCATTAGTTAGCTCAAGTTTACACATGGTTCTTTATCACCTTGTAATAGTGTAACTTTGAGTTTATGCAAATAGTGCCGAGTATTTCTTACTTCGTTGTTACTATACTTATGCAAATCAAACACTACCTAATACAAAGAACTAAAATCAGCTCAAGTAAAGTGAAGTATAACTTTAATTCCGCAGGGTTATATTTACAAGTAAAGGGTTCTTGTTTAGTTAAAGACTAACTAATTTTTGATCCTACAACATTCGATCTCATCTGAACCAATTGACACAAGACACAAATAATTACCTAAACTCAAACCATAATAAATAAAAATGACTAAAAAACACATTAAGACTCAAATAACTCTAAAATATATAAAAACCAAATAAAATGACGCAAAACCGACTCAAATACTATACAAAATACAAGGGGAAACCGGATGTGTTCATCACACATCAGTGTTTGTATCAAATGACTTCCTCTTTTTGGATTGGTATGTGTGAATGGTAGAGGAAGTGGGAAAAATGTGGGTTCAGTGACTATGGGGTGTATAGCACTGTCATCTTGAGCCGGTTTCTCATTTGTACCAACAGATTCTGTTTGATCCTCAGCAGGTGAGGGTTCATCCGAAAATTGCCTTGAAATTGGCATGGGATGGTCAGTTTCCCTTCCAAGAAATGGTGACTTGTTTACAGCCATGTCGGACAAGGTTTTCTCATATAACTGTTTTTGATGTAAACACTACGTCAAAAAGTGACTTTGGCCACAATTTTTCGAAAACGCCTAGCCACCGTTTAAAAAAATGTGGCTAAAGGTAAGAAACACTAGTTTCAGCCACACATATTTTGTACCCGTGGCCAAATATATAGCTTTTGGACCCTTTTAACCACGTATTTTATATAATTTTGTGTGACGGAAGAGTAGATTTTAGTACTTAGTAAATTAAAAAAAACAAAACTAGTAAGTATATATTATGTGTGGCTAAATGTGAGCAACGGCCACTGTTTTTAATTAGTTATGTAGCTAAAAGCTAGTATATATGGCCACTTATATTAGGTTGTGTAACTAAATAGTAGAGTGTTCATGCCCTTTGCTTATTTATTCTAAGTGATAAAAATCAATTACCTATATATTAATTTTTGTTTGTGACATGAAAAGTTATCAACGGTGACTGTTAAACATTTTATGAGTGGCTAAAGATAAGTAATGGTCACGGTAAAAAATTAACACGGTAGCGTGGCCTGACCTTTCAACTTCCATCACTCTATTTCGTCTCCTGATCAAGAATCGTCACACTCTATCTTCTCCTAAAAAAATCGTAATGGCTGCTATTGCTCGAAAATGGAGAATTAGGACCATTAATGACCCTAAACCCTACTACGGCTTGCGTCCTGTAAGTGTATTTTAATCCTTGCATTTGGTTTATAGGGTTTTTTTTTTGTTAATTACTGATCGCATCTGCATTTGGGCTTTTTACAGGTGGTCGGAGGTTCACACTGAAGATCCACCACAATGGCAATATCCACCGGAATGCCACCGCAGAAGATGTGTGGCAGGGCAAGGTGGACTATGTCGACTATGTCGACCATTGATATCCATTAGTTGAATCTCATGGTGAGATTTCTAGGCCACACATCAATTGGGTATTTTATTAGAATATCCCACCTTTGTCCCTCAGATATGGGACAAATTACATGGATTTCATTTCTGACGAAGCTATCGAGGATATGAAACTTTATCTCCGGAATAGGGATTCCACCTACACCTCTGATGCTCTGTTTGGGGGTGAGAGTCGCTTTCCTCCTGATAAGGACACCACTAGCAGCAGCAGCTTCGACTATGACCCTGAAGATGAAGATTACATGTCCGATGCTAGGTCTTAGTTTTCTATGTATAGCTAATTAAAATTTTGTATTGGATCCTGATCATTAATTTTGTTTTGTAACTATGATCAATTTTGGTTATATGATCAATATACATATTTATATTAAAGTTTTTATTAATTATCTCAATCTTAATTTTGTGTTTGCTTGATTTTATTCTAAATATGATTAAAGAGTTTCAACTCAGTTGCAAATAGATTTTATTCTAAATATGAATGCCAAATTTATGTTTCAATCCGGATTAACTCTTCATCCTGAAGAGCTCTACTTCATCTGGTTCTATTCTTCTTCTTTTATACCGATCGAAGAACTCAAATTTATACTGTTTAATTAATTATAAATCATCTCAGTCCACCACGACAGTCAAACACTTGTCTTATAATGTCAACATACTAACATAACACAAGATTACTTAATGTAAGAACACAAATATGAGTAAAATGGAGCTTTACGTTCGTATTAACTAATTCATTGAAAATGTATGTTAAAATGACAAATTATAGTGTATGAATAAAACTGGAACAACTTTTCTTGCAGAGGAAATCGAGTTCATCCGGTTCTGTTGTTTTTCACCATTGAAGTTCATCCGGTTCCCATCTTGTTCTTCTTGTCTGCAATATCTGCTAACCAAATTGCCAACATACTAACATAACATAGAGAATATATACATCATGTAAGAACCCAATTACGAGTAAAATGGATGTCTGCTATTATTCATTGAAAATGTATGTTAATATGAAAAATAGAGTATATACACAAACTGTATGAACAAAACTGGAACAACTTATGTTAAAATAAACAAAACAGAATAAATACTATCGTATCCGGATCTACTCTCCTTCCAGCCAAGTTCATCCGGTTCCCATCTTGTTATTCTTCATGGCAATATCATCTACTTCCCTGTATAAGTCATTTAAGTACATCTTTATCATCATCATTAAGGAGTGCTCTTGTGTACACGTACGCTTCAGATCACCAGGTAAGTTGACGACATCACCCAAATCATGGTCAGTGAGGTTGTCCATAGCTTCTTCAGTTGTAAACTTCAGTACCTCATCTAAACTGGTTGTGAACAGGTAAACTTTGGCTTGATCATCATACCTCCAGGAGATTATTCTTCTCCTTTCAGCATGGACATCTGTGTATTCCTCATCATCATTTGAAGATCTTTTCCCTTCTTAGCCACTGTCTTCCTTCTCTTGGAAGGACCAGGCTTGTGCACAAGGGATTCAGGTTTGGTGGCTGGTTTTTGTGGTGCTTTAGGTGGAGATGAGGGTGCAATGGTTGGTTTTTGTATTTGTGGAGTGAGTGGTTTGTTTAGGTGAGGATATGGAGATGGAAGGTATGAGTAACTGTATGTGTTAGTACAATGGGTGTGAAGTTATCTGGTCTAAACTTCGGTGGAATAGGTATTACGGGTTTAGGGTTGGCTTTAGGATTTATAGGTTTAGGAGGGTTTATTTTGGGTTGATGTGAGGTTAGGGTTCTGTTCAGATTAGAAAATGCACCTGGTGGTCTTGGTACACTTGTTTCCTTTGAGATTATGTCCTGTTCACGTAACATATCTGAATATCTATTTCTCAAGGTATCAATTCTGGAAGGATTGATCTGGCTTCGATTCACCCCCATTATGTTAATGAGATAGCTTTTGAAAAGCTTGAGTTATTCTTCCTTTACCTTAGAGATGAAGAATTGGCTTACCTTCAAGCCTTGAAAACTGCTGAGATTGATGAAGAATTGTTTTTGAGACAAAAAGCCAAAGTGGAGTGGTTGGCTGCTGGAGACCAGAATTCTAGTTATTTCCATAAAGTTGTTAAAGGGTGGCAGTCTAAGAACAAAATTAATGATATTCTCGACATGGGACGTAAATATCATGAAGGAGCCAAAGTTGGGGATGCTTTTGTGAATTATTTCAAGTCTTTTATGGGCTGTAGTGTTCCTGTGCAGCCTTTAAGTTACCCTGAATCTTTGTTCACTAGGAAGTTGTCTAGAAATGTTGCTGATCATATGGTGAGGCCTATTTCTAACGAGGAAGTTAAGGCTGCCATTTTCGATATTGAGGATGATAAGGCGCCTTGGCCTGATGGGTACATTGCAAAGTTTTTTAAAGCTGCTTAGGTTACTATTGGAAATGAAGTTTGTAATGTTATCAAGGATTTTTTTGAGAATGGGAAGTTTTGACAGAAATTAATGCCACTCTCATTTCTGTAGTCCCTATGTGTCATAAGCCTGGCAATGTGGCTGACTTCCGTCCTATTGCTTGTTGCAATGTCCTTTATAAAGGAATTACTAAAATCATCTGTAATAAACTTAAAGATTCCCTTGACTTGGTGGTGAGTTTTAACCAATCTGCTTTCATCCCGGGAAGGCAGATCTCTGTTAATATTTTGTTAACTCAAGAATTAATGAGAAATTACCATAGGAAGAGTGGGGTTAACAGGCTTGCTCTTAAGATTGATCTTCGGAAGGCTAATGATACTGTCAACCATGATTTTTTAGAGAAATGTCTCAGTCATTTTGGATTTCATCCTTGTATGATTGCATGGATTATGCAATGTATTAGGTCTGCCAGTTACTCCATTAACATTAATGGTGAAAGCCATGGTTTCTTCCAAGGGAAAGGGGGTGAGACAAGGAGATCCAATGTCTCCTTATTTGTTCACTCTTGTTATGGAGGTTTTAACTCTCATCATTAACAGAAAGAAAGGATGCTGAGAACTTTATATATAATTAGAAGTGTAGAAAATTGGGTATTACTAAACTCTGTTTTGCTGATGACTTGCTCATATTTGTCAATGCTGATTTTGACTCTGTTAAAGTTATTAAGATGGCTCTTGAGGAGTTCAGTGGAGTTTCTAGTTTGCTTCCTAATCTTGGTAAGAGTACTATGTACTTTGGTAATGTTATGCCCAACATGAAAGCTAAAATTAAGAGCATAATTCCTATTAAGGACGGAACTCTCCCTATTAGATATTTGGGTATACCACTGTTGTCTGAGAGACCCTATTCTAAAGATTATGCTAGCCTCATTGATATAGTCAAGAAAAGAGTTAATGACTGGAAAAAAATCTTTATCTTTTGCTGGGAGACTGCAACTGATAAACTCTGTGCTTGCCTCTATGCAAATTTACTAGGCTTCTATGTTTTTGTTACATGCTGCCATAATTGTGGATATTGAAAGAGTTATTAATATTTTGTTATGGTCCCAAACTGAGAACTGTAAAGGAAAAGTTAGGGTCAGTTGGAGTGAGGTTTGTTTACCTAAGGATCAAGGAGGTCTTGGTATTAAATCTTTAAAAATCAGAAACAAGGCTTTGGTGTCTAAACTTGTTTGGAATCTTGTGAGTGGTAAAGAAAATATTTGGACAAAATGGATTTACACTCATAGGTTAAAAGGAAGAAGTTTACGGGAGTTTCCTGATAAAAAGGACAAATGCTGGAGTTAGAGGAACATTATGAAGTGTAGGGCTGTTGTTTGGCCGCACTGTGTTTCTCAACTTGGGGATGGTTCTATGACATCTATTTGGTTTGATATATGGCATCCTTTAAGCCCACTTTTCTCCTTTATTAGTCCAAGGGAAATTCACAGGGCTGGTTTTGAACCGTCTTTACGGGTTAAGGATATTATTGTGGAGGGGTGGTGGGCTTGGCCTGAGAAATGGGAGACCCAATTCCCTGAGTTATTTACTTATGAGCCACCTAGATTGGTTACTGGGATAGCTGATAAGGTTCATTGGAGTAATAATAATGGTGTTTTAATGCCTTTCTCATCTAAAGCTGCATTTCATGACTTTAGTGAGGCCCATCCTAAAGTTCCCTGGGCACCTATTATTTGGTACAGCCAAAGCATCCCTAGACACAGTTTTATCTTATGGTTGGCATGTAAGCAAAGACTGCTTACTCGGGATAGGCTCTTAAAATGGGATAATGAGGGTAGCTTGCATTGTGTTTGAACCCTATTCCATTTTTAATGAAACTTAGGTTGGCGCGTAGACAAAAATTAGCTCGTCTTAGCAGTATATTCGGAATTTACTAAAACGTTATAGGTTAAATGTTATAAGAGAAAAACGAGGTAAGTAGCTTAAATTAATAAAAATAATAATAAAATTAAGATAAGAGTTATGTCGTGTAAATGATAAACATGAAAATAAGTGATAGATACGAAGGAACCTTGAAGGCCATGATAGAATTTTTTTTTTCTATATAAGAAGTTCAAATTTCCATTAAACTCTCACACACTTAAGAGCTAATTGGAGCTACCTACCGGTATGTTAGTCTACCTACATTACGTTTATACGATATCCGATCGAGTGAATGTCGATACTACAATCTTGCACTGAATAAGAGTGAGACGGCCCTGACACTGAATAAGAGTCGGACCCGAGTATCGATAGTCTATCTCGTGATGTTCGTGTTAAATACAATAGGATACGTTAACCTACTAGGTTCTTTGTTTTTAAATAAAAAAAATTAGGGGTTGCTTGCCAGAAGACAACACTTACACCATGAAACTCTTTTAAGGTGAGTTCGTTCACGTCTTTCCCGTGTGTGGGCTAAATGTTTTAACATTGCTAGTGGGAGTCTTTAACCTTTTAAACCCGCTACAATGTGATTGTACAAATAGTTTAAAAATGTTTTGGCACAGGTTTTAGATACATTACATGGATTAAGTTACTTGCTAAATTGCCAATTAATTACCACCAGTATGTGGGGGTTCTGTGCACATTACTTTATACTTTGGTATATCACGATACGTCATTTTGGGTTGAGAAATTTCCTAAATTGTATGACCACAGCCATAGATCTGGTCGAGTGGCAAGTATAGTGGAGGTAATAGTAATTAAAGCCAAGTGTGAAGACCCTCAATACTGTGATGTAAATGTGTCATTTTTAAAGGAATGATCTCACCAGCTTATTTCGCTGATCAAATCTTTTTGAACATGTTTCAGGTTACTTGCTAAATAAATAATACAAGATGGTGTCGTTGCAAACAGGGGGTGTGGTGAGGCACTCCTTCAAATAAATAGCTCGTCACATAATATGAAATATGAAATGTGTATATAGGATTTTCTCTTGTAAAAATATAGGGTAGTATCCTTTTGTAAATCTTTTCTACATTAGAGGATTGGACCCTCCGTTTTATCAATAAAGAAATGGTGTTAACGGCTTTTCTTAACTTTGATCCTGATGAAAAATTTTCCGCTGAAAAATAATTATATAAACACCCATACCACCACTCACGTGTGTAGGGTCCCCGCCCGGGATGTGGGTTGAGGGGCTACGACAGAAGTGGTATCAGAGCCAATAGTTTAAGCAATTAAGTATGTGTTTGTACTTAAGTTAAACTAGCAAGTTAGGAAATAACTGATATGATAAATGAATATCTGAATATGGATGGGTATGACGAAGGCGATCATCTACCTAGAGATACAGGACCCTCAAACCCTAAATCCAAACCAAAACGTAGACATGGGAATATTAAAGATATGGTGAAAGGCGTGAGCGGTGGCTCGTCTACTCGGTCATATCGAAATCAATGTTTAAGCGAGTGAACACAATGAGTAAATACAAAATGCTTTGTATTAGAACCACAGAGAAACCACAGAGTACACACTTATGATCTAACACAGAAAGTTCAAGAGCTTACAATTCAAGAGCTGTACAAGACAAACTATTTATGCTAGACAAGAACCCGATCAGCCGAACCTTAGGTTTGGACCAAGTTCGTCTGGGTCCGAACTTGGAGTTGGCCAAGGGTTCGGACACCAGCAATCTTGTACATCTTTGTCATGTACTTGATACTTCACATGACGATCAGGAACTATGTATCTACATATGGCTAGATACTTAAAAGGAAGAAGAGAAGCCCGAAAGGCTAAACATGCAAAAGCCTCATCATCATCATCATCACCCCGTATAGTGTTAGCTCTGCCTGCATTCCAACAACCAGAACCACCCCAACCACCTATCGCACCACCCGAGTTACCCCTATACCAGAACCATGGGAAAGATTTCAACAATATCTTGAAGCATGTGAACTTTTTCAAACCTTAGATTCACCTTTTTACACAAACCCGATACCGTATGAACTAGTAGTAGATAACTTAGATAACATGTTCCCACCCATAGACATATCAAACCCCATAAACCCCATTGCACCGCCAAACATGACTTCAACCGAAGAGTGGTGGGTGATGAAGGGTTTCGTATGGGTTTATCAAAGTCATATTAACCACTTAATATGTAAAACGCAGTGGAATAAATTTTCGTTCGTGAAATTATGTTATGTTAAAACCGATTTTAACATGCAAAATAAAACCCGGACAGAAGGGGGATCCAAATATAGAGTGTATGCTATCACACTAAAACACAACCATAGTGGGTTTTAGGTATACCTTTCTTCAAGCAAGTGGACAAGAAGAGGATGAGGAAGTTGAATGACAAGCTCCGAAAACCGAAGCCTCAAGCTTGTATACCCACGAGCTTCCAACACACACCTTGGTTGCTATGATTTTTCTTGAAGGTTCTTGCTTTCCTCTTAGAGAGAGTGTATGTAGGTTGTAGTGTCTCAAGATTAATCAAGTGGGTGTTTTAAAGATGCATGGGCCGAATTTTGCCTTGGGAGGAGGAGAGAGAAACACCTTTTTGTGTCTTGCAAGTCTCTTACATGCAAAATAATGATTACTCTCTTTTCCCAAAACTTTCCCACCTTTATTATGTTTTAAAAGACACAATAAAATGTCTTTTATTTTATATATGAAGTACCATTACTTCAAATATAAAATACCCACTTAGTTATTTAATCCATTTAAATAACTCCATAACTTGTACTCTCTAAAAATATATATTCAAGAGGTAATATTTATTTATATTATCATATCATAAATAAATATCACAAATGTTTGTCTAGCTCGTTATTCGGTATGACCCGACTTGGATCATAACGTACTAGCCACATCAGTCTAATATGTGTCTTGGGCAGACCGAGTCCAACAATCTCCCACTTGCACAAGATTCATAGAAGATTGACGCAAGTAGTAAATACCGCCTAACAACGGTTTACTACCCCTAATACGTATGACGAAGTGCCATTCAATAACATCATCTCCCTCAAGTCCCTTACTTGAAAATGTTTTAGGTGAATCAATCATTTATCCTTTTGTCACAGATGTCATGTTAAATCCTGGAGACATAGAGTGATCATTCTCCGCTGATTTAACTTTATTACAGACCTTAGACATCTAACTCTCAATGAATAAGAGGGACAAATCCCATCTCGACTACATACGTCTCTCACAATCACCTAGTACTACACTTGAGCTTAGCCTTATGTACTGCCTTGTTTCAGGACAGCGAAGAACTAAGTCAAAGTACAATATTCGGTGAATATCAAGACCCAGTATGTATCTCAAGTCAGAGGATACTATGATATTCTCCTTTACTCAAGATTACTTATGATCGATCACAAAGATTCCATGTAGTAAGTCTTGAGGGCAGGTCAGTCCAATATTTGTATCCCATAAATATCTATGAACTTTGGCAGCATCTAATCGCTCTATAATTCATATCGTATGAATATCCACCAATCCAAGTTCATAATAGTCTTTACCTTCATATTTGTTTCCACAAATATGACTGACTACGGACGTTTAGAATAATCAACTTATTCATGGATTTAAACATGCTAAAAAATGGAACATTACACAATTTAAATGAAAAATACCATGATCATATAAATGTGTCAAAATAACAATCGTTCCGATATCCAAATACAAAACTAGACTAATTCCAATCACTAGAATATCGAAGTCCCATGGCACAAGTGTGACGCTCATGCTTTGGCTGTTCTAGGAGCTTCGTGAGTGGATCCGCAATGTTTTGATCGGTGTGAACTTTGCGAATACATATCTTTCCCTTTTTAACTTCATCCCTTATGTAGTTAAATTTCCGCTCAATGTGCCTTGTCTTTTGATGATCACGGGGCTCCTTGATTTGAGCAATCGCACCCGTGTTATCATAAAGAATCTCTAGGGGTTCTTGAATGGTAGGAACAACCCCTAGCTCGGCAATAAATTTCTTCAACCAAGCGGCTTTTTGCGCAGCCAAAGAAGCGGCGATGTATTCTGATTCCGTAGTGGACAATGCAACCACCTCTTGCTTTGAACTCTTCCAAGAGACGGCTCCTTCATCTCGATCAGTTTGGAAACTCGCATCCGTGTAACCCTTTACAACGAGTTCCTCCTCACCAGATCCATATATTAGAAACATATCTTTAGTCCTCCTAAGATACTATAATATGCTCTTGACAACCATCCAATGACTATCACCTGGATTTTGCTGGTATCTGCTTGTCATGCTTAAAGCACATGACACATCCGGTCTAGTGCACATCATAGCATACATGATGGATCCTATAGCGGATGCATATGGGACTCCACACATTCTACGTTGCTCATCCCTTGAGCTTGGACATTGGGACGTGCTCAATATAGTCCCTCTCTGAATAGGTACCAAACCTCTCTTAGAGTTTTCCATCTTGAACCTTTTCAAGATCTTATCTATGTATACACTTTGACTTAAACCTATCAAGCGCCTTGATCTATCCTTATAGATCTTTATTCCCAAAATATAGGCGGCTTCACCTAGATCCTTAATGGAAAAGCAACTTCTAAGCCAGGCTTTTACACCTTCCATGGTTGGAATGTCATTTCCACATAATAGAATGTCATCGACATATAACACTAGAAAAGTGATAATGCTCCCACTATCCTTCTTGTACACACAAGCTTCATCAGCGTTCTTGATGAATCCAAATTTCTCAATTTTATCATCAGAACGGTGATTCCAACTCCTTGATGCTTGTTTCAATCCATAGATTGATTTTTTTTAACTTGCACACTTTATTATGATGTTTTGGATCCACAAAACCTTAAGGCTGAGCCATATAAACATCTTCCTCAAGATACCCATTTAGGAAAGCCGTTTTGACATCCATTTGCCATATCTCATAATCATAGTATGCGGCTATGGCAAACATTATCCTAATCGACTTTAGCATTGCCACTGGGGAGAAAGTTTCATCATAATCAACCCCTTGAGTTCGAATGAAACCTTTTGCTACAAGTCGAGCTTTATAAGTGTCCAAGTTACCATGCATGTCGGTCTTTCTTTTGAAAACCCATTTACTTCCAACTACTTTGGAATTTGGAGGTGGCACAACCAAGTCCCAAACTTGGTTGTCATACATGGATTGCATCTCAACGTTCATGGCTTCCAACCATTTGTCCGAATCAGATTCGGACATTGCATCATGGTATGTGGTTGGTTCATCAGAATCTACCACATAGCATCCTTCCACGAAAAATCCATATCTTTCAGGTGGATTACTAGTTCTACCAGATCTTCGAACGTTGCGTATTTCTTGATCAACCATTTGATCATTTTCAACAATCTTTTGTTGTGGGCTAGTATCGACCAAACGTGTATCAGCTTGTGGTTCTTGATCCCCATCAAGTTCCACCGTTCTAACACTAGTTTCTTCCATAAGGAACTTAGCTTCCAAGAATTCAGCCTTTCTAGCAATAAATACTTTTTATTTTGTTGGACTGTAGAAGTAATATCCTATAGAATCTCTAGGATATCCTACAAATATACACTTAGTGGATCGGGGTTCTAGTTTGTTTGAAGCATCGTGTTTTACATGTGCTTCACAACCCCATACCCTTAGATATGATAAAGATGGAACTCTTCCATGCCATAATTCAAAGGGTGTCTTTTCCACTTTCTTGGTTGGGGCCATATTCAAAATACGGGCCGCTGAGAACAAGGCATAACCCCAAAATGATAAAGGCAGTGAACTTATACTCATCATAGATCGAACCATATCCAATAGGGTTCGATTCCTCCTTTCCGACACACCATTATGTTGTGGTGTTCGAGGTGGAGTGAGTTGTGAGATAATCCCACAACTCCCAAGATAACTTTGAAATTCATCACTTAGATATTCACCTCCTCTATCCGAACGAATGATTTTTATTGTTTTGTTGAAGTGATTCTCTACTTCATTCTTAAAGATTTTGAACATTTCAAAAGCTTCATACTTGTGTGCCAACAAGTACACATACCCATAGCGACTATAGTCGTCGGTAAAGGTGATGAAGTATCTCTCACCATTCCTAGTCGTTGGCTTAAAAGGTCCACATACATCCGAATGTATGATCCCTAGAAAATCTTTTGCCCTTTCGGTGGTCCCACTAAAAGGTGCCTTAGTCATTTTACCTTGTAAACAATATTCTCATACATCAAATGAATCATGTTCGTTTGTTTCCAAAATACCATTCTTTTGTAATGCTAGTATGCAATTCTTATTTATATGGCCAAGGCGGCAATGCCAAATGTAGGTGTTACTCAAATTTTTGAGATTCTTGGTACTAGTTTGGTACATAGAGTTATCATATGATGTGTTTTCAAGTACTAATTCATAAATAACATATATAGGCATAGCTTTGAAATAAAACACATCATTCAAGGAAACATGGATATCATTGTTAACAACTTTAAAATCATATCCAAGATGTCTTAAACGGAAAACAGAAATTATGTTCCTAGTCAAACTAGGAGCATACAATACGTTATTCAAAATTACTTCCAAACCATTTGGAAGCTTCAAAAGATAGTCTCCTTGGGCCTCAACATGAACTTTAGCTCCGTTGCCCATGAAGAGACTAATGTCTCCTGTTTTCACTTGCCTATTTCTTTTGAACCCCTGCAACAAATTACAAATATGAGTTCCACATCCGGTATCCAATACTCATGTGTTTGAAGAAATAGCATTAAGCTCAATATTAATCATGAAGATCGTACCAGAGGTTTGACCGGCATCCCTCTTCGCCTTCAACTCCTTAAGATAGGTAGGACAATTCCTCTTCCAATGTCCTACCTCACCACACTCAAAGCATGGATCATTTGTAGCAACCTTTTGCTTCTTTTCCTTTGGTTTTGGGGTTTCTTTCTTTCCCTTTCCCTTCCCTTTGACGTGCCCCTTCCCTTTGGCAACATTTGTCTTGGGGCTAGAGCGAGGCCTCTTCTTTTTGCCACCCTCATTGATCGTTAGAACGGGCAAAATCGTTTTGCCCATCCCTTGCTCGGCCGTTTTGAGCATTCCATGAAGCTCGGGGATGGTCTTGTCCCAACCATTCATGTTGTAGTTTAATACAAAAGTCTCAAACTTCTTTGACAAAGAGTTGAGGATCAAATCTGTAGCCAACTCTTGTGAAACGGGACAATTAAGCCTCTCGAGACGATCAATGTGGCTCTTCATCTTAAGCACATAGGATGAAACCGATTGGGACTCATCCATACGACATGCATGGAGTGCTCGAACCGTTTCGAAGCGCTCAACCCTTGCCTTTTGTTGGAACATTTCCTTCAATTGGGTGATCATGTCATATGCCTCGTAATTCTCAAAATCCTTTTGGAGTTCGGGGATCATGCTCGCTAGCATGAGGCAAGAAATTTGCACGGAGTCCTGGGTGTATTTCACCCAATCGGCATAGGCCTCAACGTCTTCCTCATCGGGTTCATCGGGAATGGGATCGTCCAACACATAAGACTTCTTTTCTTGCTTGAGAACAATTCTCAAGTTGCGGTACCAATCCACAAAGTTGTCTTGGTTGAGACGATTTTTGTCTAGTATGGATCTTAGCGATAGGTTATGGATGGGTGGGGGGTTGGCGTCATTGTTACTGGCCATCTACAAAATTTAACAAGTTCAATTTTAGTATTTTCGATATCAATATTAATTTTTTTAAATTTATTAATGTCCTTTTATGTCTCATAGACGATTAATAATTTAAAATCTAGAATCCAACGTTGCATTTATATAATCGGTTAGGTGACCTTTATCCTGACTATTAAATCAACAAGGTAGTCAACGTTTGACAATTGCAACCCTTTTGTAACTTCTAGAAGTATGGGATCGGTTGAACATCATATGTTTAGTTGGCATGTTTAATCCCATCAACGTCTTTGGTCTGCCATGCTTCGATGACCCTAATCACATGGTTTCCAAATCAAGTTCGTCCTACTTACACGCACGTGTGAGTTTATTCATACAAGTGGTTAGGTGACCTTTATCCCACAAATATGGTAAACTCACCTCAACTACACAAGTTCCTTCAATGTGGTCAGGTGACCTTTATCCCATAAAGAGTTCACAAGTATATTGAGTGCCGTATAAAAGGATGACGTTAGAAATTTGTTTTAAAAAGGACTTTTAGTTTTCAAAATTCTAGTTTAGAAAACTCTATGTACCATGCAATTCGCATGCATTCAAATGTGTTGTACTCTAGTGTTGTGAAATCCATATTTCATGGTTCTTTTAATAAAATCCATTTTTATTATTGAATCATTAACCTTTAATAAAACCCATTTTATTTGCTCCTTGTTAATGACAATTTTAGAACCGATTTTAGCTTGTTTAATGTTTATTAGTTTGTTTAAGCATGTATATCCAAATATCATCCAAAAAACAAAATAAACAAGCATGATAAAGTAGGTGCATAGCCTTAGCCAACTATTGACAACACTTGTTGTCCGAAACAAGTGTGTCAAGGTCTCTCCTAGGGGATATAATGACACATGTGATGTGTCGGTGAACTCCCACTTGATCCCGCATCCGAATGCTTCAAGTGTGTTGTATCCTCGTTTGTGTTCCTCTCTTGCCTTTGGTCCTCCATGGTTATTGGGTCTTCAATATGTGGGTTTCGGTTAGTGGGCTTGAATCCTAAATTGGCCCGCGTGAGCCTTTGGGCCGTAACCTTGGCAGAACCGAAAAACCCACCTTTATGCATTTTACATTTTACAAGAGTAAAACCTATTACATTTTTCTAGTAAAATAAAATGCTCCTAATCTATTTAATTTACATACCAAATGAAAAATAAATAAATTACATAACCATGAAAACCCTATTTAACTATTACAACCCTTTGAAATAATTAAATACATAACACAAACACAATCATTCACCACAAACAAACACAAGGTCATGGCTAGGTCTTATGCACCAAAATATACATCCAAGTGTGTATATCTTCAAGAAATTAAAATGACTCCCTTTTAACCCACTTCCATTTTCGGTCCAACACAAAACCGAAAAAGTGGGTTTGTTGTCCAAACAACAAATCATCCAAATGACTTAAAATACACTAATCTTTCAAGATAAGCACATGCATGTAAGTGAAGCATCTTGAAAGGAAAAGGGATAACCATATACAAATTTTCGGATTTGTGGTATGAGGAACCAAAACCCGAAAGTTTGTGGAGTTAACCAACTAACTCTTTGAAACATACATCCATATAAGCGGCTCTAGATGCCATTGTAGGGTTTCGTACGGGTTTATCAAAGTCATATTAACCACTTAATATGTAAAACACAGCGGAATAAATTTTCGTTCGTGAAATTATGTTATGTTAAAACCGATTTTAACATGCAAAATAAAACCCGAACAAAAGGGGGATCCAAATATAGAGTGTATGCTATCAAACTAAAACACAACCATAGTGGGTTTTAGGTATACCTTTCTTCAAGCAAGTGGACAAGAAGAGGATGAGGAAGTTGAATGACAAGCTCCGAAAACCGAAGCCTCAAGCTTATATACCCACGAGTTTCCAACATACACCTTGGTTGCTAGGATTTTTCTTGAAGGTTCTTGCTTTCCTCTTGGACCGATCCAAGCAAGGAAGAACACTAGAAAGCACTCTAAAATTCGGTTCTAGCAAGTAGAACACTTAGAGAGAGTGTATGTAGGTTGTAGTGTCTCAAGATTAATCAAGTGGGTGTTTTAAAGATGCATGGGCCGAATTTTGCCTTGGGAGGAGGAGAGAGAAACACCTTTTTGTGTCTTGCAAGTCTCTTACATGCAAAATAATGATTACTCTCTTTTCCCAAAACTTTCCCACCTTTATTATGTTTTAAAAGACACAATAAAATGTCTTTTATTTTATATATGAAGTACCATTACTTCAAATATAAAATACCCACTTAGTTATTTAATCTATTTAAATAACTCCATAAATTGTACTCTCTAAAAATAAATCATCCATGTGACTTATTACTTTTACGTGCCATAATTTAGAAACCATTTTCTAAATATATATTCAAGAGATAATATTTATTTATATTATCATATCATAAATAAATATCACAAATGTTTGTCTAGCTCGTTATTGGGTATGACCCGACTTGGATCAGAACGTACTAGCCACATCAATCTAATATGTGTCTTGGGCAGACCGAGTCCAACAGGGTGAATGATTAGGCCTTTGAATAGTTAACGTACAACTCAAATATGCCCAATCAGGAATTACCTACTATGACCCCTGCCAATAGAGCTGAACTTCAGCAACATGGGGAGGAATTAATCTCTATAGGTAATCGAATGAGAGATATGGGGGAAAACCTGATGTGGAAGTACTCCAGGTTTTAGTATGTTTCAAAGAACACATATGAAGTCTATAGCCTGTACATTATTTGTGAAAAAAAAAGTGTGTAAAATGGTATGTGGAAATTGTTGACGTAGAGTACTCATTAGGCTTGTATGACAAATGTTAATATAACAATAGAAAAAGAGTAAATGTTGCAAAGTCGACGATTTTGATAAAATATGTGTTATTCGAATAAAAATATTAACAATATTATTTAAACTGCAGATGTCAAACCAAGCTAATAGCAATAACCAAGAAAACCAAAATCACTTTATGGATAGAGATGATCTAGCTAATTTAACTAGTCAACAAATTACTGATGCAATCCATCGAATAACATAAGCCATTCGTGGATCTGCCATTCCACAATACTCGCATAGGGTTCGTGGATCTGCCATTCCACAAAAATCCTAGATTGTAAAACCACTGAATTCTCTGGAAAAGAGGGAGCGATAGCCACCCTGCGCTGGCTAGAGAAAAATGAAGCAGTCATCAGAATCAGCAAATGTGTTGAAGGAGATAAAGTATTATTTGCCTCTAACCTTTTTAACAATGAAGCTCTCGAATGGTGGAATATCATTCTTCAGTCTCGAGGAAATGACGCAACCTATGCGATGTCTTGGACCGAATTCAAAGAAAGAGTGGAACGCAAATTTTGTCCTCCTAACGAAAAGGAAAAAATTTCCACTCTGTTCCTAAACCACAAAATGGTTGGAACTGACAGTCGGGAGTATACGACAAAATTCTTTGAGTATGCTCGTATGGTACCGGCTTTGGCTTCACCAGATTCTGTGCTTATCTCTCGTTACATCTGGGGACTGGTGTCGGACATATCTGTGATCTGGTTATGGCAACGAGACCCCAAACCATTAAAGAAAAAATTAAAATTGCCAATACCATGACTGATGGACTAGTCCAAACCCAAGATGAAAATAAAAAGAGGGAATTGGCCCAAAAGATTACCCAAGGATTCCGCGTGGGTAATGAGTATGAAAAGAAAAATGTAGGGCAAACCTCTACTCCACCCTTCTACAAAGTTTATAAGAAGAAACATTCTGGGAA
Organism: Deinandra increscens subsp. villosa; assembly: GCA_039602395.1. Lineage (NCBI taxonomy): Eukaryota > Viridiplantae > Streptophyta > Magnoliopsida > Asterales > Asteraceae > Deinandra > Deinandra increscens. Next base: position 33,737,941 of record JBCNJP010000006.1, read on the forward strand.
TTGTATCTATTACGAACCTCAAATATACAAATTTTGCAAATTTTAGGGACACACTGAGGATGAATGTAGGAAGAAAAAGAGTGCCAACCGAACCTGCTTCAATTGTGGTGAACTCGGTCATTTCCGTACCGAATGTCCGAAACTAAAGGCTCCAGACAACAAAGCCAGAAGCACGGATGGAAAAAAGAAGAATGCAAGAGAATTTGCTCTTACTGCGCAAGAGGCTACAATAATACCAGACGTCATTACAAGTACGTTCCTCGTTCATGACATCTACGCTAAAGTGATGTTCGATTCAGGAGCAAATCAAAGTTTTATTAGCTGGACTTTTTGTCAAACTTTGATCTACTTCTAACTCGACTTAGTCAAGTCTGTAAGGTATAAACCTGTAACATCCCAAAATTCATAGATACATGAGATATATAGTAAATACGTGTTTATATTATAAATACGTGAGCTTGATTGATAAACATGATAAGACTATGCATTGGATAGGTTGCATGTGTTAGAAATATGCATTTGATAGCCAATGTGATGAAATGTGCATTAACGGATGTGTTAAACATGAGAGAAAGTAAAATATAAGATGAATATGTGTTTATATGATTAGCATGATGATAAATGAATCATTGATAGATATATATGTTGTTAATTCGTGTGTTAATAGCTAACGAAAAAGTAAAAGGGCTAAAAGCGTAATAATTGTAAAGATGTAAACAAATACAAGTATTATACGTATCTATAACTATTATAAGTATTCCGAGGCTTAGAATATAGTAAAGATATATCCTAATATGATTCGTAACATGAAATGATAAGTATTGTAAAGTTTGAGGGGCTAAAACATAATTTAGCAAATAATAAAGAAAATATATAAATGTATATATATGTTATCGTACGAATCCTGAGCCTTAGCAATCCAGGAGGACTTTGAAGCTGAATTTCTGCAGTCAAGCATCTTTAGGTAAGGTCTAAAATAACCTCTTTCAGTTTTGGCTAATTCGATTTTTAAGTATGGTTTCTAGAAATGATCCAAAATTAGGGTTCTTGAGCTTGTTTAATAAAATCGGGTGATCAGATGGGAATTAGGGTCTGAATTTTTGTAGGTAATCATAAAATGATGTATTTTAAGAATGACCTAAGTTTATTTCACAATTGGAAAAGGTTTGGTAAAGGTTTTGTTAACGGGTCAAAATTAGGGTTTTCATAACGTTGTTCTGCCCAAATTGAGTAAACGGTGTTGAATTAAGCTTTGATATTTTAAAGGATATTATAAAGTTTTATAATGGATAATACCCTAATTTTGTTTGAAATAAAAATGATTTTTGATAATAAAACAAGAAATACACGAAATTAGGGTTTCTAAGTATAGATAAATAATATAAAATAATTCAGAGGGTATGGGTACTTGATTTTTGGTCTTAAAACATGTTTATATATATAATAAGTATATATGAGTTTAAATTTGATAAATAATAAAGTATTAAAGATACCGAGTTAATCGGATATTTAGAAGTTCGTGCGGACTGGAAGGGTAGGCGCCTGTACACTAGGGTTTCTGGCAAAGCGGGGGTGTCGCATAAATCCCAACTCGGAACTGGCATACCTCACTGGGCGATCCTGGAGTGAGCGTTTACTTATAGGAATACGCGTCTTCATAATTATCAATAAAAAGGTTATTATGCCTATAAGGGCATTTTGGTCATTTTGACCCTAAAAGAGATAAACCCTAATAAAGTATTATTAGGATAATAAGATATAAATAAACGTAGGTATTATTTATAATAACCTTGCATTAATGCGATCCGATACGCGATTAGGTTAAATATGGACCATAACGGAGATTCTGTCTGAATAACTGATTAAAGATATCCGGTGAGTTTCTACAAGCCCACTTTACAAGTTTAAATGTTTTTTAAATATTTTCGGGCTAGTATACATACAATACTTGTGAAAATATATTCAAGATAATTGTGACTTGATATATACGTGTTATATGATGAAATTATTGTTAAATTGCTTATACGTGTTATGCAATTATGTTGATAATAATGTGATGTGTATATACTTGCTTGAAATTAGGTGAAGTGACTAGGGAGTTGTTAATAAACGTTTAGTGAATATGTATGATTATATGAGAACAAATGGTGCATTTGCTTGTATTAATATGTGGTGGATATGCTGCTGGTACATCCTATATACATACACCTAGGTAAACTGGTGGATGTCCATTTGTTGCAGTATATGAATGCTTTATCATTGTTTAATAACAAACCTAAAGCATCTCGTTATTTAACTAGGGGTAAGTAGTATGTATGATCAGAGAATTAAGTCATTAAGATGAGAAAATGACCTAATAGAGTTAAAGCATGAGTTGCTACTAGAACCTAATAGAGTTGAAGCATGAATTGCTAATATGAATTATTAGAGTTAGAGCATGTGCTGCTACTAAAGACGAAGGGTCGCTGCTTCCCCATAGTGGTGGCTTAGGGAACCGTGTACGGACGGAGCGGTAGTCGGACATCGCAAAAGCTATCTTACGACAAGATAGGATGACGACTGCAGTGGCAGGCGAACCTTTCGAAGGAGATGAAGAATGAAGAGACGCTGCTTCCCCATAGTGGTGGCTTAGGGAACCGTGTACGGACGGAGCTGCATTGGGCCGTTGTAATAACTATCCTTCGAGATGGGACGAAGTGTGCAGTGGCGGGCGAACTCTTCATGGGGAACCGAAATAGTTGGTTAAATATAGTGACCTACAAGTTTAGCCTAGGGTCATAACTAAGATAATAGGATATATTATCATAGTGAATACGTATTAGGATTTATATGTGACTTATAAATGTGTTGTGAAAACCAGGTAAATACTTAAACGGTTTTTGAACTAAACGGTAGAACTCACCAGCGTAAGCTGACTTTTAGAAGTATGTATGCTAGGTTCTGCAGAGTCGTTTAGAAGTAAAGGCACGAATCGTTAGAGGACGGGATAATCGGGAAAGCTATCAAGGATGAGTTTCTGGAAAGCTGGCTTAGTTATATATTTCCTTATTATAGTTAGTCGTAGTTATGTACAATATCTCACTTACTGTAATACTTGGCTTATATAAATAAGAGTTTTAAATTTCCGCTGCTTAATATCTCTGTTGATACCATGTGTTCATGAGTAAATCCGATTCGTGACCCTCCTGGTGCCAAGTCTGGGAGTGGGCATCACAAAACCACAGACGGAAACCTCACCCACATTCAAGATGTATTAATCGAAAATAATATAGATATATTAGGACATGAATTTAAAGCAAACCTTTTACCAATATGTCTTGCTGGATTCGATATAGTATTAGGAATGGACTGGTTAGCCGCCAACCATGCACGAATCTTATGCGATAACAACTCTGTGGAGATATGTACGCCAACAAGGAATATTATCACTGTCGAAGGTGACAAAACTCCTAAACCAACTAAGTTCATTTCCACAATGAAGGCCGCCAGCTACTTAAGGAAGCAAGGCATGGTGTATTTGATCTCAGTGGTCAGTAGCACCAAGGGAAAAGAAGTGATCAAATTTCGATCATATTGGAATACCCGGATGTTTTTCCAGAAGACTTAGCCAGACAACCACCCGATCATGAAGTAGAGTTCCGAATCCACCTTGTACTAGGAACTGCTCGAATCGCTAAGGCACCTTATCTACTAGCACCGGCAGAGATGTTGGAACTCAAAAAGTAACTAGATGAATTGCTGGAAAAAGGATTTATGCGCCCTAGTGCGTCAGCATGGGGAGCGCCGGTGCTATTTGTCAAAAGAAAGATGGTTCGATGCATATATACATCGATTACTATGAATTGAACAAAGTCACAATTAAGAATCGATACCCATTACCAAGAATTGATGATTTGTTCGATCAACTACAAGGAGCTAGTTAGTGTTCTAAAATCGATCTATGCTCTCGTTATCATCAACTGAAAGTACTAGAAGAAGATATTCCTAAGACTGCTTTCGGAACTAGGTATGGTCACTATGAGTTTACGATAATACCATTTGGTCTAACGAATGCCCCAGCCACATTTATGGACATGATGAATTTATCTATAAACCATATCTGGATAAATTCGGACCGTCTTCATCGATGATATACTTATTTAATCCAAACCCAAGGAAGACCATGCTCAGCATCTACATCTGCTTCTAACTCTTTTGAGAAACGAACAGCTTTACGCTAAGTTCTCAAAATGTGAGTTTTGGTTACAACAAGTGCAATTCTTAGGTCACTTGATTAACCACAAAGGTATTCATGTAGACCCAGCCAAAATAGAAGCCATTACGACATGGGAAGTTCCAAATAATCCTACTGAAATTCGAAGTTTCTTAGGATTAGCCAGATACTATAGAAGATTTATCAAGGATTTTTCCCGAATAGAAACACCGTTAACGAAATTAACGTGTAAGTCTGCTAAGTATGAATGGGGACCCAAGTAAGAAGAAGCATTTCAAACCTTGAAGCAAAGGTTATCAAATGCACCCATACTGGCCCTGTCAGAAGGAACAAAAGACTTCATCATTTATTGTGATGCTTCTAAATTAGGAATGGGATGTGTGTTAATGCAGTGAGAAGGTAATTTCTTACGCATCCAGACAACTCAAAAAGCATGAGGAGAATTATACAACTCATGACTTAGAATTTGGGGCCATAATCTTTGCTCTAAGGATTTGGAGACATAATCTGTATGGCAGTAAGTTCACTGTGTTTATAGATCATAAGAGCCTTAAACACATCTTTAATCAGAAGGAACTGAATATGAGGAAAAAACGTTGGATGGAAACCCTCAGTGACTACGACTGTGATATTCAATATCATCAAGGTAAAGCTAACGTTGTAGCTGATGCCTTAAGTCGTAAATATCATGAGAAACCAAAACGGGTGCGCACTCTTATATTAAATCTGCAAGTCGACTTAATGGATCAATTGAAAAGTACTCAAGAAACCATCATCAACAACAATAGCGAAGGGCTACAACGAATAACCAAGGAGTTGGAAAAAGATGAAGATGGGATCTGGAAATTTCAAAAGAAAAGAATATGGGTACCTAAGCAAGGAAATTTACGAGAAAAGATTCTCGAAGAAGCCCATAAGTCTAAGTATATGATGCATCCGGGGAAAGATAAGATGTATCATGACTTGAAGGAAACATATTGGTGGATTGGAATGAAAAAGGATATAAGAAATTATATCTCAAAATGCTTAACTTGTTCGCAAGTTAAGGCTATGCATCAAAGAGAAGCAGGAATGCTCCAGCAGTTAGAAATACCTGAATGGAAATGGGAACTGATAACCATGGATATTACCAAATTACACAAGACAAACAAAGGTAATGATACTATTTGGGTAATTGTGGATAGACTAACCAACTCAACACATTTCCTACCCATGAAGGAAACATTTAAAATGGAACAACTCGCTAAGTTCTATGTAGACCGAATAGTTTCATTGCATGGTGTTCCATTATCCATAGTATCAGATAGAGATAGTCATTTTACTTCCCGCTTTTGGATGAGTTTCTAGATAGCCATGGGGACACGATTAAATCTTAGTATGGCTTATCATCCATAAACCGATTGTCAGAATTAAAGGACCTTACAAACATTAGAAGACATGCTAAGAGCGTGTGTCATAGATTTTGGTGGAAGTTAGGACGATCACTTACCACTAATAGATTTCTCCTATAATAATAGCTTTTCATTCTAGCATTAATGCTACACCGTTCGAAGCACTGTATGGAAGAAAGTGTAGTACAACGGTGTGTTTGGCAGAAATAAGAGAGAAACTATTATCTAGTCCTAACATAGTTCAAGAAACAACCGACAAAGTCATTCAAGTTAAGGAAAGATTAAAAGTTGCACGTGATCTACAAAAGAGTTATGCTGATCACCGTCGCAGGCCTTTAGAGTTCAAATTCTATGAAAAAGTAATATTAAAAGTATCTCTTTTGAAAGGAGTAGTTCGATTCGGTAAGAAAGGAAAGTTAAGTCCAAGATTTGTTGGACCATTTGAGATCGTTAGACGAATCGGACCAGTTGCCTATCAGCTAAATTTACCAGAAGAAATGACTGGTATACATGATGTATTTCATGTAAGCAACCTAAGAAAATGTTTAGCTGATGACTCATTAAAAGTTCCTCTTCAAGACATAAAAGTAAATGAGAAAATGAAGTTTGTTGACAGACCCTTACAAATCGAAGATCGAACGACCAAGAATCTTAAGCCTAAAAGACTCAAATTGTTCAAAGTGAAATGGGACTCAAGATGAGGGCCTGAGTATACGTGAGAGTTAGAATCCGAAATAAAGACAAAATACCCATACTTATTCAAATAATCTCGAGGACGAGATTTGAAACAAGGTGAGGAGAATGTAACATCCCGTTGTAAAAAAGTAAATAAAATATTTGATACTTGTATTTTTAATGAGTAGATAGCGGGTAAAACGACTCATTTAAATGAGAGACATTTAAACGAACGTCCGTTGTCGAATATCGTTTAAAGAATATAATTAAATAGGAGATATCTAGATGAGTCATGGCTAGTATATGAGATCTAAAGGAGTATTTAGTGTTATAGGAGACCATATAGTAATAATAATAATATATATTATTTGAACCCTATTCCATTTTTAATGAAACTTAGGTTGGCGCATAGACAAAAATTAGCTCGTCTTAGCAGTATATTCGAAATTTACTAAAACGTTATAGGTTAAATGTTATAAGAGGAAACCAAGTTAAGCATCTTAAATTAATAATAATAATAATAATAATAATAATAATAATAATAATAATAATAATAATAATAATAATAATAATAATAATAATAATAATAATAATAATAATAACAAGACGGGGAACCCGTTTGCGCGTTGCGGCGGGCACCTAGTTACCTGTTTATGTAATTTACAAAGTACTTTATGTATTCAAAGTATAACAATTGATCCACTTCATTAATGCTAACTTATTTATATGTTCATACTATATCATTGCTTAACACCACGGAAAGAACAGAGCCACTAACAAACAACACCTGCAAAATATAGAAAATAGCATTGGACAATCGAACAAAACCAAAAAAGATGGATAAATGACAGGAGCAACTGTTACCATAAAATCTACTCAAATGAATATGTTTTTCTGTAATTAACTCTATTCCTAACAGTATGACGGAAATGTACCTCATCTATATACCTAGTCTGCTTCAGTATCAGTAGGGTGATTTGCTACTTCTACTATAAAATTAGCTCTAACGTCTCCTGCATTTTCTCTTCAACGGAGGATCTCGAAGAAAAAGATATAATAATCAAATTGGAATTCATTCAATTAAAACACTTTCTAAAAAATCAACATAAGTAGAAGATCAAAACATGTAATTGCTTTGACCTTGAAAGTTAGCTTATCCACTTATAGAACAATTAGGGAAAATATATTCGAAAGCAAGTATTGAATGCTAATTTTCTTAGGGACAAAAAATTGAACTTTAAAAACACTATACAATACATTATAAAAACAAAAAATTCATCATATTTTAATACAATTCTATTTAAAAGGATTCAAACTTCCTTCCATACATGATTCAAAATATTTTCTATGTGATTCTTGACATACTTTTCAATTTAAATTCATGTATAATCATTTTTCCCTTATAAATTGCAGAAGCTTAGAAGCTTTGTACATCAAAATATACACACACAATATACATGATACATAAGCTAATGTACACAGGTTGCAGAAATTAAAAGAATATCAGATTATCCCTTTTGTCATATAAGCATGCCAACATGATAAACACCACAAACACATGACTAATCCTAGCACCTAAATCAAAATAAATGTACCTAAAGTAAAAAAAAAAACACATAAAATAGAAGAAAAGTAAGATCAGATCACTAATAACATAGGACCACTGAACATTCAATGAATAAACAAAATGTAATAAAAAATCAAAGAGCACATAATTTGAAAAGTTGCATGCAGAGGCTTCAAATATGTAGAAATCACATAAATAAAACATGCAAAACCAAGGACATTACAACCTCTTACTGACCAACGTTTCCCAAGAGAAAAAAGAAATTAGAAAAAGCATTCAATTAGAAAAAAACTGTAACAGCAAATCAACAAAATAAACGATACTTTATGAATGCCAAGTAGAAAAGGTTGTACCTACAAAGCAACAAAACAAATATGTTAAAGTAATTCGATTCTCCACACACTCAAAAGATCGTCATTCTGCTAATTCCCAGGAACGTTGCTATCCATTCAATAATCCCTCTAATGATCTGCAAACTCTAGATTAGTAAGGTCAGTGCTATGAGAGGAAAGGCATGATTCGTTTTGACAACCAATTGGATGCTCATATGTGTCTTACACGTGGCCTTAATTTGCTACGTGTGTACTCCATTTGAGTTTTTATTGTTCTTCCATATTCTCCCAAGCAGAGAGACTTTGTACATTAAAGTATGCACACAATATACATGATAATTAGCATAGCTCCTAAATACCAAAAAAATGCATCATCCTTTTCTGTCATACTACACAACCTTTACAGCAGGCCAATTTAAAACCAACGAAACTAACAAAAATGAAATGCACAACAAAGTCAAAGATAAATGCTCACAAATATCACAACAGTCGTAAGGTTCCACAGGTATTCAAAACACACCTGCAAACAGAGGCAACATAATACATCAACATCGAAATGACCAACTGTTGGAACTAATAATAAGTGTGATTGACGCCATCAAATCTATTCTCGAATAATTCGGTTGAAGAATCCATTGTGATTTGATTCAGAGACACGGGTTGTGATGCTCGAGGCTTGCAGTTTGGACCGAAGACGTTTTCTGGAAAAGTCAACCGTTCGGGTCAACGGTCAACGTAAAAGTCAATGGAAGATCGGTTCGAGCGAGTCAAGCTTTATATTAATTAAATCAACTTTGATTTAATTAATAATTTATTTTAGTTGTTTATTTGTAATAAGCTCATTTTATTTGTGTTTTACTAGTTAGTGGGCTAGTGAGCACATGGGCTCTCCTATATATAGGGTGAGTGTGCTCATTTGTAAAAGAGATGATTCCTAGAGTGAGTGAGCACCATTCTAGAGAGAGAGAGTCTCATTTCTTGTTATAGATTATCTTTCATTCTCATCATCCTGTCTCCTCATTTCATCTTTGTTCTTGCTCAAGATCGGGATTCTTGACGTGAAATCGGTCCTGACAAATGGTATCAAAGCGGGTACCTATCAGATCTCGTCTCACGACGAATCTGGTCACTCGAATCTTGATTTTGAGCTTGAATGAAGTGCAGATTGGAAAACCCACTTTGGAGACTTTTTGTACTTTTTCTTATTTTTGGAGCTGTTTGGATGATTTATGGATGAATCTGATGATAGATTCTTGTTGTTGGGTTCATTTAGATATGATTTCATGCTCTATATGTTAAAATCAGTGAAGAAATACGAGATCTGAGGCTGAAAAACGGAACTGTTAGGGTTTTCACGTTTTTTTGGGTGTTCTTGAAGATTTCGAGTTTGATTCTGAGTTTTTGGTGTAATAATCAGTGTTTTTGGATGAAATAAAGTATGAATCTTGATGGAGAATGCGTTCCGGATCCATTGGGATCATCGGTTTTGTCTAAAACGCAACGGTTTGGGCAGATCTAGAGAAACACACAGTAGTGTGTGTTTCACGGTGTTCTTGGTGTTCCTCATTTCTCCTTGAAATTTCCTTGGCGATTTCACAGCCTTGAAGATGTTCTTGGCGACCTCGTGTACCCTTGAAGATGTTCATGGCGATCTGAAAATAGTTTGAAGTTGTTCTTGGCGATCTCGACTGGTTCTTAGCGATTTCGAGCTTGTTCTTGGCGATTTCGTCATGTCTTGGCGACTTCGTAACTGTTCTTTGCGATCTCGTTGTTTCCTTGGCAATCTGGTGAATAAGCTTGGCAATCTGGCCTTGGCGACCTCGTGTAGTCTTGGCAATCTCAAATACTTTGGTGATCTCGTCTAAGTTGACAACTGGGTTTTCATTCAAGTTGTTTTTAGAGATTTTTGGTCGTCTAGATGTGTAGAGAATCGAAAGACGAGTTCAACGAGCTAAAACTCGTGAGTTTTGGTCGAGTTTCGACTGAGATATGACCTGATTACGCTTTTCCGGCGACTGGTTGTTTTTTCCGGCAAGGAATTAGGGTTTTTGGATAGTCGGAATAATTTTTGAGGATGACGATGATGTGTCAGCCTTTCATTGGCCACCGAGAATTAATATTCTCTTTCTCTTGTCGGTTATAAAGTCAAGACCCATCGTTGTTGATTTTATATTGGCCGAGAATAAAGCGTGTGGGCCCTTCCTCTTCAAAACACCCGTTGAAAGAATAACCTCGGTGGGGACCACCTGAGTGAGAGAGCAATTGCTGGAATATTGTAACTGGCTACATGGGAATATGGCAGCTCCTATCTCTCTCCTCTTTGTCGGATCCGCATGTCAACTTTAATAGTTGTCTATTTGTGATTGGCCAAAAGAAATAAGTGTGGGGCCCAGCGAATAAAAGAGACGTTGGATGTGTTTTTTTTTCCTGACGTTTTCTGATTGGTTGAGACCTCATCACATGGTTCAGCCTCTCCAGGCCGTTAGATCTAATTTTTGTCCACCGTAGGATCAAAATATGTGTTTCTTCTGCTGCAGCCTGATTGGCCAGCCTCAATATACACGGATCAGCTGATCCAGCCCTTAGATCTTTTATTTTTTCAGCCGTTGGATCATATTTGAAGCTCAAATCTGGTTGGCTGATTCAATAACACATGGATCAAGGTTTTGTTGGAGATTTAAACCACTAACGAAATTTTTAACATTTTTCGTTAAATGCGGGCATTTTCTAATAAGTCTTTTACGAGACAAACGGGATAACGCCGCAACAGATTTGTGAAAATATTTTAGTGGTCATGGATTTATTCCGTTTATTCGACCAGGTTTCTAGTTTTTGTTGACGTCAAAGCCACGTTAGCTAACGACCACTGACGGACTGGTTTCGCTTCTCGGTTAACTCTGCAACTGTTTCGTTATGTCTCACTACAAGTTGTTTAGCTGATGCAGTGCTGATGTCATCTAACCGAATTAACTGGAATCTCAGTTAAATATTGGAATATTCTGTTAAATCTCTAACGCAAGTCTCGTTACTTGAATAAAATTTACGGTCTTCTCAGATTCATTCCAAATTGCACCGTTTGACTCAAAATTCTTCACGGAAAATTTTTTCCGAGCTCGATTTTCTTCGCCAAAATTATGAAGACTCCGGTTATGAATAAATTTCGCGTTTACGCTCGGGATCTCAGTTTTTCACCGATTTGACATTATTTTTTGCATCCAACCCAGTCACGCGGAACAAGTGCAATATTCATGGTTCATTCACAACTGTCAGCACCCGGCTTCCGGTTTTTCGTCAAGATTGTCCGATTTCAGGATTTCAGTACCATTTTCTCTATGGAACTGAGCGGAACGGTTCCACTCTCTGCATCTGATTTTCCGCTTCCGCATCGGATGTTTTCAGAGAGATCTAGAGAAAAGGGGGAACAATAATAAATCTGTATTATCGGGTCGATTATCAGAAGTTGGAGCATTTTCAGTGATTGATTGGTTTATCTGATTCGATTTGTTGCGAATTTTTTCTCCATTGTTCAGCATTCTTAGTATTGTACCCGACCGTGTGAACCGAGTGAACTGCAGCACTTGGCTCTCAACTGGAGCAACAAGAACAGAAGAAGCTTATTTAAAGGGGGAATCTTTACAACAGAAAGATTCAGGTTTATCAGTTGTTCTTTGAAGATGCACGACAGAGCTGTTCTTCACCAGTATGACAGATTTGACAGTGTCAGTCAAGGGGGAATTGTTGGAACTAATAATAAGTGTGACTGACGCCATCAAATCTATTCTCGAATAATTCGGTTGAAGAATCCATTGTGATTTGATTCAGAGACACAGGTTGTGATGCTCGAGGCTTGCAGTTTGGACCGAAGACGTTTTCTGGAAAAGTCAACCGTTCGGGTCAACGGTCAACGTAAAAGTCAATGGAAGATCGGTTCGAGCGAGTCAAGCTTCATATTAATTAAATCAACTTTTATTTAATTAATATTTTATTTTAGTTGTTTATTTGTAATACGCTCATTTTATTTGTGTTTTACTAGTTAGTGGGCTAGTGAGCACATGGCTCTCCTATATATAGGGTGAGTGTGCTCATTTGTAAAAGAGATGATTCTTAGAGTGAGTGAGCACCATTCTAGAGAGAGAGAGTCTCACATTGGGTTTGAGCTCAACCCAATGTGACCATGGATTTCATATGACGAGTTTGTAATCATTCGGTTTGTTGTAATCATTCAGCAATAATCAATGAATCGTTTGATTTTATCATTTCTTGTTATAGATTATCTTTGATTCTCATCATTCCGTCTCCTCATCTCATCTTTGTTCTTGCTCAAGATCGGGATTCTTGACGTGAAATCGGTCCTGACATCAACAGAGAAAACCACAGTATTATATATTTGTTTATCTGCACTTAATCTACCTATATTAACTAATACAATCAATATATTCTAGTTATAGAACTGAAAAGAAATGGCCTCCAAAAAAACCATTTGAAAAATAGAAGTATAACGTCACAACATTATTTCATTTGGAGTTCAAAGGTTAACCGGAAACTGAATAAAACGATTCACGGTAGGCAAAATTCTCATATAGGTACTCTCAATTTAAGCTATAATCTATAAGTTACTTGATTAATTTACATTTTGATTATTGTTACATGTCAATCAATTGAAGATTTAGGGATAAAAATCATGCTATTGTATCAATCTTGTGCTTGCGCTTTAAGTCAAACCCTCATTGAAACCAACAACATATATAATACCATTGCTACTTGAAAAGGTTCTTGACCCAAATCAGATCAATTGAGCTGAAATACATTATTAATATAGAACCGACATTACAGGGAAGAAACAACAAAGTAATCTACACACATGTATAATTCGCAAGAACAAAACTCATTAGGACAAAAAGAAAGAGAATTACCGATAATGTGAGGCAGAGTGGAAGAGAGGAAGAGCCAAAGAGATTAATGATCAAATTGAGGAGCATCATCAATTACGAAACTTTCCAATCATCCTTATACAATCAGAGTATTCTTCCATAGCCCTAAACCAAATCTTTTTCAAATTAATATATCGCTAGGTAGTAGGTACTAAGAGAAGCAAACCAACCAACTCTCACTTCTCAAAAAAGACATAAACATGATGAAGCTCCGATGCTTACGGCGGTGGGTTGCCAAAGACCTACAAAACCAAACATGAAACCAAGACCGCTTATACAAAATCTAAGATAGAATGAGCACAACCACAGTTGCATCTACCTCACGTCGCGAGATGGAAATAATGCCGGTGATAAAATACAGGTGCCCTAAATCCAAATAACCACTAAATTGCAGCAACAAAGAAGATCCGTTTAGAGAACCTATGTGGTTAAGGCGTGGTAAGAATGGACGGATGTGACGTTGTTAACGGCATAGCGACGGTGCGGGTTCCGACGGTAGTTTCTGTAGCTGGTGATGAAGATATGGGCGTTTATACATGAGGATTTCAAAACGGTTTCCACTTCTTCATGCCGCGATTCTTCGATCTTGTTTTTGTAGAGGATGGAGTTGGGACGAATTTGAGATAAGATGACCCTCTTAGAGATTGGGAAAGTGTGAAGATGAACATACAGAGAGATGAAGCAATAAGAGAGAGAATGAGGAGAGATGAAGCCATGAGAGAGAAAGAGGAGTGCTCATGTGTGAAGAAGTAACGTGTGAAGCACGCAGAGAATTGAGTTGTAAAGTATTTATTGGCTGCTGAAATGATGTGTCATATACTAATAGGATCAAACGAAGTACAGTACTTCTCCTCACAGGTTACTAATTATAATTGTTATATATATAAATAATAATAATAATAATAATAATAATAATAATAATAGTAATAATAATAATAATAATAATAATAATAATAATAAACTTAAGAGACGAGTTATGTCATGTAACATGACAATAATAGATAGATATGAAGGAACCTTGGACGCCACGATAGAACTTTTTTTCCTATATAAGAAGTTCAAATTTCCATTTAAACTCTCACACACTTAAGAGCCAATTGAAGCTACCTACCGGTATGTTAGCCTACCTAAATTATGTTTATATGACGATATCCGATCGAGTGAATGTCGATACTACAGTCTTGCACTGCATAAGAGCGAGATGGCCCTGATAGTGTATAAGAGTCGGACCCGAGTATCGGTAGTCTATCTCGTGATGTTCGTGTTAATTCCACAGGATATGTTAACATACTAGGTTCTTTTTTTAGATAAAAAAAATTAGGAGTTGCTTGCAAGAGGACCACACTTACACCAAGAACCTCTTTTAAGGTGAGTTCGTTCACGTCTTCCCCGTGACGTCTTCCCCGTGTGTGGGCTAAATGTTTTGACATTGCTAGTTGGAGTTTTTAACCTTTTAAACCCGCTACAATGTGATCATATAAATTTTTTAAAAATATTTTGGCAAAGGTTTTAGATGCATTCCATGGATTAATTTGCTTTCTAAATTGCTAATTAATTACCACCAGTACGTGGGTTCTGTGCACATTACTTTATACTTTGGTATATCACGATACGTCATTTTGGGTTGAGAAATTTCCTAAATGGTATGACCACAACCATAGATCTGGTCGAGTGGCAAGTATAGTGAAAGTAATAGTAATTAAAGCCAAGTGTGAAAACCCTCAATATTGTGATGTAAATGTGTCGTTTTAAAAGGAATGTTCTTACCAGCTTTTATGCTGATCAAATCTTTTAAAACATGTTTCAGATGATTTGCTAAATAAATAATACAAGATGGTGTCGTCACATAATATGAAATATGTTTTTAGGAATTTCACTTGTAAAAATATAGGGTAGTATCCCTATGTAAATCTTTTATACATTAGAGGGTTGGACCCTCCATTTTATCAATAAAGAAATGGTGTTAACGACTTTTCTTAACTTCGACCCCGATGATAAAATTTCCGCTGCAAAATAATTATATAAACACTGATACCACCGCTCACGCTCGTAGTGTCCCCGCCCGGGGTGTGGGTGGGGGCGGCGATAGCGGAATACGTCGGGGCATGATGATTATCCATAAACACATGACACTATTTAAGATTTCATAATTCATTTTTAACCAGATTCCAAAGTCATACAATAAAATAAATTAAACTTAGACAAATAAGGATAATTCTTGATTAAATTAACTATGTCCTATAGCTTCCTATGTGTAGCATAAATCATGAAAGCTTAATTCTTAGTAACCTAAAACACACGCAAAAGGATCAACTATCTATATAGTTGGTGAGTCATAGGTTTAATAGAAAAACAGTTTAAGAAAAACATTTTGATAAGGTTTTGCAAAGTCATATTGTTAAACTATATATGAAAATATTACTCTAACTACACACGTATTCGTCACCCCGTACAAAATGATGTTTAATTCCCTCAAAGGAATCTCTACAATTATGTTGTTCAGTTTCCTCAAAGAAACCTCTACGATTATGATGATCATGAGACTTAAAAGTGTTCAATTCCCTCAAAGGATTCTCTACGGTTATGATGTTCAGTTTTCTCAAAGAAACCTATATGATTATGATGTTCATGAGACTTACATGTACAGGTCCCTAGAATATGGTATAATATAGATAAATACAAGCAATTTATTTAACAGTACATGACTTGATTGAAAAAGGTTTACACAAAGTCATACATGAATAAACATTCACACACACATATTCATCACATACACAGATATCCATCCCATAACAGATATTTATCACATAAACAGGACGCCTGACTGATGGTTCGCAAACCAATAATTGGTAACAAAGTTTGTCCACATGGTCTATCCCTCTCGAGGAACCTCTACATATCCTATGTGGTTCCTTTCAGGAATCTTAGCATTGGGACGACGTTCTGTCCCTTGCAAGAACCTCAACGTCATCATGTTTAGTTCTTCGCAAGGAACCTCACGTTTGATGCTCTGGAGCCTTAAGCATAAATGTGACGCCCACTCCCAGACTTGGCTCTAGGAAGGGTCACTCATCGGATTTACTCATGAACACAATGTACACAGAGATAACTAAAGCAGCGGAAATTAAAACTTTTATTTATATATATAAAGCCAAGTACGAGTAAGATAACCTTCTACAATAGTTATCGAAAATTATAAAAGATAGCTACTATAACTATGCCTCTATCTATAGTACTTATGGCAGCATGCCCGTACAGCCTTCCTCCAACAGCTTGACCATCTAACTCTGCTCAAACATGAGCCTTTTCCTTTATGCTTGGGTCCTTAATATCACCTGATATACATACTTTAAAGGATCAGCTTACACTGGTGAGTTCTACATTTTTCTAAAAGTGTTACCTCTATCTCGAAAGTTTATTCCAACGCTCGGGCCTGATGGCCCTCTTTTTATCAAACATGTATTAGGTATAAAACATAACAGCATTATACCAAAATATAGCCTTTAAACCATCATCATTTATACATTTATCATTTAACCATTTAACTAAGCATTGTCTAGTGGAACCACGTTAATTCATCGGGTAACCGTCGCCACCCGAATAATTTTTCATAATAGAGTAACCGTCGTTACCCCGGAGAACCGTCATTCCCCACTTATAGTTGTACAACCACCATTTCCTTTTTACTCAGACAATATTGCTTAGACCATTTCTCAAAAATCCATTTGATTATTCTTTAAATAACATTCGGAAAACCAGTCCATCATCCGAATATAGAAATAAGCATTTTGTAACTATAATTATATTAGTCATGTTAAACCATAGTGATACCTACATTGGACTGAGTCTATATCATGTCCTATTGTATTACATTTGTTTATATATTGAAAGTACCGCAGCGTATCCACCACACCTTAAATATAGACAGATATGATATACAACCACCCTAGTGTAGAATACATCTTACAATCATAACAAGGCCAACAAGATTATATTTACCCAATACTTATTCATATACGAAAGCTTAGACCAAACCTTTACATTTTGCCATTTCTCAAAACTTTATTCAAAAGTTTCATCTTTCATATTAGCCATTCATTATAACCTTCTCGAAACAATTAACAGGTAATCACAATTTAAAACAGCTATATGCATTAAAACATTTCACATATGTGTATCAACATAAACAGGTAAAAGGCATTTCAAATACTTTTCATATAAACAATTAAATATATAACTTTGTATGTATATCAGCCCAAAACTTTAAAAATCTAAAACTTTTAAAGAGTGGGCTCATAGAACTCACCTTAGCTTTGCGAAGTTATTATACTTGGCTTAAGTCTTCGCAACTCAGTTATTTAACCACTTTAATCAGATATCCCTATCAAGACATCCTAGAGGTTACAATAATGTTATAGTTAACCCTAAGCCTAATCTTAATGGACTTAATATTCATTTTGTCAAAATGACCATTTTGCCCCTTATAGGCTAAAGCACATATTTAATGATAATATGAAGACACGCATTCCTATAAGCAAACACTCACTCCGGGATTACCCAGTGAGGTATGCCATGTCCCAGTTGCGATTTATGCGACAACCTCGCTATGCCAGAAACCCCAGAGTACAGGCGCTTACTCTTCCGGTCCGTACGAACTTCTAAATATCCGATTAACTCGGTATTTTCAATACTTTATTATTTATTGAATTAACTTCATATATACATATCATATATATAAACATGTTACTATACCAAAAATCAAGTCCCGATACCCTCCGGATTATTTTATATTAAATAATCTTATTTCAAAACCCTCATTTGACGTAATTCTCAAATTATTGTCAAAACTATTTTTAATTTCAAATAAACTTATGTATTTGATTCATAATATCATATTATGATGCACTTCAAAATATGGGACCTTAATTCAATCCCGATCATTCAATTTTATCAAAACAACTTCTAGGAACCCTAATTTTGACCCGTTTCTTAAAATCATACCAAACCTTTTCAAATCATGAAATAAACTTAGGGCTTTCTTAAGACATGTTATTTTAAGTTTACATACCAAAAATCAGACCTTAATTGCAAACAGATTTCTCAATTTCGAAGGATGATGCACAAGAACCCTAATTTCGGACCTTTTCTAAAAAGCATATCTAGGTTTTATGAATCACAATATTGATTGATCTCTTTTGTAATGCATACCAAATAAAGCTTGACTATAGAAATTTAGCTTCTAAGACCTCCTGGATCAACGGATTACAAGCTATGAACGTTCTTGAGGGTTTTAGGGTTTTCTAAGCTTTGATTTTGTGAATTAGCAATGTATTATGATAAACTACGGCCTCTATTTATAGTATAAGGTGTAAAATATGGTCTAGAACATCCCATGGTGACTATGGATCGAAAACAACACATGTAGGGGTCCAAAATGGCGGTTGAAATGGATAAAGTCGAACTTATCCGTTTTCTGCAAGTCTAAGCGGTACCCGAAGGGTTCCTCAGCCACCCTTCGCGATACGCGAGATCCCTAGCAACCCTAAATTTTTGTTTTTAGACCTTCTTCTTTGGTCTTATGCAATCCCACCCCTTATACTATTAATATAATACCCTTTTAAGCCTTTAAACATATTAAGATATATTCCTAATCATTTCTAACTCTCGAGATACATAAAACAATGATTCTAATCACGTATATCATCACATATTTTTCCATTTTTTAACTTTGCAACTATATATTCACATATATCATTATGCATATATATATATATATATATATATATATATAACTCATATATAACACATATAACACATAAATATGTATTCCTTAATGTTTTAACTCATTAAACACGTAAAATAAGCATAGTACTTAATATTAACTATTGATTATGCATCTACCTGAATCTTGGGATGTTACAACTCTCTCCCCCTTAAAAGGTTTCGTCCTCGAAACTTTCTCAACTCGAGAATAACTCGGGATGAGACTCTTTCATTTCATCTTCCCTTTCCCAGGTAGATTCAGAACCTAACCTGTGCTTCCACTGCACACTAACTATAGGAATTACTTTATTTCGAAGATTCCTTTCACTGTGATCTAGAATCGCAACTGGTGTTTCTACATAGGATAATTTATCGTCTACTTCTATTTCCTCTAACGGCACAATATCTAATTCATCAAATACAAAATTTCTTAGATGAGAAACATGAAATGTCGGGTGAATCCCAGACAATTCCTTAGGTAGATCTAGCTAATAGGCAACTTCGCCCATACGTTCCGCAATCTTGAAAGGTCCTACATACCTTGGGCCTAACTTGCCCCTCTTGCGAAACCTAATAATACCCTTCCAAGGAGAAATTTTTAACAACACAAAGTCTCCCTCCTTGAACTCAATTTGCCTTCTCCTCTTGTCCGGATATGACTTTTGTCGATCTTGCGTAGTCTTTAACCGTGCCTTGACCACATCGAGCTCTTGAGCCATATTTTGGACTACTTCTTTACTTCCCAATTCTCGTTGGCCAACTTCACCCCAACACATAGGAGTTCCACATTTCCTTCCATACAACATCTCGAAAGGAGGCATGCCAATGCTAGCATGGTAACTGTTATTGTAGGAGAACTCAGCATGTGGTAGGTGACTATCCCAACTTCCTCCAAAATCTATAATGCACGCACGCAACATATCTTCAAGAGTTTGAATCATCCTCTCACTCTGCCTATCCGTCTGGGGACGATATGCCGTGCTAATATGCAATCTAGATCCCATAATCTAATGGAATTTCTTCCAAAACCGCGAAATGAACCGCGTGTCCCTATTAGAAACAATAGACACCGGCACTCCATGTTTGGAGATGATCTCAATGATGATCAGACTGGCTAACTCCTCAGAAGAACGTGCCTCACGAATAAGAAAAAAGTGAGCACTCTTGGTTAGCCTATCCACAATCACCCAGATGGAGTCATAACCTTTAACTGTACGATCTAGCTTAGTTATGAAGTCCATCGTGATGTGCTCCCACTTCCACTCGGGAATCTCTAAAGGCTGAAGTCTCCCGTAAGGCTTCTGATGCCTAGCCTTAACCTTTGTGCATGTCAAGCACTTACCCACGTACTACATGACGTTAAACTTCATACTTGGCCACCAACAGTCCATTTTTAAATCTTGGTACATCTTGGTCGTACCAGGATGAATCGAGTAGCCTGACTTATGTGCCTTATCCAATACCTTATCGCGAATCCCACCGGTAAGTGGTATCCACATTCGACCAAACCTGATCTTCACACCATATTCGTTTTCTTCTAAACTTCCTGTTTGGCCGACCATTCTCTCCTTCTTGATATTCTCATCCTTAAGGGCTTCATATTGGTCCTTACGAGGTTGGATAAGAAAATCAGGAGTGATTGTTAACTTATATGACCTTACCCGAAAATAAGGATGACTCTCCTTCCTACTTAAAGCATCAGTCACTACGTTGGCTTTACCTGGGTGATACATAATCTCAAAATCATAGTCTTTAATCAATTCCAGCCATCTACTTCACCCCATAAAAAAGCAACTCTAAATCGTGAGTTGGATAGTTTGTCTCATGAGGTTATAGTTGTCGTGATGCATAGGCAATTACCTTGCCTTGTTGCATCAACACACAACCTAACCCTAGATAAGAGGCATCGAAGTATACTACCAAATCATCAGGCTCATCAGGCAAAGTTAATACCAGTGCCTGAGTCAATCTGGTTCTCAATTCTTCAAATGCATTATGCTATCTGGAACCCCAAACGAACTTGACATCTTTCTTGGTCAACTTGGTTAGAGGTCTTGCGATCTTTGAGAAGTCTTGAATGAATCTATGGTAATAACCGGCTACACCCAAGAAGCTACGAATCTCCGAGGGTGTCTGTGGCGGTTTCCAGCTCATTACCACTTCTATCTTGGAGGGATCTACGAGTACACCATCTGCGCTTATGACGTGAACTAGGAATTGAACTTCCCTTAGTCAAAACGCACATTTAGAAAATTTGTCATACAACCTTTCCCTCCTTAAGGTTTCCAATACTTCCTTCAAATATAGGGCGTGGCCAGACTCGCTTTTGGAATAAATTAAGATGTCATCTATGAACACGATCACGAATCAGTCCAACATGGGTCGGCATACTCTATTCATGAGGTCCATGAATGCTGCAGGTGCATTAGTCAACCCGAATGACATTACCAGGAACTCATAATGACCATATCGCGTTCAAAAGGCCGTCTTCAGAATGTCTTCGTATCTAACCTTCAACTGATGATATCCTGACCGCAGATCAATTTTGGAAAACCAACTTGATCCTTGTAGCTGATCGAATAAGTCATCGATTCTTGGAAGAGGATATCTATTCTTCACCATCAGCTTATTCAGCTCCCTATAGTCAATGCACATTCTTAAGCTTCCGTCTTTATTCTTTACGAAAAGAACCGGAGCACCCTAAGGCGAGATACTCGGTCTGATGAAACCTTTGTCAAGCAACTCTTATAGTTGTGACATTAGTTCCTTAATTTCGGTTGGAGCTAATCGATATGGTATCTTACCTACAGGTTTGGCTCCCGGCACCAAATCGATTCCAAACTTTTTTTCTCGTTCAGGAGGAATGCCCGGTAGGTCTTCTGGAAACACGTCTGTAAATTTGTTTACTACCGGCACATCCTTCAGCTCCTTAGGTTTTAAGTTTGAGTCAATAGCGTAAGCTAAGAACAACTCACACCTATGACTCAAGAGCTTACGTGCTTTATGTTGGGTTATGACAGTGGTATTCAGGTCCCCGGTAATGATAATTTTTTTTTTAAGTTGGATAATTATTTATGACAAATAATTATTAGATCAATTATCGAGTAATTAGCAAATTAAATTCAAGATAATTAAATTAACAATTAATTTAATACGCAGCGGAAAACAATTTAATTTACAAACGTGAAAACCAGTTAATTAACGTAAACCATATTCAAAAGGATTCGACGATCACCAAAACGCACAAATACCAAAAACGCGTTAAAACAAGACGCGATACAACAAATAATAAATAGATAAATCTAAACTAATGACGAGTTTAGATATACCTGAGCGGTGATTCAAACAAACGTTTGAGACACAGAAAGTCAACGGGTGACGCTAGAGATTCACAGGTTACGATTTAACATACGAATCGAATGATCCTCGTGGTTACGGATTTACCACGCGGGGACTCGAGCACCAAGAAAATCACATACGTCGGATCGGGCGCGAACTAGGTTTTTCGGACGACGGGCGAACACGTCGTGTGACGGCGGTTCGCCGTGATTAGGTCGGCCGGTGAGCGGATGATGGCGAGTAAGGCGGCGACTGGCTCGGGCGGTAGCGACAGTGCAACGAGGAGCACCGACGGTTGTCGCGGTTGCTGCTACAGCTCTGTGTGAGGCTACGGTGGCGATCTCGGCTACGGTGGCGACGG
Organism: Deinandra increscens subsp. villosa; assembly: GCA_039602395.1. Classification (NCBI taxonomy): domain Eukaryota; kingdom Viridiplantae; phylum Streptophyta; class Magnoliopsida; order Asterales; family Asteraceae; genus Deinandra; species Deinandra increscens. Next base: position 33,760,513 of record JBCNJP010000006.1, read on the forward strand.
TCGGGCAGGCGGCGGCTGCAGCTTGCGAAGCGTCGGACGGCGGCGGTGGACGATGGGCAGCGGAGGCGGACTCGGGTGTCAGGGCGGCTACGACTCGGCATTGGTTGAGGATTCCTTGTTCTCGCGAGCGATCGGATGAACCACCGGGGAAAAGCGGCCGTGACGGCGACCTAGGGCTAGGACGAAAATCGCAGGGAGAGAGGGGAGAGGAGGGGTGTCACACCCCCAAATCAACCACTAACGGAGTTTATACCGTTGAGGGGTGCGAGCAAACCAGGACCACAACCATTAGTTACAAATACTAAACGAATCAGAGTAAAGTCCAAACATTAATAATAAAAACAGGTTAACAGTACGCAGCGGAAAACATTGTCTTTAGCACTAACCACGTGCCTTACAAAATCAGTGTTTTATATTCTCAATTAAGTTTAACTACAAATAAAATGTCTTAAACCACGCAAGTGTCAACCTAACGGTTGGTGAGTTCACGGCGGGCATGACATGCATTGGCCCGGTCTCATAATCGTATTCATCAACATGTAATTGAGTAATAGATTTACAAAAACATTTGCCAAGTATTGAATTACCGAATATGCACTAGTTAAGTAAAAGTTAAAGCGGTCAACCGATATCGCGGGTAGCTAATCCGGTTTCCATGCACTAAGGAAGTTTGTACCAAAGCTAACTAATATTGTAGTGGCCGTGCCATTCTGTTTTGCGGACCTATGTCATCGCGGTTTTGCCTCCCCCGTGTCCTCTCGGGATCACGGTCAGATAGGCTGATATTGTACCTCCGTGCACTCCCCGTGCCACGGGGCGGAGTTTGTCAAACTCCAGTAGATCTACCCAACATCCCCTCGCTTTACAATTAATGGTACAATTTAGTTGAGGACTTTTAAGTTTTTAAGGCATCCTTAGAAATCATGTGATATCATTTGGTTTAGGCTTTAACCTACACTAGTCATATTAAAACGGTTTTCCTTTGGGTTCTCATGAATTCCGAAAATATTTTCAGTTTTGTTTTAGAAATAGTTGTTTTAGTATTTCACAAGTGCTTCCCATAAAACACTTCAAATTCATCAAGTGGGTGCCAAGCACTCCCGAGTTCAAGTTCATCAAGTGGGTGCCAAGCACTCCCGAGTTCAAGTTCATCAGAGAGGTGCATAGCTCTCATAAGGTTGTCAGCATTGTTTTTCATTAAGTTATTCAGCGTGACCCAAACGGGTTCACGGTAAATGGGTTAGTGACACTCACCTTAGGTTGCTCAGCTACACTTGCTAATTAATCCAATTATTGCTTAACGAAGACCTATGAACACGTTTAGGTCTTAAGTATTAGTTTTGTGTCTAATCATTAACTTATCGTCACTATGGCCCATAACATAGCACGTTGGAACTACGACACGACATAACGACACACGACACCGATGGTTGATCATAAATAAGGGTTCACATATTACAGAAATCATAGCATGTTTCATCATAGTATAATCATGTAAGTCATAGCATAGCATTCAAATAAGTTGCACAAGTTTGGGTTTAGTCTGGCGAAACTGCTGGAGAAACTGCTAGAGAAACTGCTAGAGAAACTGCTAGAGAAACTGCTAGTTTCGCTAGCTAGTTTCGCCAGGAACTGGTTGAACTTTCGTTCAGGGACAAGGTCAGTTTCGTTCACGAGAGACACTACAGTTTCGCTGCACAGTGTCGCTGGAAGGAGATATGCATAGTTTCGCTGGATAGTTTCTCCTAATGAATGCACAGTGTCGCTGGTCGCTAAAAAACCCGTAAATTTGACTAAAAATCTTTCTAACAGCCTCCATACTTCATGTAATTCATTTTCAAGCATACATAATCATTTAGGAACATCACAGGAGCATTTTTAACATCATAAACATGTATTTTCATCATCAAATCTTCAAGAACACATTTTACACAAAATAACCTAATCTAGCATGAATCTCTATTATGGATCAGTTTCACAGGTAAAGTTGTAGTCTTTATGATAGATCTAGTATTCCTAAGCATTCTTACAGAAAATCTAACGATTACATGGAGATCTAGGCATGCTTTATGAAGAAAACACATAGAAAAGCAAGAAACATGGTCATGGGACTCACGGTTTGATCTAGGATCGATGGATGATCTTCTTCTACAGAAAAGATGGCTGATCTTGATGGTCTCAAAGGCTGGTCCAGAATCGCAAGAGGGAGAGAGTGTGTGTGTGTTTCTTGTGTGATGTATGCAAATGGGTAATTAGGGTTTAAAGCTTCATTTAAATACTAATGGCCATCATGGGCTTTCATTGGGATTTGGGCCCCCAATGATTAGCCATCATTAGCCCATGATTAGTCTAATGACTAGCCCAATCATTAATCATGTATGCATACACTTAGTTACCCGGTTAAACATATAATCACATAATTAGGCAATTTGTCACATAATTTATCAAATAATTAAATAGTCATTCTTTTTAATAAAAATCATGATTTAAATCACGTTTCTCATAATAACAACATATAAATAAATACATAGCACATATGGACGGGTTCGGTGATCAACCAAAGGTCGTGGACGTATTCGGCCTAGTTAAGCATTAGTTACTAAGTTAACACTATTAACGTAACTAACGGAGATTGTCTAACGGAAGTAAACCTTGAAATTCCCGGATGTCACATCATCCCCTTGTAAATGGAATTTTCGTCCCGAAAATTATTCTTGTGTTGTAGCGTTCACAGTCTCAGCTGTCGTGGTTACTTGTCGTTGCTGGGGAAAGAAAGCAAAAGTTTTAGGGTTGCCACATCCTCCTCCTGTTACAGGAATTTTGGTCCCCAAAATTAAATTATACCTTGAGTTTCTGTGGACGTTTGCTCGAACAAGTGAGGATACTTTTTCTTCATCTGATCCTCTCGTTCCCATGTATATTCAGGTCCACTCTTTGAGTTCCATCGGACCTTGACGATCGGAATCTTGCTACGTTTGAGGGCTTTTTCCTCGCGTCCCATGATTTCTACTGGTTGCTCAATAAATCTCAGATGTTCATCAATTTCCAATTCTTCCAAAGGAATTATTTCGATGTCTTCAGCCAGACATTTCTTTAGATTCGAGACGTGAAACACGTTGTGAACTCCATCGAGTTCGGCAGGGAGTCGTAAACGGTAGGCCACCGGGCCTACTTCCCCAATGATTTCAAATGGACCAATATAGCGAGGATTCAACTTTCCATGCTTTCCGAAGCGTATCACACCTTTCCAGGGAGATACCTTCAATAGTACCTTGTCGCCTACCTTAAACTTCAAAGGTTTGCGGCGTTTGTCGGCATAGCTCTTTTGCCTATCACGTGCTGCGGCTATCCGCTTTCTGATTTGAATGATCCGTTCAGTTGTATCATGGATGATTTCCGGTCCGGTGAGTCCCTTCTCACCCGTTTCGGCCCAACACACGGGCGATCTACATTTTCTGCCATAAAGAGCTTCAAAAGGTGCTGCACCGATGCTTGTATGATAACTGTTGTTGTAGGAGAACTCCACCAACGGAAGATGAGCCTCCCAGTCCTTACCGAAGTCGAGAACGCAAGCTCGGAGCATGTCTTCCAAAGTCTGAATAGTTCGTTCCGTCTGACCATCGGTCTGCGGGTGATAAGCTGTACTCATATCCAGTCTGGTTCCCAGTGCTTCTTGCATAGATTGCCACAGTCGGGAAGTAAATCGAGGATCCCGGTCGGAGATAATAGTCTTAGGCACTCCATGACGTGCCACAATTCGATCTATGTACAGCTTTGTTAACTTATCCATGTTATCACTTTCCTTCGATCGGGATAAAATGTGCAGACTTGGTTAAACGATCGATGATAACCCAAATCGCATCCGGTCGATTCGATCGATGAGGTAATCCCGTTACAAAATCCATGGAGATATCCTCCCATATCCATTCTGGGATCTTTGGCTGCTGTAATAATCCAGAAGGCTTTTGGTATTCAATCTTAACTCTTGAGCATGTTAAGCACCTAGCCACATATCGCGCAATGTCGGCTTTCATATTCGGCCACCAATACAAGCTCTTCAAATCTTGGTACATTTTATCCGATCCAGGGTGCACCGAATACCTTGACTTGTGAGCCTCGTCCATCACGAGCTCACGAAGATTTCCAAGTAAAGGAACCCAAATTCTATCATTGTAATACCTGAGTCCGTCGGACTTAATTTCGGAGTTACCATCCACCCCTCGCAGTGCTTCAGCTGTGAAATTTTCCTCTTTTAAAGCTCCTTGTTAGGCATCGCGGATCCGATCCGGCAATCCCGTGTGAATGGTAAGTTGCAGTGCTCGTACTCGTCGAGGCTTTTCATACTCCTTTCGACTTAATGCATCTGCCACAACATTGGCTTTTCCCGGGTGATACTTAATTGCTAAGTCATAATCATTCAGTAACTCGACCCACCGTCGTTGTCGCATGTTGAGATCCTTCTGATCAAAGATGTGTTGTAAGCTTTTGTGGTCGGTAAATATTGTGCACTTTGTTCCGTAGAGGTAATGTCTCCAAATCTTGAGTGCATGAACAACGGCTTCCAATTCCAAATCATGCGTTGTATAATTCTTCTCAGTGTCCTTCAGTTGCCTTAACCCGTAGGCAATCACTTTGTCCCGTTGCATCAACACGCAACCGAGTCCTTGAATGGATGCATCACAGTAAACTACAAAGTCGTCAACCCCATCGGGTAACGCGAGAATCGGAGCTGAACATAACATGTCCTTAAGAGTTTGAAACGCGTGTTCTTCTTTTTCACCCCATCTATATTGCACTCCTTTGTGCGTTAAAGCTGTTAAGGGTTGAGCTATTTGCGAGAAACCCTTGATGAATCTTCGGTAATATCCCGCAAGTCCCAAAAATTGTCGGATTTCGGTCGGTGCTCTCGGAGTAGACCAATTCTTGATAGCTTCCACTTTAGCTGGGTCGACATGAATTCCATTCTGATCAACAATGTGTCCAAGAAACTGGACTTCGCGAATCCAAAAATCGCATTTTGAAAACTTAGCGTAAAGCTGTTCCTTGCGGAGTAATTCCAAGATAAGTCGTAGATGATTCTCGTGGTCTTCCTTTGTCTTGGAGTAGATTAAAATATCGTCGATGAAAACTATCACAAACTTATCGAGGTACGGCTTGCACACCCGATTCATCAGATCCATAAATACGGCCGATGCATTTGTTAGCCCAAACGGCATAACCAGGAATTCGTAGTGACCATACCGAGTTCTAAAAGCAGTCTTGGGTACATCCTCATCACGAACACGGAGTTGGTGATATCCAGACCGTAGATCAATCTTTGAAAAGTAGCTCGAACCTTGTAGTTGGTCGAAAAGATCGTCGATTCGAGGAAGTGGATACCGATTCTTGATCGTAACCTTGTTAAGCTCTCGGTAGTCAATACACATTCGGAACGTTCCATCTTTCTTCTTAACAAATAGTACCGGTGCTCCCCATGGAGACGAACTTGGGCGAATAAATCCTTTGTCGAGTAACTCTTGAAGTTGTGCGGAGAGTTCGTTGAGTTCGCTTACCGCCAAACGGTAAGGTGCGCGTGCAATCGGAGCGGCTCCAGGAGCTAAATCGATTCCGAACTCGACTTGTCGAAATGGAGGTAAACCAGGTAGATCTTCAGGAAATACATCTTGGAAGTCGCGGACTATCGGGTAGTCGTCGATTCTACGCTCGGGAAGTGTCGTGTCGGTGACGTTTGCAAGGATCGCGAAGTGACCTTTACGAAGGCACTTTTGAGCTTTCAGAAACGAGATAATACCGGTGACTGTTCCGCCTTTCTCGCCTTGAACTGTTAACACTTCGCCTCCTTCGAGTGGAATACGAACCACTTTTTCTTGACATAAAATTTCAGCTCGGTTTTCAGATAACCAATCCATTCCTACTATAACATCAAAACTACCAATCGGGAAAGGCATGAGATCGATCCCTAATGTATGGCCAGCTAGTTCTAACTTACAGTCCTTAACTATCTGAGTTGTATCGTGAAGTTTACCATTCGCTAGTTCTACCACATACTTAGCGTCTAGGGCAATCGGCTTAGCATTAATTAGCTTAGCAAACTTAGTGGAAATAAAACTTCTTTCAGCACCAGAATCAAACAATACAGTAGCAAAGAAACCATTAAGGATGAATTTACCGTTAATCACGTTGGCATCATTGCGAGCTTCACCTTGACCCATGACAAAAGCTCTTCCTCTGCCATTTCCACCATTCCCGTTGTTACCATTCCCGTTGCCATTACCTCCACCATTACCATTCCCACCATTGTTTCCTTGATTACCATTTCCCTGTCTTCTCAACTGCGGGCAGTCCCTTTTCATGTGGCCTTGAGCACCACATTCAAAACAGCCACGGGCTCCACCATTGTTGTTGTTCTGATTGTTTCCTTGCCCGTTGCGGTTGTTCCCATAGTTGTTGTTGCCATGATTGTTGTTATTTTGCCTTAGGCGGTTTTGTTGCTCGGGAAGAATTGTCCAACAATCCTTCACCTCATGGCTTTTCTTGCCACACCTTTCACAGTTCAAATTATTTCTACAAATACCAGTGTGATGCTTCCCACATTTGTTACACATGGGCAGGTTACCCTTGTAGTTGCTTTGCCCATTACCGCCCTGGCGGTTGTTACCACTGTTGTTCCCAGACCTTTTGCTTTGACCTTGGGAGTTATAGGACCTCCCAGTGCTGTTTCCCACACTCTGATTGTTCATGGAGTTTTCAGGAGCTTCATCATCAGCTTTTCTCTTGCCACTTAAGGCAGTCTTCTCTGTGGCTTTTGCAGGTAGTGTACCCTTTTCAACTTCCTGATCAGTAAGCTTGTGAGCCAAGCGGATGGCTTGTTGCACGGTTGCGGGGTTGCTGGCGGTCACCAGCCCTTTGATTTGAGGCGCGAGGCCTTCCAGATAACGCTCAATGCGTTTGAACTCAGCATCCACCATTGTGGGGCACAAGACCGCGTACTCGTGGTAACGCGCAGTATATTGCTCAACTTCAGACCCAATCATTTTCAGATTCAAGAATTCGCCCTCTAACTTCTTCACTTGGTCACGGGGACAGTACTCCTCCATGATCAGTTCCTTGAATGCTTCCCAATCCATGTTGTTAGCCGCGTTTACCGCAATCATCTGAATTTCAGCGTTCCACCAGGAGAGAGCAGCTCCCTCGAAAGTACCAGTAGCATACTTCACTTTGCTCTCAGCAGGGCAGTTACACATAGAGAAGACCTTCTCAGACTTCTCGATCCACCTGAGGAGTCCCACCGCTCCTTCCCCGCCTGAAAATGTCATTGGCTTACAATCCATGAAGGACTTAAACGTGCAGTGATGGTGGTTTCCTGATGCAATAATAGTTCGGGTTTTCAGTTTAAACAGGTCAAAATACAATTAATTTGTGCCTTAACCGGCATAATAATTACCCTGAGCGACGTACGCAGCTTGGACGGCTGCCACAACGGCTTGCACGTGCTCGTTAATCATAGCTTGTAGTTGTGCAGGCGTCATGTTAATGTTGCTCCTTCTGTGTCCTCTTCCAGACATCTTGCTGGACAGTTAAAGTAGCCAGTGTTCAGTCACAGTTATACTTTATACATATCCCATAATATGTATATCAACAATTTCCCGTTATCCCACTATTAGTCCAGAAAAATTTTCGTGCAAAATGGAGGCGTCGTCGAGGAACGTCGTAAGTCGTAAGTACTATCGTCGAAAGTCGGCTTTCCCATAAAAGTCACCGTCGGCGTAGTCATCGTAGTAGAAGTCAGGACGTAGCGTGCAGCATCGTTTCGTTGTCGCTTTCCCCCGAATTTGTGCGCGTATTCGCGTTCGCATTTCGTGTTCGTATGTGAAATCATCCTAAGGTTTTCCGTTAGACTACCTAGACACGGTCTATATATATATATTTATATAGATATATATACATATGGAGTATTTACTTACACAGCAGAGCGAGTATCCCAGGTTGGCACGTGAAAATTTTGTTTTGGAAATTTGTTGGTTCGTTTGTAACTAAGGTTTCAAGTTGCAGTTTCCAAATCGTTTTTCAAAATGATTCCAGTTCTCTGCAACTTATGGCTCTGATACCAATCTGTCACACCCCCAAATCAACCACTAACGGAGTTTATACCGTTGAGGGGTGCGAGCAAACCAGGACCACAACCATTAGTTACAAATACTAAACGAATCAGAGTAAAGTCCAAACATTAATAATAATAACAGGTTAACAGTACGCAGCGGAAAACATTGTCTTTAGCACTAACCACGTGCCTTACAAAATCAGTGTTTTAAATTCTCAATTAAGTTTAACTAAAAATAAAATGTCTTCGTGTGCCATGCCAACCCGATCCGGATACTCCTTAGCGATCTGCAAAAGTTTAAACCACGCAAGTGTCAACCTAACGGTTGGTGAGTTCACGGTGGGCATGACATGCATTGGCCCGGTCTCATAATCGTATTCATCAACATGTAATTGAGTAATAGATTTGCAAAAACATTTGCCAAGTATTGAATTACCGAATATGCACTAGTTAAGTAAAAGTTAAAGCGGTCAACCGATATCGCGGGTAGCTAATCCGGTTTCCATGCACTAAGGAAGTTTGTACCAAAGCTAACCAATATTGTAGTGGCCGTGCCATTCTGTTTTGCGGACCTATGTCATCGCGGTTTTGCCTCCCCCGTGTCCTCTCGGGATCACGGTCAGATAGGCTGATATTGTACCTCCGTGCACTCCCCGTGCCACGGGGCGGAGTTTGTCAAACTCCAGTAGATCTACCCAACATCCCCTCGCTTTACAATTAATGGTACAATTTAGTTGAGGACTTTTAAGTTTTTAAGGCATCCTTAGAAATCATGTGATATCATTTGGTTTAGGCTTTAACCTACACTAGTCATATTAAAACGGTTTTCCTTTGGGTTCTCATGAATTCCGAAAATATTTTCAGTTTTGTTTTAGAAATAGTTGTTTTAGTATTTCACAAGTGCTTCCCATAAAACACTTCAAATTCATCAAGTGGGTGCCAAGCACTCCCGAGTTCAAGTTCATCAAGTGGGTGCCAAGCACTCCCGAGTTCAAGTTCATCAGAGAGGTGCATAGCTCTCATAAGGTTGTCAGCATTGTTTTTCATTAAGTTATTCAGCGTGACCCAAACGGGTTCACGGTAAATGGGTTAGTGACACTCACCTTAGGTTGCTCAGCTACACTTGCTAATTAATCCAATTATTGCTTAACGAAGACCTATGAACACGTTTAGGTCTTAAGTATTAGTTTTGTGTCTAATCATTAACTTATCGTCACTATGGCCCATAACATAGCACGTTGGAACTACGACACGACATAACGACACACGACACCGATGGTTGATCATAAATAAGGGTTCACATATTACAGAAATCATAGCATGTTTCATCATAGTATAATCATGTAAGTCATAGCATAGCATTCAAATAAGTTGCACAAGTTTGGGTTTAGTCTGGCAAAACTGCTGGAGAAATTGCTAGAGAAACTGCTAGAGAAACTGCTAGAGAAACTGCTAGAGAAACTGCTAGTTTCGCTAGCTAGTTTCGCCAGGAACTGGTTGAACTTTCGTTCAGGGACAAGGTCAGTTTCGTTCACGAGAGACACTACAGTTTCGCTGCATAGTGTCGCTGGAAGGTGATATGCATAGTTTCGCTGGATAGTTTCTCCTAATGAATGCACAGTGTCGTTGGTCGCTAAAAAACCCGTAAATTTGACTAAAAATCTTTCTAACAGCCTCCATACTTCATGTAATTCATTTTCAAGCATACATAATCATTTAGGAACATCACAGGAGCATTTTTTACATCATAAACATGTATTTTCATCATCAAATCTTCAAGAACACATTTTACACAAAATAACCTAATCTAGCATGAATCTCTATTATGGATCAGTTTCACAGGTAAAGTTGTAGTCTTTATGATAGATCTAGTATTCCTAAGCATTCTTACAGAAAATCTAACGATTACATGGAGATCTAGGCATGCTTTATGAAGAAAACACATAGAAAAGCAAGAAACATGGTCATGGGACTCACGGTTTGATCTAGGATCGATGGATGATCTTCTTCTACAGAAAAGATGGCTGATCTTGATGGTCTCTAAGGCTGGTCCAGAATCGCAAGAGGGAGAGAGTGTGTGTGTGTGTTTCTTGTGTGATGTATGCAAATGGGTAATTAGGGTTTAAAGCTTCATTTAAATACTAATGGCCATCATGGGCTTTCATTGGGATTTGGGCCCCCAATGATTAGCCATCATTAGCCCATGATTAGTCTAATGACTAGCCCAATCATTAATCATGTATGCATACACTTAGTTACCCGGTTAAACATATAATCACATAATTAGGCAATTTGTCACATAATTTATCAAATAATTAAATAGTCATTCTTTTTAATAAAAATCATGCATTTAAATCACGTTTCTCATAATAACAACATATAAATAAATACATAGCACATATGGACGGGTTCGGTGATCAACCAAAGGTCGTGGACGTATTCGGCCTAGTTAAGCATTAGTTTCTAAGTTAACACTATTAACGTAACTAACGGGGATTGTCTAACGGAAGTAAACCTTGAAATTCCCGGATGTCACAAGGGGGGCCAAAAATTCTAGTGGAGGATTAGGGTTTTGTGCCTCCCTTAATCAGTTATATATAACTGATTAAGTTTCCGATTAGTCCCTCGTTTTTATTTAATCCTTAATCGAACCATATATTGCGAGACTAACAATTAACTCTTAAATATTTTTCGCTTGCCGAGCCTTAACGAATATTAGTTAAAATATGAATTCGTTAATTGTCGTCTAAGACGTAAATAATATTTAACGTCTTTTGTCGCTTAATTAATCTTGACGATTAATTATGAATAATTAATTAATTTATTTATTAAACCAGATAATTAACAAATAATTAATTCTTCTGCGAATTTGCCGGTTATATAGGTAAACGGACTTCAGCACCCGTTGCCTCTGGTGTAACTCTTACGGGTCTTATCCGGTTCGGGTACTTGATATAGTCGGGTCTGGACACCTAAATCCAACAGTCTCCCACTTGGACGGAACGCGACTATAAATCAAGAAACAGTCAGAGGTGCTCTAGCTACACGTGGCTGTCCCAACCAGTCATGACACTTCAAGTCAAAAAAAACCAAGGCATATCAGCAAACTCGTTATATAGTTTAGACTTATGGTATTTGGAAAGTCATCAGATCCTTTCTGTATGAGACATCAATCGAACCAGAGACATGGATTTATTTATTCTCTTCCGTGTTCGATCATTGTATTTCTCGTTTTATTGTTCGAAGTGGTCCAATCAAACACACAGTAAGTTTGGGTAAGACCTAACACTTAACACTTGGAACTAACAAGAGGGCCCACGATGTCAAACTGTTGCCTTATTAATGCAAGAGTACAGAATCCCTTATTGACTACATACAGCTCCCACTAAGCTTCAGATCCATTCCCAAAAGTAACCGTTATGGCTGGCAGTTACGCGACAACGTTAAGCTACATTCAAAGAATGTTCTTTAGCAGATGGAAGGTCGATCATGTATCTTAGGTTGAAGGATACTGTTGAGTATACCATTAATGAAAATTGTCTTATGATAAAATCCATGAAGACAATTTGATGCGAGTTACGTCCCGACATCATTCTTTGATGAGGCCTTGTGAGTCTGGAACGGCAACAGTTTGAGTCCAGAGTCAAAATAGTCTTGCTTCAGGCGTTGTTCCCACAATGTCTGATCGACTACGGACTTTTATAATAAAACGTATAAAATTCGAACACGTTATGTAGAATTCAGACTTTCGTCTAACACCTTAGAGGAGGTCGAATGATTTGGTGCAAACGTTAGTGTTCGACATCCAACACTAAATTCGAACATCGATATGGTACAAAATTCATGTACTGTGTAATAGTATCATTTCACTGATCTAGCCTGATCATTGATCTTATGAATTCGCAACCATGTCCTCGAGTTTTGTTTTAGGATTGCCAATGTTGGTGTTTCTTAAGATTCGGTGTTTGTCTTGAACAGTGAGTCTTCTTAAGTGAATCGAACTTGTGATAATGCAGTGCCCCTGGTAAGCACATGTATGACTGTGTTATCACTTCAGCATGTTAATCGACTATTTACAGAATCGAATTAACCCTTTGAATGTGTCATTGCATTCCTAGTTTAGATTCAATTAAGGTGGCTATGAATTTTCAACGAGTAGAATCAGTACTCTGACAATGAACATATATTTCCTTTCATCAGTGTTCGATAGTGATGATGTTATTTTCCATCTAAGGTCGTTGCATAATCCGTTACGGCACCATTCCATGCAATATCTAAGTATTGGATTTCTTTCGTATCATATTTAGTACGATTCGAATCGTTTCAAGAGATTGATCGTATTTGTGATTGCTCAGCCATAATGTGATCAATGCTTAATTTTAATCTTGAAACTTTAAATTTATTGAGGTGTCATTTAAAATTTTATCCAATAAATTTTAATGATCTTCAGATCGGCATTTGATCGTTATTCCGGTAAGGATCAGTGACGATGCTCCCACTTGCTTTAGGCAGACTGACATTCCTATTATCATTCTTCTTTCAAACCGTTTGGATATTGAATTTCACGAAGTAATCATGGCAATTAAATTTCGTTTTCAAGAACGAAATTGTTCGATTTTGTAGCATGTGGTATGGAAACCGAACGCTTAATATCCAGATGTTATGACTCATTCATAAGTTTAAAGATGATTGACAAAGTCATTTCAGAGTTTGATAGCATGGAGATGCTTTCATCTAGATTGTTTGAAAGTATTTCATGATGATCAAGACAATGATTCATTCCATCGGACTCTCGGCTCCGACGTTAGAGGATGTTCCCTTATTCAGGTAAGGGTAACATACAAAACTCTAACCGGAATGTCAATATGTTTCGCTAAGAAACAATCCATTGTTGGTGAAACATTGTTTTTTTGGCTCGTCTCGTTTAGGTGCGAGAGTTGCTTTACAAAGTCCAGTGATTTATCACGTTTCTTTAGATATTTAAAGATCTAGCTTTGGACATGTATTTACTAAATTCCATCTTTGCAAGATTCCGGTCTTGGGATTGGAAGTTAGTTAAGCAAGTGATGTGTAAAGGGGTATTTTGGTTACAAAATGTTAAGGGCTATTGTTGTGGCAAGTCATTAGTCTTGTGTTCGTCGGTTTCAAAATGAAACTGCGGATCCTTCTACTAAACACTTAGTGCATGTCGGATTTAAACACACGTGAGTACAACGCGTGTAGTCTAAGACTTCCAAGATGTGTGTAGGTATGCATATGTATATCTAATTGTAATATGCACCAGGAATGGTGTGACCATTCTACAATGTTATAATCAGCAAGTGGTTACTCTTGTAGTAATTTAGCTGGTGATTCGAACTTATATGAACAAGTGTCTGCATGAGGCATAGGATTGATTTGTTCACATGGTTGAAGACCGAGATGGTGATCTTCAATCAGTTCGACTTGATTTAATATTCTTGACGTTGGTGGTTCAAAGTCATAAGACTTTGTGAACTGCCGTTATGTCGTGCGTTGTCTTGTAATAAGTACGATAGACGCTTAAGGCATTATAGCTTTGATGGGATATGAAAATCAAAAGGATTTTCATGTTGCATTCTAAGCTTGCCTTGATGAAATCAAGTGAACCAGGTTGTGATGTATGTTGTTTTGGGATTTTGAACTTAATCTAACAAAAGGTTAATTCAAACTCAAAGTAGATTAAAATGGTAATGCATGTTTCGAAAAACAACCATAGTCAAAAACATGTCATTATCCAAAACCAAAGAAAGCAATTGTTCATCCTGGAATACAACCAGGGAAACCAAAAAAAAACAAGTTGTTTCAAACACCACCAAGAATTGTTTTAAAATAAACACATTAGACACGAGCTTTATTCGAGTGCGAGTCTCACAGGGTAGCTCAGTGTCGTCTTGGTTCCCTTCATTTAGCTTCATGCACCTACAAAATGTAAAGTACGTCAAACATATATTTTACAGGAATAAGTGAAGCATCATACAACATAAACTTATGTGTATATGTGTGGAATTACCCGGCTGGGCTTTCCCATTCTTCACCTTGGCAAGATACTCTGGGCAGTTTCTTTTCCAGCGCCCCATCTTGTTGCATTCAAAACACTGGCGCTGATCTGGCGGCGGTGCCTTGGACGCTTTAGGCTTGCCCTTCTGGGAGCTTCTAGACGCTCAGGTAAAAACTGTCTTGCCCTTCTGTTAGAGCATATTCCTATGTACAATATGTATCATGTATTGTATCTTGATTAGAGTGAGTCTGTGAGGTGTAGTGACAATATAAATGGTGTCGTACCATTTGGTACGCCCGTACCAAATGGTCCGCCAGTTGGTACGCAGACCAGTTTGTCACTAACTATAAATACCATGTCTTAGAATGATAGCTTAACACTCCTGTCATTTCTACACCTTTATTGTGTGTTCTAGAGAGAGAAACCAGAGAGAAGTCTTCATTGTAATCTCAAGTGATTCAATAAGAAATCTCTTATTTACATCTCGTGTTCATTACATTGATCAAAGCATGCAGTAGTAAGATCCATCAATGGTTTTACAAGTGGTATCAAAGCATTTGGTTGCTCTATTGCTGTGTTTTTGATCAAATTTCGGATTTCTAGAGTGAGAAAGTGTGGGTTTTCTTCGTTTTCATCAAAATTTTCCAATTCCGAGTGTTTCCGAGGTAAAAAAAATGATTTCTGAGTGTTCCTAGTGAGTTTTCGCACCTTTCTTAAGCAAATTCCAGTCCAAATTGTCAAAATTCACGAAAATCAGTCGAATTTAATGTGGTATTATTCTGGTCCGCCTCAAGAACATTTGGTCCGCTGCTGGTCCGCCAGGCAATCTTCATCAAGATTCTGGTCCGCTGAATCTGGTCCGCTAGGCAATCTTCAAGTCTGGTCTGTGGCAGTTATTTTTTGATCCGCCATACCATTTTTGTCCGCCGTACCATTTTGGTCCGCCGTACCAATTCTAGTCCGCTGAATCTGGTTCGCTGGCAGTTTCTTAAAAGTGTCATAACTTTTGCATCGTAAATCGCTACGAGAGCCATAAGTACTCAAATCGATCGTCTCGACGAGCTCTACATTGTTCGTTCAAAGTTGATCTTCAAAATCAGATTCATTCGTCTTCGGTTTTGAGTTCAAAGGTTTTGAAGTCTCATTTTCCGTGGAAAAATGTCTGATTTTCAAGCATTTGCGGTTATGCAAAGCACAGTACAAGCTATGCTCAATTTTGATAATGAAATATGAACAAGTCAGAAAGTTCCTAAGCTGTTAAAGTTGGAATATTATCAAAACCGAAGCAACGATTCTCTGCATACATCAGCACAAATGATATCGATTTATGGATTCCGATTCGAAAGTTGTATGTACGTCCAACTGAAAATGGAGAGTATAAGGAACTTCAAGATTTTGATGGTGATGAAAGAAAATCTTATGAACGTGAACAAAAGGTTTATGGTTATCTTACCATGGCTTTACCTACCGAGTTGTTGCATCAATTCAGCACATGTAAGAAAGCTAAACAGTTGTGGGATGCTCTATCTGCTCGATGTGAAGGAAATGACCAATATAAGAAGAGTAGACGAAAAGTGTTGAACAAGGAATTTGAAAATTTTCAACAGTATACAAAAGAAAATATAATTCAGCCCTTGTTTCAAGGTTTTCACATTTGATTAGTGAGATGAGAGTGGTTAAAATTGAAAAAACTGAGGAGGAATTAAAAGAGAAATTGATGGAAGCATTACTAGAAAAGTGGGAAAATTATGTGTTATTGCTTACTCATGACAAAGAATATTCTGCATCATCATTTCATGATTTAACTGGAAAGCTTCAAGCTAGAGAAATGGAAATGATGACATCAAATAAATCAACTGTTCAACTGCAGAATCCGGAATTGTATCATGGTCAAAATTCTGCAAGTATCAATGCAAGGTCTAAATCATCTAGTTTTGGTTCATCAAATCCACCTCAAACAGCGTTTGTTGCTGGTCATGGATCAGGAAATTTTGAAAATTCATCAAGAGGGTGTAATTTCACTGTTCCAAATAATTCGAGTCAGATTTTGTTTTCTGCAAAAACAGCTGATGAACATTTGGCATTGATTTCGGCTTTAGAATCTTCATATTATGGATTACTGAATGGTGGTTTGACAACATCTAATCTTATTGAAGAAGATTTTGATCAGATTGATCCGGATAATCTTGAACAAATGGATATTAATTGGCAACTTGCAATGCTAGCTCAACGAGTCAAAAGATTCAAGAAGAAGACCGGATTTCAAAGCTTAAATCCGGATGGCAAGGTTGGTATAGATAAATCGAAGGCAAAATGCTTTAAATGTCCTAATTTTGGACATTTTGCTTGTGAATGTTCAAAATCAACTGCTTCTTCATCAAAGTCTCCAACAGCTTTAGTTTCTCAAGTTGATAAAATATATAACTGGGGGCGAACTTCTGATGATTCACATCCAATTGCTTTCATAGCTATTACTTTGAAAGATGGTTATGATTGGGCGCTGACTGCGATGATGAGTCTGCATGTACTGCCCCATCTGCAATGATTGCTCAAATTGTTCATAGTGATGATGAAGAAGAAGTAACTGATTCTGAATCTAAAATAAGTGGTTCTGGAAATAATGGCTATGAATCGGTTTATGAGTTTTATTCTCAGAAAGACAAGAAGATTCAAGGCTTAATAAAGGATAATGAGTTATTGATTGATGAATATAAAAGAAAGATAGAAGAATTGGCAAAAGAACAACAAAAGTTGGAAGATCTTCTTCAAGAATTGTCTTTTCAGAAAGAAAACTTCTCAGATTTTCAGGCAAAGGTTGTTAAAAAGAATTAAAGTTTCAAAGCGTTGAAAAGGATCTTGAAGAAAAGTACATAACATTGTCTAAAGAAAATGCTGAATTAGTCAAAGAAGTGAAGAAATGGAAAGATGAAGCTGAGGATACTGAAAAATATTTTCAAAATCTTTTTTGACAAATCCAAGTCCATGCTTGATATACTTACTAACACTTCTATCGAACAAGCTGCTAAAATTGAGTCTTATCAAATTGATATAGAAAAGCTACTAGGCAAGAAGAGGGAGTTAGTGAGAGTGAAGAAATTACAAAATGCAAACTTGGATATTTGTAAAACCACTGTACGATCTTACTACTGCATGATTCGGTAAACAGATAAGCAACGAGAAGTAAATAAAGCTTCGCTTTATTGATTCACAAAGAGATTACACTTGTAGAGAGAGAAACACCTTAAGAACACACAGTTAAGAGATAGAGAAATGACAGAACTCCTACATGCTCTCTCTAACACGAACTATTTATAGTAGACACATGCTAGCTGGCGGACCACCAGCGTACCATTTGGTACACCCGTACCAAATGACCTGCGTACCATTTGGTCCGGCCACCTCAGCATGAAGCCACTATAACTCACACAGACGCTCTAGGTTAGATACAATACACGAGACACACGTTAGCATAGGAATATGCTCTAACAAACTCCCCCTTAACGTGTAGTGTTGATGCGTAAGATTTGGATATTAAAAAATGTGGTCAAGTTTTAAAATGGTAAATACCAAGTGACCAAACTACACACCAGGGCAGTGAACCCGTCGCATGCAGTATAGTATTGGTAAGAACCGGATATCAATCCGTGGACGCTCAACAGACTCCCGATACTGGATCTTTGCTAATATTTAACCGATGAAATTGAAATGAGGAACTGATAATGAAAACTATGCTAAATAACTAAAACCGAAAAAAAACAACTAAAAACCGGATAAAATGGTGGAAAATCCGAAAAAGGGATGCATCACCTAGACTCGACTCCTCTAGACTCGCTCAGACCCTCGGATGACTAATACCATGAACACTATCATCTAATGTGGAAAACTGGACTACCTAGGACTATAGACACATCCCGAATAATCCGGAAATCCTAAATGAAGCACGGATAGTAAAACTGTGACAACTGCCTAACGGACTAGCTACTTCGGTCAAAGTATACTAATCCTACATGAAATGGGTAACTACGTGAGAGGTCTCTCTATGCAGCACCTAAAACATGCAATGATGATGATTCCAAACACTTATGACCTAGAAACCGCTAAACACGAATAAATAGGTTCGAGTCTTATGTTCACAAGCAAACGATCCTATTAAACAATGCAAAGCTAGCTCCTAGTCTATGAAACGATTCGGTCAAACCTATCTCATAGAGAAGCACACTAAATCAGCCCCAAGTCATCAATGAATCATCAAGAAGGAGGTCTCCTATCAAGCATCAAACGTTTGACCAATAAAAGTCAACCGTTTAACAATAAATAAATCAACACATACTAGTAGTTATACTAAATATGGCAATTAATCCACATGATCCATCATTAAGCAAAACCAAATCAGCATACGAAATCATCATAAATAATTCCAAATCATCATCCAAGCAATTTTTACATATTCATAGTAAAAAGCCACCCAAACGGGTCAAACGGGTCTAAAATCGTCTCATCTAGATGAAGCTACTATGGATCAGCCACAAAACATGATCACAAGTGATAAAAATCCAATCTTGATTGTAACATTATGGAGAACAAGATTAAAAAGATTACAAACCAAGAACGTATGTGAAGATCCAACTTGTTCAAGCTTCAAATCTCTAAATCTTGACCCAAAAAGCTTTAATCTTGATGATCAATCCTTCCTCTAAGCTTCCAGATCTATAATGGTGTTTTTTTAGGGTTTTTGTGGGTGTTGCCTCCAAAAAACGCGGCTGGACTACTTTTTATATCGGAAATCGAGGGCTGAAAATGATCAGGTCACGCTGATGGATTTCTGGGTCTGGATACGAAGAAAATATATAAGTCTCAGACCAAATTTAAACGAACACTAGCTGCTGGTCTGGTGGCTAGTATTCTGCTCTCTAACCAAGAGGTCAAGGGGTTCGATTCCCCTGCTCCTCCGATTCTTTTCTTTTTTTTGAAGGACAGCTTCTGGGCTGCTGGACCTCACGCAGCTGGGCTGCTGCTCCCTGATGGGCCTAGGGACTGGGCTGCGAATTGCTTTGGGCTGACCTGGATGTGAATGCTGCTTGCGCTGCAGTAAAACAAATAATATATTTTTTTTTCATATCTTTTGCATCCGGACTCCAAATTCGTTTCCGTAAATTACGATTTTCTTCTAAATCCACCGCGAACCATCCAACCACCTAAACTTCAACAAATAAACACACCAATAAAGATCACATTCTAATAATCTCAATTAAAAATCCAATTCAAATGTGATAATTATATATTACTCAACTATTAATTAAAAACCCCATCAAAAATCAAAAATTCAATTATTAAACAATTAAGCACCAAATTTTAATAATTTTAATATAAAAATTATTTAAATACGGGATTTTTATTTATTTATTTTATGCGTTTGATGCTACACATCAAGTGTATCTAGCTATCTATCTATCTAACAACACTTCAGTCTTTAATCTTTAGCATTGCTGCATCCGATCTTCAACTTGAAATTTTGCCAGAAATAGAGCTTGCATGGCTGGATCAATCTTGAACAATCTTTGAACTTCAAGATCCACTTGTGAAAGATATAACAAACTTCCCCTTTCACCATGCTTGAGACTTTTCACACAGATAACCTGCAATTTCAGAAGATAGAAACACAGCTTTCTTTTCTTTATGAAAAATAAGTTAATCTTGGCGCAAAACTTCTCTTCGAGAATCCAAGATATAAATTTGAATTTTGAATTTTGTATCACCGTATCGATCGGTCGAAAACAAATAAGAAACAAAATCTTTTTGGCTTTTTGAAACTTTAAATCAAAACACACCGAAAATCTTTTTGATTTTTCTAAGTTTATGCTAAAACACACCTAAAATCTTTTTGGATTTTTTCAGATATGAAATATAAATGCAATACAGAAATGAAATGCTGAATCACACACTATTTTTGTATTTTTTGAGAAAGATCACAACTTGGGATCATATTGGTCATGACATGCTGAACTACACTTCAATTTCAATTACTTCAGCACATAAGTCATGTCGATTACTGGTATGATTTGTCCATCTTAAAACTCAAGCAAAATCATACTCATAACATCTGGATATGTTATTGTATTGATTTGATCTGCTTTGACCAGTATACCCCACACTATCAGACATACTTAGATATATTTTTGCTTTTATATCACACTTTGTGATTTCATTTGTGATTTAGTCACATAATGATTGTAATCATGAATCAGTCAACTGTGTTCCATGCAAAAAGAAATAAGAACGTTAAATCGTCTACCTTAAGGTCGATCTTTCGATACGCAGATAAGACCCCAGATTTAACAAAATAAGAAAATAAAACAAGTTGAAATAGTATAACCCAACAACAATCAGGTCGGTACTCCCGTACACGCAGAGAAAGTCCGATGAGTTATACGAAACACCAAAGAAAATAAAGCAGAACGTCAAACGAACAACAATCAGGTCGATCTTTCGATACGCAAAGAAAGTCCGATCGTTTGACAAAATAAAGAAAATCAAACAAGTTTAAATCTTTGCAAAATGAACACATGTATACACAGTGACTTCTCATTTTTATTTTTCACATATCTTTTTCTTGATATCATGAGATATGCATCAAGATGTTGTCCACTTGATCAAGCATTAGTAATTTAATGTTTATTACATCTGAATACTTTCTGATTAAATCCCGAGCCTACCAAGCACATCGAGCAATGATCTTATGGCTTTTTCAACTAGTTTATCCATGAGCCAGACACGTAAGCCAATGTACCATCATTTTCCAATCATGTCGGATCAATTTCTCATTTTTTAATGTTTTTGAATTTTTCCCTTTTTCAATGTTTTTGTATTTTTCCATTTTTCTCCCCTTAAAATGAAAACTCTATTTTTGGATTTTCATTTTAACAAAACCAAAAACACAAAGACACTATTTTTTGGTTTTTCAATTTTCTCCCCCTAAACTACAAACAAAATGCATTAAAGAAAGAAAATTGACCAATCGATACTAATACCTGTTCAGTTTAAGCTTTCAGAAACACTTTCAGTTTTAAAAAATGACGCATTCAATTTAAGTTAAACAGGAAACTTCACTATCAGTAACTGCTTGAAGCTTGAGCTTCACAATTACCGACAGGTCTTCTTGAAGAAACTTGCACACTGATTAAATGATTAGTATTCAAATGACCCGAAGCACACAGCTTCTGGTCGACCAGTGTCTTCCTCAAAAGCATTTGCAGCCTTGGTAACCAACTTAGGTCGCCACTGCTTTTTTGCTTTTTCATTTTTAACTGAGGCATCATCACGTGATGAACCACCAACACTCGAATCAAATTTGAAAAATTGTTTCGTTTTAAATTTTGATTTGAATGGTGTTGACTCAGTAAAAATTCTGCCTGATTCATCAATAAATTTGGCAGATTTGTTTGAAAACGATCTTTTGGCAGTCTCAGGACAATCCTGTGCCATGTGTCCCTTTCGGCGACATTGATAGCACAAACGATAAGATCGTTTAGATTGTGATGTGCCCTGAACTAGATGACATCTATCATCAGATGCTATACAATCAGAAATATCATCAAAAACTTGAAATCGGTTAGAATGTACCCATTCGGAAGTAGGACTTCGAGGAGTGGAATTTGATCCAAATGAAGAAGATTCTTTCGGAGAACTTGTAGATGAATCTTTCTTCTTTTGTGTTCCTCCGAATCCTTTCTCGATAGTAGAAATGAATACATGTGCCAGATGATAGATTTATTCAAGACATGTATCTTTCTTTGCCTTTTGGGGCTTCTTTGGCATGTTCGTCTTGTCTTTCTGCGCAAATCTCTGAGTGTTATTACCCAAACCAGAACGTTTATAACCAGGTAACTTTGATAAATCCATTTGAGACTTAGAAGAACCAGCTTGAACAACCTTAGTAAATTTAGCTTTAATACCCTTCAAATTGTTAGCTTAAACAAGCTCAGCAGCCAACTTTTCTTCAGACCCTATCCTCTCATCTGTCTCCACGTGCTTGGTTGAAAACTTTGATTCCTTCTTCTCAAATTTCTCAGATACAAATTCAGTGTAATCTCCAGTTATGTCAGAAGAATGAATATCAGCCAGAGCATTAGATGAAATAACTGGATGTGGAATTTGATTATACTCTTCGCTTCCAAAAACTTTCTTGAAATTTTCATCTTTGCACATGTAGCTTGTGAAAGAATGTGAATTCTTCAAATTGTTCAATAGTCGTTTCAAATCCAAAACTTCAACATTTAAATCACATATTTTCTTTTGAGCTTCACCCAATGCTTTTTCTGATTCAATCAATTGCTCCGAAGCTCTATTTGACAAAAATTTCTCTTGCCTCATCTGATCATGGGCATCATATACCTCTTGAGTAATCTTTTTCACCCTTACCTCATGAATCTCAATATTTCTTTTCAACAACTTGTTGTCATGTTGCAAAGTTGTGACTTTATCAAGTAATGTTGAATGTTCCATTTGACGATCATTTTCCTTAGAAGTAATTTCATCAAACTCTTTCTTGAGATCATCATAAGCTTTCTTCAGCGATTCTACTCTTGCAGTTGATTTCGTAAACAAATTATCAAAATCATCAATCGCATCTTTTGCTTCACTCTTCCATTTCTCAACATTTGTAACCAACTCTTCATTCTCTATTTGTAACTTCAAAATTTGTTCTTTATCTGAACCAACCATTTCATCCAATTGTGTTTGAAGCTTAACAAACTCTTCAATCAACTCCTTCTTTTCTATTTCCAACATTGCATTAGTTTTGACAAACTCATCAAAAACCTCACACTTCCTTTTGTAATCTTCCATCGCTTCTTCTTTCTTCTCATGTTCAACAACCAACCTTTCCTTCTCAGAAATTAATTCGCAAATCTTTCTGTCTTTTTCAATAATCAATACTTCTTTCTCAGAACTCAATTCTCGAATCTTTCTTTCTTTTTGGGCACAAAATTCACATGTTGACTCATACCCACTAACTTCAGAATCACATGTTTCAGATGTAGTGGTCTCAGATGCATATTCACTCGATTCAACCTCAATACATGCTAAAAATGCAGATTCATCTGGACAATCTTTAGCCCAGTCATAATCTTCATTAGTTTGAGATATCATAGCTTTAACTTCTTTATTGTGATCCTGCTTATCCGAAGTACTTGGTTTAGAAGAAGATAGCTTGCATTCTCGAGCAAAATGTCCCAAACTAGAACATTTGTAACATTTTAGTTTATACTTGTCTAAACCCAGTTTGGTGCCTCTAAATTCACCCATGATAGAATCCTTTCCATGTTTTCCTATAAACCGTCTTCCTCTTTCAATAATCATAGCCAACTACCAATCCAAATCTAATTTATTTAGCTGATCCTCATCTATCTGTTTTAGATCGTCTGGAACCAAACCAGAATTACCAATTTGACTAAATATGGAACCAGATGAAGATGATACAAAAGCACTCAACAAAGCAGCTAGATCGTCGGTTGCTTGATTAGAAGTAAACTTGCTTGATGATTTATCAGGTTTAGTAAAACTGCAGCCTGAAGAATAACCATTATTTTCTGACTTTTCAGCAAGAAAAGCTGTTACCGGTGGATTACAGCTTGAGATAGAATGTGACTTTGCTTTAGCATGCATGGTAGCAGAATTTGCTCCAAAATATACTTCAGGATTTTGACCAGACGGAGTTGCTGACTTTTTCACAAGCAGTTCCATTTCACGAGCTTGTAATTTGCTTATCAATTGATTAAATGACCAAATTGAGTAGTTTGGATCATTAGTCAACATCATAACAAAATTCTCCCATTTTTCGGGTAGAGCTTCTAGAAACTTTACCTTCAATTCATCACTTTCTTTCTTGACACCTACAACTTCAAGTTCATTGATCAAATGTGAAAACCTTGCAATCAAATCTTTGATATTCTCATGGTCACAATGTCCAAAATTATCAAATTCTTTTTTTTAAATTTTCTTTCGAGTCTTCTTGTATTGCTCATTACCCTCACATCTTTCAGCAATATCATCCCACAATTCTTTACAAGTTGTGTAGTTCTTAAACTGATGCATCAAGTCTTTAGGTAAAGCCATTGTAAGAAAGCTATATGTTTTCTTTTCTCGGGCAAAGGACTTCTTTTCGTCATCATCAAAATCACTTATCATCTTTGGCTTTCTCGGGCTTATCATCGGATACTCATATTCTTTTTCAATCGGAATCCAAGAATCAACATCTTGAGAAAATATGTATGACTCAAAACGTTTCTTCCAATTGTGATAATCTTTCAATTGTAACAACTTAGGAACCTTCTGAGATGTTCCTATCTCATTATCATAGTTCATCATGGCTTGTATCGAAGTCTGAGCAGCTGAAAATGCGTGAAAATCACTCATCTTGAAATTAAAAATTTACCGTCAAAACTTCAAACTCAAAAATGAAGGTCTTCCAAGCGGATTTTGGGGGTCAAACTGGGTGGTACAAACCGTTAGGTGAGTACAAGTCTAGATCTCGGAAACACAAACGTTTTGACTGGTATTGGGTTCCGTAACTCCAAACGGTTTGCAAGTTACGTCAGTTTTAGTGAAGATATGTTTTCTGCCAGCGGACCAATCAATTCTCAGCGGACCATAAGAATTCAGCGTACCAATCTCCGTACCAGATCAAATCAGCGGACCAAAATATGCTCAGCGGACCAAATGAACCAGCGGATCAGATTACCTCAGCGGATCAGATTACCTCAGCGGACCAAAATTCATATGGCGGACCAAATGGTACGGCGGACCAGAAAATAACCGCCACGGACCAACTTTGAAGATTGCCTACCGGACCAGTTTCAGCGGACCAGAATACGGATGAAGATTGCTGTGCGGAACACCGACGGACCAACTGCGGACCAACTGTTCTTTGAGCGGACCAACACAGTTCGAAATTGATTCGACTGATTTTCGCTAATTTCGACGTTTTGGAGCTGGAATTTGATTCAGTATGGTGCGAAATCACTCCAGGAACACTCAGAAATCATTTTCCACCATTAATACACTTGGAATTGCGGAAATTTGATGAAAAACGAAGAAAACACAAACTTTCTCACTCTAGACTTCGAAAATTTACCAAAAACACAGCAGTAGAGCAACCAATTGCTCTAATACCACTTGTAAAACCATTGTACGATCTTACTACTGCATGATTCGGTAAACGGATAAGCAACGAGAAGTAAATAAAGCTTCACTTTATTGATTCACAAAGAGATTACACTTGTAGAGAGAGAAACACCTTAAGAACACACAGTTAAGAGATAGAGAAATGACAGAACTCCTACATGCTCTCTCTAACACGAACTATTTATAGTAGACACATGCTAGCTGGCGGACCACCAGCGTACCATTTGGTACGCCCGTACCAAATGACCTGTGTACCATTTGGTCCGGCCACCTCAGCATGAAGCCACTATAACTCACACAGACGCTCTAGATTAGATACAATACACGAGACACACGTTAGCATAGGAATATGCTTTAACAATATTCAGAAAAGGAATGAAGATAAATTAAAGAAAGAATTAGTTGCTGGGTTAGATGAGTTGAGGTTGTAAAAGTATGAAACTCATAAACTATGGAAGAAGTTGATTGCAATGGAAAAAGCATTGGCTGAAGCTCAACAAAAGATTTTTGAACTAAAGATTGAAGTCATTGATTCAAAACGTCTTTATAACAATGTTACAAATTCTCAATCTTTTACAAGTTTTCTGGCCACGGATGAAAATTTTGAGAAAATGTTTAACAAAATTTTTTCACCACCGGGTAGTCTCAAAGAAGGTGTTAATGACTTGAAGGAAAAGGTAAGACCTAGTGATTATTCTGAGTTTTTTGACAAGAGATCTGATAAGGTGAAGGTTGTGAAGTCACAGAAAGAACAGAAAGTTGATTTGAGTGTGTCTGATTCTTCAGAAACTGAAGAAAAGAAGTCAGCAAGTGCAACTGAGAAGATTGCTATTGATGAAAGAATCTTCTATGAACAAAAGAATGTTAAAGCAGTGAAAGCTGAATTTTCTCATCTTGCAAAGAATGGACATAAATCATTTGGTTCTGAAGAAAAAGTTTCGGGAAAGCATGTTGGTTTAGGATTCAAGACCAAAAATGATAAAGTTGATGGGGTTCAAGGTCAGAAAGAATGGAAACTGAAGCAAGTCAAATTGAAGCAAGTAAAGAAAGATGTTTTTAAAGCTAAAAAGGTTCAACCTGAAAGGTTTTATAAGCTCAAAGGTTCAGTTCAAATTTTTTCTGATAAGGAGTTTCCACTTCACTGTGTGGATTCTCAAAAGATAGCTGAAGTGTTCGTGAAGCATGAAGATTTGAAGACCAAGAAGACTTCAAATGCTAAATTTTCTTCTGGAGGATCACATTCTACTCCAAACAGCCCGACTTCAAAATGGGTTCATGATCATCAGTATCTGGTATGTGATTCTTTCTATGATCATTTTGGAGATAGTAATTGTTGTGAAACTTTGCAGCGACCAAAGAGGAAAAATGTAAACAATCGTTTGTGTTACAATTGCCGACAAAAAGGGCATATGGCACATGATTGTGTAAAACCATGGAGCGATGGATCGTTTGCTAATCAAGTGATAATGAGATGAAACGAGATCAAAAGTAAATACAAATGAGATTTGTATTGATGAAACCTTGAGAGCATACACACAGAAACACACACACAGAAATGTAGAATATGACTTGAAGTTCTCTATCAGTGCTGATGCTCTCTACACATGCTACCTATTTATAGGTAACTTAGACTAGCTGGCGTACCACCCAGCGTATCAAATGATACGCTGCACCAACTGGTCCGGCGGACCATGTGGTACGCTCAGTTGCCTAACAAGACTCACACAATTGCCCTCATTACATAGATACAATACACGAGACACATCGTGGCATAGGAATATGCTCTAACAAACTCCCCCTTAACGTGTAGTGTATCTAGTCTAACTAAATCTCTAGTCTTCAATCTTCAACATCGCTGCATCAGATCTTCAACTTGAAATCTTGTCAGAAACAGAGCTTGCATGGCTGGATCTCTTCTTGAAACATCTTTGATCATCAAGATCCACTTGAGAATGATATAACAAACTCCCTCCTTACACCATGCTCGAGTCTTGACACACAGAACCTGCGACTTTAGAAGACAAAAAGTGCAGATTTTCTTTGAATTTCCAAAATTAATTTAATCTTGGTGCAAAACTTCTCTTTGAGAATCCAAGATATTGATTTTGAAATTTTGATTTTGTATCAAGTGTTGATCAATCGAAAACAACTAAGAAATAAAATCTTTTTGGCTTTTAGAAACTTTAGATCAAAACACACCTAAAATATTTTTGATTTTTCAAAGTTATGCTAAAACACACCAAAACTCTTTTTGAATGATACTAAAATGAAAATATAAATGCAATACAAAATTACACTCTATTTTTGGTATTTTGCGAGAAAGATCACGACACGAGATCATATCAGACATAACGCATCTAGCACATTTCAATTTCGGTCTTAATCAGCATGCAAGCCAAGATAATCGCAAATACAACATTTATGTTTATTTCAGCATGCACCAATCATTTTTTATCGTTTTCAGATATGCTTAAGGTAATTTTATCATGCACTGATAACTCGGCCTCCACTCTATCAGAAATACTGGTAAATCATCATATTTATCATATAAATCCAACTTTCTTAGAGATTTAATCATCCTTGATGAGTCATGCAAAAATAAAGCAGAACCCTAAACAAACAACAATCAGGTCGGCTTGTGAGCACGCAGAGAAAGTCCGATTGTTTAGGAAAATAAGAAATATAAAAATAAAGCAGAAATTGTATAATCCAACAACAATCAGGTCGGTACTCCCGTACACGCAGAGAAAGTCCGATGGATTATACGAAACACCAAAGAAAATAAAGCAGAACGTCAAACGAACACCAATCAGGTCGATCTTTCGATACGCAGAGAAAGGCCGATCGTTTGACAAAATAAAGAAAATCAAACAAGTTGAAATTTTTGCAAAATGAAAACATGCATTCATCAGGATATCTCTTTATTCTATTTTTGGAATCATCACACAGCATTCATCAAGAAGCAAATAACCAAAGATCATCAGGCAAGCTTTATGTTTATATCTTACTTGCAGATATCAGATTAGTCATGCACATTCACAGATTATGCAAGTACCTACAGCCTTTAGACTTAATCTATCCATGGCAGATAACATTTATGCTGATGTACCATCATTTCTCGCTTTTGTCGGATCAATTTCTCAATTTTCCATTTTTTTTATTTTTTTAATTTCTCCCCCTAAAATTCAAACAAACACTATTTTTTGAATTTTCAATTTTCTCCCCCTAAAAATATGTACACCTACAAAATGTAAACATATGAATCAAGAAAGAAAATTGATCGACCAACACTGACACGTTGCAGTTTTAGTTTTGGAAAAATCGGTTGAAAAACTTTTGAAAATGATATATCATTGAAACACTAAATTAAGCAAGTTCTTCACTATCAGCAACACACGCATGACAGGTCTTCTTGAAGAAACCTGCAGACACCAGATAAAACATTAGTGGTTTTGGGATCGGCCCGAGTCAACAGCCTCGGGTCGCCCGGTGTCTTCAACATGGTCTTTGTTTGCCAAGGAAACAACTCGGGGTTTCCAAATCTTGGGCGATTGAAAATTTTTCAATGAATCCACAAAATTGTCAACTTGCGTCTTTGCCCAAGACGGCTTACTAGTTGAATTATACATCGAAGGTTGTGGTTCATCAAAAATATGACCATTTAAATCCACATATTTAGCAGTTTTGTTCACATAAGCGTCAGTGCTCGCATTCGTAGGACATTGTGCAGCAAGATGCCCTGGTTTACGACATGCATAACACTTCCTTTGAAAAACATTAAGGGAACTGCTACCCAGATTTGATTCAAAAATTTGATTTTTATCAACAAAATTCTTTAGATTTCTCTTGTCTTGTTTGAACACATCATGATAACCAAAAATATTTTCTGAACCAAACGAATCAAAGAAATCGTCTGAAGAATCATACCGTGGAGGTGGACTTCGTGAAGAATAACCAGAACTATAAGAAGATCCTCCAGAATAGTAATCAGCATTCTTTGATTTGAACACCTTTTGCGTCCTTTGCTTTGACTGATTCTTGTGACCTGAAACTTTCTCTTTAGCCTTCCCCTTTGGCTGCTTCTGTGGTAGTGTTGAAACTGGTTCTTCGTTAACAATATAACCCAAGCCTTTTTGTTTATACCCTGGAATTTTTGAAGAACTTGAAGAAGATTCTGGAACTTTTCGTTCTTTAGCCTCGCTATTGAACTTAGCTTTAATATCTTTCAAGTTGTTACTTTGAAGCAAAACTTTTTCTTCTTCATTAGCACATGAAGGAACAGAATCAACTTTCTCACAAATCTTTTGCTCTTCCAAAACTTTGGAACTTGAAACAAACTTTGGAGCTTCACCCAATTTCTTCTCCCTTTTCTCAGATTTGTTTTTCTTCTTCTTTGCTGGAGTTGCAAATTTAGAATAATCTTGCAATTCAGCTCTTGGATCAAATGACACAGAAGGAGGATTTAAAATAACCACCGGAGCTGGAACAGAATGCAAGTCCTCTAATTTCTCACTATCGTCACTCTTCTCCTGATTGTAAATGTAATTCAGTAAAGTAGGAGACATAGCTGAATTCTTTACTTGTTTTTGAAGAACAAGAAGCTCAATTTTCAACTCAGAAATCTTGACTTGAGCATCCATCAATTCTTTTTGAACATGAATAAATTGATCTGACAACTCATTGTATTCTGACTTTAGTTGTCTTTTTGTATCACAAATGTCCATTAACTCAGCATGAACTTTTTCCCATTTCTTTGTGTAATAAGCAACATCTTTTGTTAAAATTCCATTCTTCTCACGAACCTGAACATTTTCATCTCTTAGCTTTGAAAGTTCCTCTTTAAGTTCTAGAACTCTATCTTGTAATTCAGAAATCACTGCTTTTTGAACATTTTCAGCAGCAGTAACGTCATCAAAAGCCTTTTGAAGTTCAACATTAGATTTCAGAAGAGATTCCACTCTAGCTGTTGATTTCTCGAATAGATTATCAAAATCTCCAATAGCATCCTTTGCTTCAGTTTCCCATTTTTCAGCACTTTGAACCAGTTCTGTATTGACTCTTTCTAAATCAGCACATCTTTGTTGTGAACATTCTAATTCAGCTTTAACAGCTTTGAGTTCTTCAGAGATCAAACCATTCTCTGCTAACAAAGATTCATATTTTTCTTGAAACTCTTTTGTCACTTCTGCGGTACCATCTTCCACAACTGTTTCACATGAACTTGTGTCTGAATCTGAATCATGTAATTCGTGACAACCAACTTCGGCAAGAAGTGCAGATTCATCAGGATACAATTTAACATATTGTTTTAGATCAGCATTATACACCATGGCAGGTGATGTCTTGTAGATAGAATCTGTAGAACTATCTGCATTGAGAGTTGCAGTTAATGCTATCTGATTCTGTCTCTCTTCAATTATTGCTATATCTCTGTCCCAATCATATCCTTCAGCCGTGTATGAAGTCAAAGCTTGTGATTTAGAATTGTTTGTTGAAGACGAAGATGCAGATACTTTTGAATTGTTACATTCACGAGCAAAATGTCCAACTTGTGAACATTTGAAACACTTAACTTTGGATTTATCCAATCCAAGTTTTCCTCCTGGAATAAAAGATTGTTTACCATGCTTCTTCATGTATCTCCTACCTCTTTCAACAATCATAGCAAATTGCCAATGTAAATCTAACTCGTTCAAATGATCATCACTCAACTCACCTAAGTCATTTGCAACCAAATCAACTTCTCCAAGTTTCCCAAAAATTGAACCATTTGACGATGATATAAATGCAGATAACAATGAAGCTAGATCCTCAGATGCCTTATCAGGAATTGTAGACTTTGATGATCGGTTTGGACTTGTAAAAGTACAACCTGGAGAATCACCATAACTCTCAGTTTTTCCAGCTAGAAATGCAGTACTAGGACCTTCACTGTAAATGTTTGCCTTTTTAGCATTTATGGTAGAATCATTTTCACCACGATATGCAGCTGGATTCTGTACTTGTGCAGGCATGGATTTGTTGACACTCAACTCCATATCTCTTGCTTGTATCTGCTCAATTAAATTGATGAATGACAATTCTGAAAATTCTTTATCATGAGTAATCATCATTACATAATTCTCCCATTTTTCAGGTAATGCCTCTAGTATCTTCTCTTTCAGATCAGCTTCTTCCTTTTTAATGCCAACCAAAGCCATTTCACTTAACAAATGTGAAAACCTAGTGATAAGCTTTGAAATATTCTCATCTGGATAATGCTTGAAATTGTCGAACTCTTTTCTTAAAACCTTTTGTTTGCTTTTCTTGAATTGATCATTACCCTCACATCGTTTTTGAATTGCATCCCACAATTCTTTTGCAGAAGTATACGCAGAAAACTGATGTAATAAGTCGGAAGGTAATGCCATTGTTAAAGCACCATAAGCTTTTTGTTCTGCTTGATATGCCTTCTTTTGCTCACCAGTAAGACTTTGTTGCAAAACTGGCCTTCCATTTTGTCCTGTTGGATACTCATATAGATTATTGTAAGATATCCAAAAATCAACATCATTTGCACCAACATATGCATTGAATCGCTTCACCCAACTATGATAATCTTCCAATCTGAGCAATTTCGGAACTTTCTGACTTGTTCCTATTTCATTATCATAGTTAATGATAGCTTGCATCGTGTTTTGAATCGCGGAAAACGCTTGAAAATCCGACATATTTTCCGAAAAATGACACTTCAAAACTTCGAACTCAAAAACGAAGGCTTTCCAAGCGGATTTAGGGGCTCAAAATTGGACGTACTGGCCGTAGGCCGGTACACGTCCTAGATCTCGTCGATACGAACGTTTTGGCTGGTATTGGGTTCCGTAACTCCTTACGGTTTTCAAGTTATGGCAGTTTTAGTGATGACCACTTTTCTGCCAGCGGACCAAACCAAAATCAGCGGATCAAATTTGTATTTGCGGATCAAAAATGGACCAGATCAATCTCAGCGGACCAGATTATACTTGCGGATCAGATTTATAACCAGCGGACCAAAATTGTACTAGCGGATCAGATTGATCCGGCGGACCAAAATTGATACGGCGGATCAAATTTTTCCAGCGGATCACACTGATACGCTATAACTGCCACGGACCAGCTGATGAAGATTGCCTAGCGGACCAGTCGGCGGACCAGATTCTTCATCCGGCGGATCAGTCGTTTTTCATGCAGATTTCGACTGATTTCGCAAATTTTGACAAATTGAACTGAAATTTGCTTCACACAGATGCGAAAACTTACCAGGAATGCTCGAAAATCATTATTGACCTCGGAAACACCCGGAATTGAAAGAATTTGATGAAAAATGCTTCAAAACCCACTTTTTCTCTCTAAAAATCTCCAAAATCACAGAATATGATCAGCAAATGAAACCAGATAGCTCTGATACCACTTGTAAAACCATGGAGCGATGGATCGTTTGCTAATCAAGTGATAATGAGATGAAACGAGATCAAAAGTAAATACAAATGAGATTTGTATTGATGAAACCTTGAGAGCATACACACAGAAACACACACACAGAAATGTAGAATATGACTTGAAGTTCTCTATCAGTGCTGATGCTCTCTACACATGCTACCTATTTATAGGTAACTTAGACTAGCTGGCGTATCACCCAGCGTATCAACTGATACGCTGCACCAACTGGTCCGGCGGACCATGTGGTACGCTCAGTTGCCTAACAAGACTCACACAATTGCCCTCATTACATAGATACAATACACGAGACACATCGTGGCATAGGAATATGCTCTAACAGATTGTCATGTCACTACTACTTCTAGTTCAAGGAAAAGACATGTTCCTTATGTTGGTAAAGCTGCCAAACAAAGATTTATTGATGAATATGGCAGGGTATTTGATGAATATCAACCTACATTTTTCAAAACTCAACGAAGATTTATTCCATGTTTTTAAAATGTTCCATATGTAGGTTGTTCGTCACAATCTACTGTGACGGGTTCATCAGATACTGATTTACCAAAACAACAAATTTGGAAACCTAAAGTGGTTTCCAAAGGAAACCAGGACACTGGTCGACCAGAAGCGATTCGATTCGGGTCATTTATAAACTGATGTGTTTGACCAGTGCGTAGGTACTTTTAGAAGACTTATCGGTGATTGAAAAGTTGCTGATGGATAAGTATTCTGCTGATTTAAGTTAAATTTCAAGTGATATCAAATTTCAACAACTGTGTTAGTGCATGAACCTTGTGTGGCCGTTACTGTTCGAATTGTCAAACAGACTGATTTGTCAAAGACATGAATTGAGGTCCGAACCTCAGCCGAACTCTAGGTTCGGAGTTGGCCGAACCTAGATGGCCGAACTCCAAGTTCGGAGGGAGTTCGGACAGAGTTCGGAGGTGCCGAGTTCGGACCTTATGAAGAAGTATAAATAGATTCGTCTTTGTATTTCTTTGTAAGTTTTCTGTCTTGTTTCTGTGTGTTGAGAGGGGAGGTTCTGTCCGACCTCCCCCAGAGCTTAATTGTTGTATACTCCTTCGTTATGTAATCATTCAACATGATTCAATGACAAAACTTCCGTCTCATCCATAGAAACGATCCGTATACGGTTTTTCAGTTGGTATCAGAGCTGTTGGCTCTTTCTATGGTCGAAATCTATCGTTTTTCTTCATTTTGAGACGTTAAATCTTCAGTTAGGGGTGATTGGAAGTGTTTCTGTTTGGTTTTTAATCAATCGAGTCTTCCTGAGTCATGTTTTTACCTAACAGAAGCATCTGGATGTTCAAATTCGATCAAATTCTGAATCTGGTGCGATTTCAAAAATTTCCAGTTCGAGTTCGGACAACGTTCGGCCGAAGAACAGATCTGAAAAATAACCGCTCCGAACTCCAGGTTCGGACGTCCGAAGGTCAGGTTCGGAGGAGGTTCCGAAGGTCAGGTTCGGACTAGGTCCGAAGGTCAGTTTCGGAGAGGGTTCGGAGGATCAGGTTCGGAGGTAGATCGGACAAGGTTCGGACGAGCTCGGATGCATTTTTAATGAAGCATTGTTCAGCCAGGGGCTCTGCCCCTGGACCCCGCCAGGGGCTGCCGCCCCTTGGACCCCGCTTCTCAGGGGCGCTGCCCCCGAACCCCCGTTAGGTGGGAATTTTACAGAAGCGGATCAGTTATCGAGTTTACCCTTGATTCGGTAGTTGTGGGGTGTTATGTTTGAAGAAAATCCAGATCACGATATTTGTTATGAGTTAGTGATCGAATTTCAAGAAATGTGTTTGTGGGTAGTCATGGTTCTTGATGATGGACAGAGATTCAAGAATACATGTTTCTGATGATGGACAGAGATTCGGAGACATGGTTATGATTACTTGGGAACGTTTGTCGGAGATTATCTTTCTACACAAACTGAAGATTAATGAGATTAAAGATTCCGTTGCGGGCCACTTGAGTTTATCATTCCACTACAAGAATGCGGGGTTGGAATCATAAGAAATTGAAGATTTGAATATGTCACTTATTTAGGGGGGAAATTGGGGACCCTAAAACTTTCAAAACTTTCAAAGTTTTATAATTGAAAAAGTGAATATTCAAAAGCAATCAGTTCAGGGATGATGGTGGTTTTTGATCTTCATGGAAATGTGGTATATTCTGATGTTCGTGCGAACCGATATGTCAAAGTTTTCAATTATGGTTTGGAACTTTCTGTCATATGCCCGATACTTTCTTGAGTTGTCGAAAGACTTGGTCAGATTCCAGTCTGCAACGAGATATACGTTTACCGGAGTAATATATTGGGATGGATTTGATGCTGAGGGGGAATTTCCGTGATTGAAGATGCTGATCGTGTCTGTTTTCATAAAGATCAGAATGTGTTACAATTCGGTGAAGATTGAAGATTATTATCAAGATGCAGTGATGTTCGTGTGTCTTTATAATTTCCGGATACAACTTATGAAGTAAACCATTATCATACATGCCGGTTCCAATTGGATGGCTGTGCTTGAAGCTAGGGGGAATTTTATTGGTTGTGGAGATTGTAGAAGATTCGAATTGTGTCCTGCATACCTGATGATTCGGTCAAGGGGAGTTTGCTAAAGATAGAGATGTCTGCAGCAAGCTGACTGAAGATTGCTAGAAGATCAATGTCTGGATTCGACAGTAACGTCCAAGGGGGAATTTGTTAGTGCATGAACCTTGTGTGGCCGTTACTGTTCGAATTGTCAAACAGACTGATTTGTCAAAGACATGAATTGAGGTCCGAACCTCAGCCGAACTCTAGGTTCGGAGTTGGCCGAACCTAGATGGCCGAACTCCAAGTTCGGAGGGAGTTCGGACAGAGTTCGGAGGTGCCGAGTTCGGACCTTATGAAGAAGTATAAATAGATTCGTCTTTATATTTCTTTGTAAGTTTTTCTGTCTTGTTTCTGTGTGTTGAGAGGGGAGGTTCTGTCCGACCTCCCCCAGAGCTTAATTGTTGTATACTCCTTCGTTATGTAATCATTCAACATGATTCAATGACAAAACTTCCGTCTCATCCATAGAAACGATCCGTATACGGTTTTTCAAACTGAAATTTTCTGAAAGCTAAAACTCAAAGGTATCCATGTCGAAAGGTCAATTTTCTTTTGTTAATGCATTTTGTTTGTAGGTTAGGGGGGAGAAAATTGAAAATACCAAAAATAGTGTCTTTGTGTTTTTGTTAAAATGGAAAATGCAAAAATAGAGTTTTCATTTTAAGGGGGGAGAAAAAGAGAAAAATACAAAAAAAAATCGAAAAATAGAAAAATACAAAAACATTGAAAAATGAGAAATTGTATCTAACATGATTGGGAATTGATGGTACATTGGCTTACGTGTCTGTCTCATGGATAAATTAGATGAAAAAGGCATAAGATCATTGTTCGATGTGCTTGGTAGCCTCGGCATTAAATCAGAAAGTATTCAGATGTGATATACACTATATACTAATGCTTGACCAAGTGGACAAAATCTTGATGCATATCTCATGATATATCAAGAAAAAGATATGTGAAAATAGAAAAAAAATGAGAAGTCACTATGTATACATGTGTTTATTTTGCAAAGATTTAAACTTGTTTGATTTTCGTTATTTTGTCAAACGATCGGACTTTCTATGCGTGTCCACAAGAACGACCTGATTATTGTTCGTTTAACACTCTGCTTTATTTTCTTTGGTGTTTCGTATAACTCATCGGACTTTCTTTGCGTATACGAAAATATCAACCTGATTGTTGTTGAGTTAAACAATTTCGACTTGTTTTATTTTCTTATTTTGTTAAATCCGAGGCCTTATCTGCGTATCGAAAGATCGACCTTAAGGTAGACGATTTAACGTTTTTATTTCTTTTTGCATGGAACATAGTTGATGATATCATGAATACAATCATTATGTGATTAAATCACAATTGAAATCACAAAGTGTGATATAAAAAGCATATCTGAGTATGTCTGATAGTGTGAGATACACTGGTCAAAGCAAATCTAATCAATACAAAGTGTGATATAAAAAGCATATCTGAGTATGTCTGATAGTGTGAGATACACTGGTCAAAGCAAATCTAATCAATACAACAACATATCCAGATGTTATGAGTATGACTGTGCCTGAGTTTAAGATGGACAAATTATATCAGTAATCGACATGACTTATGTGCTGAAATAATTGAAATTGAAGTGTAGTTCAACATGTTATGTTCAGTATGATTCCAAGTTGTGATCTTTCTCGCAAAAGACAAAAATAGTGTCTGATTTTGTATTGCATTTATATTTCACATCTGAAAATTCCAAAAAGATTTTAGGTGTGTTTTAGCATAAACTTAGGAAAATCAAAAAGATTTTCGGTGTGTTTTGATTTAAAGTTTCAAAAAGCCAAAAAGATTTTGTTTCTTATTTGTTTTCGACCGATCGACATGTGATATGAAATCAAATTTCAAATCTAAATCTTGGATTCTCGAAGAGAAGTTTTGCACCAAGATTAATTTTGCACCAAGATTAAATTAATTTTCAAAAAGAAAAAGGAAACCGCGTTTTTGTCTTCTGAAATTGCAGGTTATGTGTGTCAAGACTCAAGAATGGTGAAAGGGGGAGTTTGTTATATCTTTCACAAGTGGATCTTGAAGATCAAAGATGATTCAAGAGTGATCCAACCATGGAAGCTCTATTTCTGACAAGATTTCAAGTCAAAGATCGGATGCAGCAATGTTGAAGACTGAAGACTGAAGACTGAAGTTTAGTTAGAGAATAGATACACTACACGTTAAGGGGGAGTTTGTTAGAGCATATTCCTATGCTACAATGTGTCTCGTGTATTGTATATAGATCAGAGTAAGTCTGTGAGGTGTAGTGGCAATATCAATGGTGCCGTATCATATGGTACGACGTACCATTTGGTACGCCCGTACCAAATGGTCCGCTAGTTGGTACGCATACCAGTTTGTCACTAACTATAAATACCATGTGTTAGAATGATAGCTTAACACTTCTGTCATTTCTACAACATTACTGTGTGTTCTAGAGAGAGAAACCAGAGAGAAGTCTTCATTGTAATCTCAAGTGATTCAATAAGAAATCTCTTATTTACATCTCGTGTTCATTACATTGATCAAAGCATTCAGTAGTAAGATCCGTCAGTGGTTTTACACCTTCTTCTTGATCCCACGCCTTCCTTTCTTGACCTCAGGTTTCTTGACGCCTCCTGATCGGATTGCGAGTACATCGGGTGCCTTGCTGTTAACAAAGTTAACTTCAGCAGTCTTGAGTATGCCATGAAGCTCAGTCACTGTCTTTACCATGCTATGCATGTTGAAGTTCACCCTGAAAGGGGTGAAGGCACTGGACAGTGAGTGCAGAATTAGGTATATCGCCATTTCGGTGGGGATGACGTAATTCAGCTTCGCTAGGCTGTCGATGTAACTCTTCATCTTCAGGACATGAGGCTGACGGAAGCGCCTTCGACCATACGATAGTTAATAAGTGTCGCAACGGTGTCATAGCGCTCCTGCCAGGCCTGAGTTTCAAACATGCCCCTCAGATCACCGATCATCTGAAAAGCCGTCCTGTCAACCATGTTCTTCTGAATATCAGAAGTCAAAGTGGCTAGCATAAGACATGCGACATTTTTGGCATTCTGTCGCAATGTGTTGTGGGCGTTGCGCGCCGGAGCAGTGTCAGCTTCAGGTTTCTCGGGAACCTCAGCTTCTAACGCGTTTTCCATGTTAGCCATTTTCAGGACGATTCTCAGATTCCTTTCCCAATCAAGGAAGTTGGCGCCATCAAGTTTCTCCTTCTCAGGAAGAGACTTGAGATGGAAAATCTCTTGGTTTGCGCGGTTTGCGTTAGCCATCTGAAACAACAGAAAAAATTTAGTGTTTTGATGCTTGATTCGTATTCAAGGATGGCAAGCTAATCTTGAATAGGAATTTGGGAATTCAGTTAGTCAGACAATTTCCCCAGATAGCATAAAGTGCCTTCAAAATCTCTAAGTAACCAAATGGACAACGATTGTCACTTGTGAGTAACGGTCACAACTCCCGTTATGGAGCTTTCGCGAAAGGATCAACGAAATACGTTTAGCCCCATCTATGCCCATTCTGTCTACAGGCCGACCAGAGGTACGGTGTTGAAATACTCCAATACCAAAGGTGCGTTTAAAGAAAATGGTAGTTGTCCTAAGTTGTTAGTGTGTGCGTACGGTGTTGAAATACTCCAAGACGCTCACCTTGGTAGATACCTTAAACACCACGTGTGGTGTTGAAATACTCCAACACGGATGCATCAGTCAATATGTTCCAAGTTAGACTTGACTTAGGATGGCATAGATACCAGTTTAAGGCTTACCAGATAGGATTATTAAGTCATATTTTAATAATTAATGTGATGACAAATTTCACGAATCCTATCTCACTTGGGACGATCATTTAAATATCCTAAGTATTAATGATCTACGTGTCGCGAGACGATAACCAATTATTAACAATGTTCGATTAATTCATCAAAAAATCTGAATTCAATGTCGAATTAAATTGGTTATTAAATTTTATTAAGTCGTAAATAAAATTAGGACTTTTATTTAATTGATTGAAAAATTAGTTTTATACCGGTAAAACTAAGTTTGGATTTTATTTGGCGCATTAATCAAATTAAGACAAGCAACCAAAAGCAAGAAAACACACATGCACATATTCGGCCATGCAGGGGTTTCGATATTGTAAGAGCCTATGACAATATCGAGGAAAGTTGAGGGACGTAAAAGTAAATCAACCACGAAAATAGAACTCCCTGATCGATTTAGTCGCTCCCACTGGCTTCAACAAGCTCTTGCACGCCATCAGGAAACGTCGGTCTCGTTTTGGGTTCTACCCATTTTCGGAAATCCCTAGAAGGGATAATCTCAAAATGGGTCATTGTGTCAAGCTCGTCTCGTTCGTCCAAGAGAAAGTGAGCAATTACAAATTAAAATAAAAGCTAATCTATTTTAAAATAAATACAACTTTGAACCCAGTCAAAAGTGGGCCAATCCAAAACAAAAACAACATGGGCCTAATGGGTCAAACCATAACGAATCCATGACAAAACAAAATAGGGTTGGGCCAAATATGTACGAAAGATAATTCAATTAATTTTATCGAATTGGATCATGTTTAGTGGATTCGAATCGACTAAAAATATTTAAATAGCGATTCAATCAATTTCGTGACTTTCGCGTTCAGAACCCCAGTTCACGAAAATGCAACGGTTTAAAATCGACCGGTTAGAGTTTGTGTGTGGTGATCAAGGCTCTGATACCACTGTTGGGTTACGAAAGTGGTATTCGGGTCCCCGGTAACGACAATTTTTTTTTTCAAACTTGGATAATTATTTATGACAAATAGTTATTAGATCAATTACCGAGTAATTAGCAAATTAAATTCAGGATAATTAAATTAACAATTAATTTAATACGCATCGGAAAACGATTTAATTTACAAACGCAAAAACCAGTTAATTAACGTAAACCATATTCAACAGGATACGACAATCACCAAAACGTGCAAACACCAAAAACGGGTTAAAACAAGACGCGATACAACAAATATTAAATAACTAAATCTAAACTAACGACGAGTTTAAATATACCTGAGCGGTGATTCAAACAAATGTTCGAGACACCGAAAGTCTTCGGGTGACGCTAGTGTTTTGCAGGTTACGATTCGACAGGCGAATCGAACGATCCTCGTGGTTACGGATTTACCACGCGGTGACTCGAGCACCGAGAAAATCACGTTAGTCGGCTCGGGCGCGAACTAGGGTTTGCGGACGACGGGCGAGCTCACCGTGTGACGGCGGTACGCGGGGATGAGGTAGGCCGGTGAGTGGGCGAAGACTAGGAAGGCGGTGGCCGGCTCGTGCGGCGGCGATAGTGCGACGTGGACTTCCAGCCGTGGTCGCGGTTGCTGTTGCGGATCTGTGTGAGACTCTGGTGGTGGTCAAGGCTACAGTGGCGACGGTCGGGCAGGCGGCGGCTGCGACTTGCGAAGAGGCGGACGGCGACGGCGTATGACGGGCAGCGGTGACGGAATCGGGTGTCACGGCGGCTGCGACTCGGTGGTGGTTGAGGATTCCTTGTTCTCGCGAGCAATCGGATGAACCACCAGGGAAAGCGGCGGTGACGACGACCTAGGGCTAGGCCGAAAATCGCAGGGAGAGAGGGAGAGGAGGGGGGCCGAAATTTCTAATGGAGGATTAGGGTTTCGTGCCTCCCTTAATTAGTTATAAATAACTGATTAAGTTTCCGATTAGTCCCTCATTTTATTTAATCCTTAATCGAACCATTTAATTGGGAGACTAACATGTAACTCTTAAATTTTTATCGCTTGCCGTGACTTAACGAATATTAGTTAAAATATTAATTCGTTAATTGTCATCTAAGACGTAAATAATATTTAACGTCTGTTGTTGCTTAATTAATCTTGACGATTAATTATGAATAATTAATTAATTTATTTATTAAACCAGTTAATAAACAAATAATTAATTCTTCTGCGAATTTGCCGGTTATATAGGTAAGCGGACTTTAGAACCCCTTGCCTCCGGTGTAACTCTTACGGGTCTTGACCAAGTCGGGTACTTGAATTAGTCGGGTCTGGACATCTAAATCCAACACTTTAATCATAGAAATAATCTTTACTACAGAATTGTGATGATCCCCATATACGGATATGACGTTTTCGGTTGGCGCTCGAATCTGAACTTTCTTCTGATTACAAATAATTTGCGCGTCATTTTCTGCGAGCTAATCCATGCCCAATACGATATCGAAACCGACTAAAGTCATAGGCAATAACCTAACAGGAAATTTTTGTTCTCCTAATTCTATCAGGTAATCATCTATCAGATCAGAAATTTTAAAACTCTTTCTTCAGGCAGTCTCAACTTCAAAAGGTTTCTCGGTCCTACTAGTCAGTCTATCGAGTAATAAACGGAATTCATGTGATACAAAACTTCTACTAGAACCAGATTCGAAAAACACAGTCGCAGGCACATTATTGACGAGGAATGTGCCTGAAACTACGTCAGGTGTCGCTTTTGCCTCGACAGCAGTTTTGTATATGCCCTACCCCTAGCCTTCGGGATTTCAATCGCTCGTAGTGGTTCATGATTCTTCACTAACTTGGGACAATTTGGCTTGATGTGTCCCTGCTCTCCACACCTAAAACATTTCTTCAACTCCGGACAGTTGGTAGAGAAATGACCTTCTTTCCTGCAGTTGTAACAGTTGCTCGATCCTAATCTACTTTCTCAAAAATGATTTATGTTGCATTTGTGGCATCTTGGCTTGCGACTTCGAGAATCATTCTTTGGCTTCTTTCGATGACCTCCATCGAACTTCTTCAAACTTCCACTTGCCTCAGACCAGTTTCTTTTGTGTTCTCCTGGTCTTCCTCCTTCACTGTACTCTTTATCTTACACTGTAG
This sequence comes from Deinandra increscens subsp. villosa, assembly GCA_039602395.1. Taxonomy (NCBI): domain Eukaryota; kingdom Viridiplantae; phylum Streptophyta; class Magnoliopsida; order Asterales; family Asteraceae; genus Deinandra; species Deinandra increscens. Next base: position 33,802,783 of record JBCNJP010000006.1, read on the forward strand.
CACTAAGAACTATTTCCTCTTGACATGTTCTAGGTACATTGGCTTACGTGTCTGGCTCATGGATAAACTAGATAAAAAAGCCATAAGATCATTGCTCGATGTGTTTGGTAGGCTCGGCATTAAATGAGAAAGTATTCAGATGTGATAAACACATTAAATAATAATGCTTGACCATGTGGACAAGTTCTTGATGCATATCTCATGATATATCAAGAAAAGATATGTGAAAAAGAAAATAAGATGTCACTGTGTATACATGTGTTCACTTTGCAAAGATTTAAACTTGTTTGATTTTCTTTATTTTGTCAAACGATCGGACTTTCTTTGCGTATCGAAAGATCGACCTGATTGTTGTTCGTTTGACGTTCTGCTTTATTTTCTTTGGTGTTTCGTATAACTCATCGGACTTTCTCTGCGTGTACGGAAGTACCGATCTGATTGTTGTTGGGTTATACAATTTCAACTTGTTTTATTTTCTTATTTTGTTAAATCCGAGGCCTTATCTGCTTATCGAAAGATCGACCTTAAGGTAGACGATTTAACGTTCTTATTTCTTTTTGCATGGAACACAGTTGACTAAATCATGAATACAATCATTATGTGATTAAATCACAAATGAAATCACAAAGTGTGATATAAAAGCAAAAACATATCTGAGTATGTCTAATAGCGTGGGGTACACTGGTCAAAGCAAATCAAATCAATACAATAACATATCCAGATGTTATGAGTATGATTTTGCCTGAGTTTAAGATGGACAAATTATACCAGTAATCGACATGACTTATGTGCTGAAATAATTGAAATTGAAGTGTTGTTCAGCATGTTATGTTCAATATGATCCGAAGCTGTGATCTTTCTCGCAAAAGACAAAAAATAATGTTTTGTTCTGTATTGCATTTATGTTTCATATCTGAAAAGTTCAAAAAGATTTTAGGTGTGTTTTAGCATAAACTTAGAAAAATCAAAAAGATTTTCGGTGTGTTTTGATATAAAATTTCAAAAAGTCAAAAAGATTTTGTTTCTTACTTGTTTTCGACCGATTGACATGTGATACAAAATCAAATTTCAACAATATACCTTGGATTCTCAAACAAAAGTTTTGCACCAAGATTAAATTAATTTTCAAAAGAAAAGGGAAACCGCGTTTCTGTCTTCTGAAATTGCAGGATATATGTGTCAAGACTCAAGCATGGTGAAAGGGGGAGTATGTTTTATCTTTCACAAGTGGATCTTGAAGTTTGAAGATGATTCAAGAGTGATCCAGCCATGCAAGCTCTATTTCTGACAAGATTTCAAGTCGAAGATCGGATGTAGCAATGTTGAAGATTGAAGACTGAAGTTTAGTTAGAAAATAGATACACTACACGTTAAGGGGGAGTTTGTAGAAGCATATTCTTATGCTACGTTGTGTCTCGTGTATTGTATCTATGTAAGAGCATATGTGTGTGTGACTATGAGGGCAGCGGACCAGTTGGTCCTGCGTACCAAATGGTCCGCCCGGACCAGATGGTCCGGACATGGTCCGCAGCTCATTTAGTCGTACCTATAAATAGGTATCATGTGTAGAGAGTTCAGAACTTCTTGCCATATTCTACCTCTCTGTGTGTGTTTCTGTGTGTGTGCTCTCAAGACTTATTAATACAAATTCCATTTGTATTTACTTGTTTGATCTCGTCTTCATCTCGTTATCACGTGATTAGCAAACGATCCATCGCTCCTTGAGTCTACACTCTTAAGCCCCCTTTATGAGCTAGAAACCGGCTGGCCACCCCAAGGCTCGAACCCGAGCTCTCTCTCCCTTCTCTCGGTCCGAATCCAACCCACACACACACAAACACTTAACCTTTTTATATGACCACACATGCTAGATATTTTATCACCTTAACAAGATCCAAACACCCTCACTTTCTTTCCCTCTCCTCCCTCAAACTCGTATATCTCTCTCTCGGTTTCATTAGAACCGAAACACACACACACTAACCAAACACTCCTTTTCTTATTTACTTCCATACTTAATAAACTTTTGTAAACCCTAGCCTCATTCATAACCTTTACCTTTCAAGAGAACTCTTTCCTTCTCTCTCTTTCACCAAAACCGTCCACCTCTCTCTCTCTACTCTCTCTCTAAAACTCCTAGCAAACCAAGCATTCTCTTGAAGATACAAGGTGTTAGGAAGCAAGAGGAATCAAGAACCATCATCATCATCCACATTTTTGGCCCTCATCATCATCTAGTGAGCTTTAACCTCCACTTTTCCTTATGATATTTAACTCTAGAACTTATTTCTTGTTTCTTGTCATATCTAGTTCACTCCATGACCAAGTCTTGACTACATTGTTGTCTAAACATGATTTTGAACCATAAAAGTCTACTAGGTTGTGATTATCTTTTATGTTTCACCATTAATCTTGCTACTACAAACTTATTATAGTATTTACTTGCAATATTATGTTTAAAACTTAGTTTGGTTGAGCCTTTATACAAACATTAGTTTAGAAAGCTTGTTTAGACACCTACTTTGAACATAGTGTATATTTTATGTTGTTATTGTGATTTTGAACCCCTTGATGTATATGACACGTTTTGTACCTCCCAACATAGTCAAAATATGTTATCTTGGACTTTATAAAGATTACTTGTGCTTAAACTCACCATAGGGAATTTTTAGTACCAAAAGTACACTTTAAAAACCCTAAAACGCACTTTTATCTAAGGATCTGTTTTGACCAGAAAGTTTAGGCTTTTAAATAGTAGTTTGTGATGGTTTAAATGATTTTAAAACATGGCCAAAAATCACTTAACAAATTACTTGAATTTAGGCACAAACCAGGACTAAAACCGACACCCGACGGGCCCGGAAACGTCATTTTTGTAATAAAACCCAAATATGGTCAAAATGAACTTATATAGGTATTTTTAATGGTAAAAAAATGTTTACAAATACATATGGTGAATTTAGGAACCTAACGGTGTCATTAATCGGACAAACGGGACCAAAACAGCAAAACCGACACAAAATCCACTAAACCGGCAAACTAATGAAAACCGACACTTGGAATAATTATCTACCCATTTTGGACAAAAAATGATCATACTTTATTATCATTTATGGATTTCTAACTTAAACGGATAAATATCGTGTAATCGGCGGTTACCGCGAAATCGCACGGTTTTCAACTAATTAGTCAAAATAATCAATTTCTCATATGAAACCCTCATTTTGACTTAATATTTATTTCTATAAATATTTACCATCTTTAAATATTATCTGGGAATTTTTGTATATTTTATTTAATTATAAATATATATTTTACATTAATTCCAAATAAACATATAACCGGACACTTTCACCTTGACTTTCCAAATCATTTAACCCTAAGGCTACCATGACGTCAAGACTTGACCTACCTAATTGGAGTGACATTAATTGTAAACCCAATTACTTATTGTGTGTCTTATAATTATTTAGGGCTACACTTTCGTTGATCGTGCTACCGATTTCCTGTTACTGAATCATGTGAGTTTTTCACGGCCCATTTTTCCTTTAATTGTTTTATCTTTGGGGGAGAATTCATACATACTTTTCCATGTTAGACAATTAGACCTTGTTATCACATCTGTTACATGTTTTCCGTTGTCTAAATTTGTTATCTCATGTTCGTTCATGCTATAACCCAAACCCACTATTAACTGAATCCGATTAATTATCATTTGCAAACGGTAACGTTTGAATAGATCTATTAGGTTAACGCCCCTGCTCTGATTGGTAGCTCCAATCGTGACTCTGTCTTTATAATCAAAAGGGTACAAATTGTTATGGCATATACATGTGGTATCAGCCGGACAAAAGATACCAAGAGTGGGTAAACAGTTAGTTTCGGTATTCAGGGTACATGGTAACATTTTTCCAACTAGTATTATCTGATATTGTCAAATATTAACATGAACTGTTTTCAATTACTATTTGTATTCAACCTTTAACTGCTAGCACATTAAACCTGTGAAACTCACCAACAATTATTTGTTAACCGTTTTCTCGTATGAATTCTCAGGTACTTGATCTTAATTATTGTGCATGCATCGGACCTGCTTGCTTGTTTCCTATCATTACATTTTAGGACTTTTCATATGCTTTCTGGAGTATGGTTTAGCCTTGGAGATTTTCCCGACATAACACCTAGCGGTGTCATGTTCTAAAAATTGTTTGAAACTTAGGTGTTGTAAACTTAAACAATTTTCTTTTCTCATTACAATTAATCCGCTGCGTAATGATATTGGAAAAACTCCTATTTACTCCAACAATTTAACAATTTCCCAAACGGATCTAGTTGTTGAACCATCCAGAGTACGTTCGTAACCTTCACTATGATAACCTTTTTCGCATCCCGACACAAATCTTATCGGGTGTGACAGATTGGTATCAGAACCAAGGTTATAGAACTAGATTTCATACTTAGAGTCTAGACTATAGCCTAAGCTCTGTTTGTCATACTTGTATGCATCACTACTTGTTCATGCATCACTACTTGTTCATTCTAACTATTCCATTACTATACGTAATATTATATATATATATATATATATTATCAAGTTTACTTGGAAACTTTGTTGTAGCATGGCTTCTCATGGACCAATCGACTTATCTTCTGATTCGGAGGCAGAGACCTACGTTGATCTGGAGCAGCCGGTGTCGCCAGTCACGACCATGGCCCCGTCATCTCCCCGCACGCCTAACAATGTATTGGAGGACCCTTACGATGCAGACTCAGAGCCTGAGGAAGACTCTGCATCTGACGAGGATCAGGAGGAGGATGATGCGCCGTTCACTTTTGACATTGCTGAGGCCGACCCCGCTCAGGATGGAGACACTTTAGTGGTTACCTTGTCCACGTCCAGCCCCGTCTCGCCTGACCGTGAGCCCTCATTTCGACCTTACCGCTCCTCACGTAACGGACCTCTTCGCATGTATACTCCTAGGAAATCCATCTTGCGTAGCCGACAGCGTGTTCCCGACCCAGTTCCTGATTCCGAGCCGACCCATAAACAGCCCCTCTACCCAGAGCCCATTGAGCTACCCACCGACCCAGAGATGATGCCACCCAAGAAGAGGGTGAAGTTTGCCGACAGCACCTTCGAGTTTGGAGAGTCATCTACTGCTACCGAGGACCAGGATGTGCCACCGACACCCCATACCCCAGCTAGCTCTGTCGCATCCGATGCACCCCCTGTCCTTTCTGGCATACTTGTTGAGTCTATTGTTTCTTCCCTCTTGCTTGCATCGCCCGCCGTGACGTTGAGATCCGTTAGCTTCACGCCACCATCTGTAGCCTTACTCCACCAGCCACTATCACTGTCATTGACACCCGCCTTGCTGTCCTGGAGGCCCGTGTGACTTCTCAGGACCAGGCACTCGATACCCTGCATGTTCACATGTCTGACGCCTATGGAGTCGCCGTTGAGGCCAACCAGGCCATCTGAGCTCTCGTAGCTACTACCCCTTCAGCGTAGGACTTCGCCGGCATTATCCGCCTGTTTTTATTAGTGATTATCCAGATACGTGACATCCTCGACATCATTGATCGAGCACCGTTTCATTAGTGTTGTTTACGCTTGTATGGAAGAAGATCAGGATCCCCTGGTGGTAAGACTAAGACTTTTCTTCTACGACCGGAAGATTTATGACTACAATTGTACGAGTTGTATTCAAGGTTTTAAGTAACTTACCGGTGTCCGAGAATGCTCTTACAAGGATTTCATGAACTGCAAGCCCTTACACTTCAAGGGTACCCAAGGAGCCGTTTGATTCATTCATTGGTTTGAAAAAATGGAATATGTGTTCCGTTTGTGTAACTGTCCCGATGGTTACAAGGTCAAGTACGCCACTAGCGTTTTTGGAGAAGGAGTTCTGACTTGGTGGAACTCTCATGCTGAAGCCCTCGAACAAGACCTGGCCTATGCCATGGCTTGGAGCGAACTGAAACTACTCATGCGTGATGAGTACTGTCCTAGTGAGGAACTGAAACGATTGGAAGTCGAATTCTGGAACTTGACCATGAATGGATCAGACATAGCTGCTTACACCAGCCCATTCCACGAATTGGCACACATCTGTCCTACAATGGTGACCCATCTGCACAAGAAAATTAAGAGATACATCTGGGGTCTTGCTCCCGCCAGTCAGGGAAGTGCTATGGCTTCTAACCACGCAACACTCTAAGCTGCTATTCATCTGGCCCACAATCTGACCTATCGGGCAAACCGCCAAGGTTTGTCTTTCTCCCGTAAGGTTGCTGAATCCAAAGTTGTACCTGTATCTTCTATTCCCTCTATCCAAATGAAATCAGACCGAAAGCGGAAACGCGGCCATGATGGAAAGACGACGAAATCCTCCGACTTCACTGAGAAAACACCTGAAGCCGTGAAGGCTTATGCTGTAACAGCTCCCGCACCTGATGCAAGAAAACCTGGATACACAGGAAACCAGCCCCTGTGTGGAAAATGTAACCTGCACCATACCCTGGATCGCAGCAATGTCTACTGCAAAGGCTGCATGGCAAAATGTCACATTCACCGGGATTGCCTAAACCATTCGAACAAGACGCACCCCGTTGGAACCTGCTTCGAGTGTGGCAGCACTGGCCACTTCAGAAATGAATGCCCAAAGCTCAAACGAGAACATGCCAGAGGACGAGCCTTCGTGCTCAATGCTGCTGAAGCCCATCAGGATCCCCACACCGTAACGGGTACGTTCTTACTCAATAATCATTTTGCTTCCGTTCTATTTGACACTGGTGCCGAAAAAAGCTTTGTGTCTAGTGAGTTTAGAAACTGTCTTAACGACACACCAACTAGATTAGACACAAAGTATATAGTGGAACTAGCCGATGGTAAACAAATCAAAACGGAAGAATCCTTTCCAAATTGCTCATTGAACTTATCCGGTCATCCTTTCTCGATCGATCTATTGCCGGTACAATTGGGAAGTTTCAAAGTAGTCGTTGGAATGCATTGGTTGACTAAAAATCGCGCCGAAATCATTTTCCATGAGAAAAGAGTGAAGATACCCCTCCCCGACGACGAAGTTCTGACAATTCAAGGAGACCGTAGTGGAACCAAGCTAGACATTGTCACACCCTAACCAACGACGGAAACATCAGGGCATGATTAGATTGCCCATAAGCTCATGACAACTAATTTAGTGACAATAGTTAAATAATGAAATTTATTGATAACTTTAAAAAAAAGAATACAATACACCACATATTGATAACAAATACAATTTCTTCATTAAACTAGGTCCAAAAGCCCTATGTGATAACATCTTGAAACATCAACATAATAGCCTGCAACATGTATAAAATAAATGGTGGTCAACTATAAATAGTTGGTGAGTAACCACAAGTTTGATACATAACATATATTTGAAAAACATGCGTTACGTGTCATATGATAGAATAAGTGAAATATAACAATGCTGGAAGATATTGACAACATGAAAGACTAGGCATAACCAAAATTGCTAGTATAAAATGACAACATGAAAGACTAGGAATAAACAAACCTCAATGACATATGATAGATTCCCTAACCCGCAGGTTAGACCAAATGAAATAATGAAATAGGCTCCAAACACCCAATGCCAAACCGGTCAAGTTGAGTGGGTTGTCAACTGATAGATCTACCTTTGTTACCCCAGGCCTTACGTTAATGTTTATGCCAAATGAAAGACGCGACAGACATGACAACCATGACATACTTGACATCCAATGATAAACATGAAAACCTTTGATAAACATGAAAGACTTTGAAAATCACATATTGACAAATCATGCTAGAAGTCACATAACACATAATTCACACATAGATCACATACGCCTGGTAAATGATAAACTTGGAAGATAACACTTTGAAACATGATACATGTTGCAACCCCAAAATGATAAAATGAGAAAAGGGGCAAGGATTACTCACTTGGATTAGAAGTTAAGCCCACGAAGAGAAAAGTGAAGGTGAAAGGATTAGTCCCGAAGATTCATCCTAAAAGAATAGAAGAGGGCGACATGAATATTGGAATATGAGATTCTAAGCTCTTATGCATTTGGCGAATGGGTTTTTTTTAATGTTATAAATTAAAGTTTGAAAACATGTTAACTTTTAAGAGTAACAATACTTTAAACTTTACTAGACATGCTTTGGCCTAATAGGTTATGACACTCTCATCGGGGCATCCCAGGTAAGCATCTAGGTCCGACTATGGGATTTATGCGAACACTTATCCTTTGACAGAGACCCCAACTACCGGTTTTGTCACCCTTCCACTTACTACATGTCATTCGCGTCTCAAGTACCATCACTAAATATGTTGTTAAATAGAGATCAATTTCTAAGTTATTTTAAATTCTTAAATGAGTTTATGTTCACAACCTGGATTACATATTAGAATGATTAAGAATTAGTTTAATTGTTGATTTATGAAAAACAAGCCTTAATGCCTAATTTGTTCATGCATAAAAACATTGACTTTTGGATTAGAAGAATATAGAAGAAATTGGACATGATAGTTTAGACTTGTTGGGCCAAACGAGCCTCTACAAGGCTACAGCAAGCCTAAATCGGCCTAAGCAAGGCAACATGTCCTAATGACGTGCCTTTGCAAAGTTAGGCCGTCCAAAGGACAAGCCTTAGAAATGCTAGGCGTTCTAAGAACGAGCCTTAGCAAGGCTACCTAAACGAGCCTAACGCTCCTAACTAAGAACCTAAACTAAACTAATTAAACTAATAAAGTGATAAATAAACGAATAACGAAAGGAAGGAAAGAAAGGAAACAAAGAAAGAAAAAGAAGAATTACCTTCAAAGAAGCTTTTCAAACGAGACAAGCTTGAAAGGCAGCACCTCTTCGCCGAGAGCATAAAAACTACTAAGCACGACACCCGAAGGGGTATTGTAGTTGTGGAACCGCCGAAAATTGGTTATTCCACTTGTTTATAGTCAAACTAGGAGATGTAAGCTATTAGGGATCAAGGGAGGGTATTTATAGATGAGAAAAGGAGTGAAAATTTGTTTATGGGGCGATGTGGGATGGGTTTAGAGGAGGAGGTCGCGACTATGTAATCAACATCTAACACCAAACTTGTTTTCGCGATTCCCGCTTTGTTATAACTCGGTTTTACGCGCGGTTTTCGCCCACTTCACCATTTTCAGAGTACTATCATATGGAATAGAGTAATCCAGCATTCATGGTGTTGAGAATTGGGCTTAAACCTTGGATCTTGATATGGGTCGAGTTTTCAAGTTTTTAAAATATACGGATGTTACAGACATCATCTCATGCATGAAAGCCTAGAAATTTATGCGCAAGGGCTACCCTGCCCTCTTAGCTTACATAAAAGCTAGTCAATCCGAGGAAAAGAAACTAGCAGAAATTCCTATTGCACGGGACTATCCTGAAGTCTTTCCCGATAATCTTCCAGGCTTGCCTCCCGCCCGGCAAGTGGAATTACATATTGATCTGGTACCTAGAGCTACACCCGTTGCAAAAGCCCCTTACCGTTTAGCCCCTTCTAAAATGAAAGAATTGTCAAACTAGTTGCAAGAACTACTTGACAAAGGTTTCATCAGACCAAGTTTCTTTCCTTGGGCGCTCCTGTTCTTTTCGTCAAGAAAAAGGACGGATCTTTCCATATGTGTATCAACTACCACGAGTTGAACAAGCTTACCGTAAAGAACTGATATCCGCTCCCTCGAATCGACGACCTGTTCGACCAATTGCAAGGTTCTAGTTACTACTAAAAAATAGATCTTCGTTCAGGATATCATCAACTAAGAGTTCCTGAAGAAGACATTGCGAAAATTACTTTTCGTATGCGCTATGGACACTACGAGTTTCTCGTTATGCCCTTCGGACTAACCAACACGCCTGCCATCTTCATGGATTTGATGAATCGCTTTTGTAAACCGTACCTCGATATATGCGTAATCATTTTCATTGACGACATCTTGATCTATTCGCGTAGCAAGGATGAACACGAAATGCACCTGAAGCTTATTCCAGAACTGTTAAAGAGCGAGAAGTTGTAAGTACGCCAAGTTTTCAAAGTGCGAATTCTGGTTACGTGAAGTACGATTCTTAGGTCACGTAATTAACGCAGCCAAAATCCACGTGGACCCCACAAAAATTGAAGCTATCAAGGATTGGAGTCCGCCTACCAACCCTTCTGAAATACGATAATTTCTTGGACTCGTCGGTTTTTACCGAAGATTTATCAAAAACTTCTCCAGAATAGCCCATCCATTGTCCACCTTGATGCAAAAGGACAAGAAATTCATTTGGGAACAAAAATCCGAACAAGCTTTTCAGACCCTGAAGCAAAAGTTGTGTAACGCACCCATACTGTCCTTACCAGAAGGATATGAAGATTTCTGTGTTTACTACGATGCCTCACACCAAGGTTTAGGCTGTGTGCTGTAAAAACGAGACAAAGTCATTTCTTTCGCTTCGCGAAAGCTAAAAGTTCATGAGAAGAACTACACTACTCACGATTTGGAACTTGGAGCCGTCATCTTCGCTCTTAAGATTTGGAGACACTATCTCTACGGTACTGAATGCAAGGTTTATACCGACCACAAGACTCTTCAACACATCTTAGATCAGAAGGAGTTGAACATGAGACAGCACCGATGGATTGAACTGCTCAGTGACTATGACTGTAAAATCCTGTACCTTCCTGGAAAGGCAAACGTTATTGCATGCCATGATCACATCAAGATCCATGGTTTATGCCATTGAACACCTTGAGCAGGAAGAAACGCGTCAAACCCCTTCGTGTCAAATCGCTTTCCATGACCATTTAAACCTGTCTCGTCACTCAGGTCTTGGCAGCGCAAGCTGAAGCCTTGAAAGACAAAAGCATTCGATACGAAAATCTTCGTGGCATGGAATAACACCTTGAAACTAAGCCTGATGGATTATGGTACTTCGTCAATCGTCTGTGGATACCCGTCTACAAATAACTCAGGAGCCTAGTCCTTGACGAAGCTCATAAAAGCCGATACTCCATTCACCCCGAAGTCGATAACATGTACCACGACCTGCGTATGTTATATTGGTGGCCAAACATGAAAGCTAAAATCGCTAAGTACGTCGGTAAATCCTTAACTTGCGCCAAAGTTAAGGCCAAGCACCAGAAACCTTCCGGTTTACTCGTCCAACCCATCATCCCCGAGTGGAAGTGGCAATGCATTTCCATGGACTTCATCACCAAGTTACCCAAGAGCCGCAAGGGTAATGATTCCATTTGGGTAATCGTTGATCGTTTGACGAAATCTGCTCATTTCCTCGCCATTAAGGAGAAAGATTCCGTAGAACACTTAACAAGGATGTACATGAAGGGAATATTCTCTTGACATGGAGCCCCGATTTCCATTATCTCCGACAGAGATGGTCGTTTTACCTCTCATTTCTGGAAATCTCTGAACAAGGCCATCGGTACTCGCCTCGATATGAGTACGACCTATCACCCGCAAACTGACGGTCAAAGCGAACGAACGATTCAGACTCTCGAAGATATTTTACGTGCCTGCATCGTCAATTTTGGTAACAACTGGGATGAACATCTGCCATTGTGCGAATTCTCGTACAACAACAGTTATCACACTAGTATTCAGTGTGCACCTTTCGAGGCACTGTACAGAAGAAAGCGCCGATCACCTATCTGTTGGTTCAAAGTTGGTGACAGCCAACTGACAGGCCCGGAAGTTGTGATAGAAAAAACCGAAAGAATCACGTAGATTCGAGACCGCTTGAAAGCTGCCCGCGATCGCCAGAAGAGCTATGCAGATAACCGTTGTAAACCCTTATCCTTCACGAAAGGCGACAAGGTATTGCTGAAAGTATCCCCGTGGAAAGGCGTCATTCGTTTTGGCAAAAGTGGAAAGTTAAACCCTCGCTACATCGGTCCATTCGAAATCATTGAAACAATCGGACCCCTCGCGTACAGACTACTTCTGCCGCCCGAGCTTAGTAACGTTTACGATGTTTTTCATCTCATCAATCTGAAGAAGTGCCTAGCCGAAGAAGATCTTACCATTCCCCTTGATGAGATACACCTTGATGAATCCCTACAATTCGTTGAAGAACCCGCCGAGTTCGTAAACCACGTCGTCAAGAAATTAAAGCACAGATGTATACCTCTCGTTATAGTTCGCTGGAACTCCCGCCATGGTTCTGAATTTACGTGGGAATGCAAAGACCAGTTTCGAGCCAAGTATCCTCATCTTTTCCTATACCAGTAGTTCAGCCATGATGACAAGCTGAATTTTGGGACGGAATTCTCCCAACTAGGGGAGGATGTGACAACCCGTAAGTTTCCAAGGACCTAAACTGATAATATATACCTATGTGTGAACTATGTTACGTAACTGTTTACTTGCAACGTGTTAATTTCTACCATATTTGCCCATACATGTGACATAATCATAGCCTTGACGTAGCCTTAATTCGTGTTGAAAACAATACTTGAACATGATGACTTCTTTGCACAGAATGGTCGCTGAAACTTTAATAATAATAAAGCGACTAACCAAATCCATTTATCAAATTTACCAAACTATGTAGTAAGCGTCATGCATGATCCCATCATCTTGGGATTTATTATTAATATCATTATCATTTTACGTTCATTTTAATCATAACCTTTGATCAACCTTTATCATTTTATCATTTACATATTTCACAAATAACATTAACAAACAATTTTGTATTAAAACAACAATGTGTTTAGACAACGACAACAACCAAGACTTGTGATAATTCCCTATGTAAACATCGACTTATTGTACATCCAAAACATTTCATAAAGCTTTATTAACGTTCACGACAAATGTATTTTCACATGCATGCAAAATATATATACATGCAACATTAATTTTTCAAGTTATTAACCCTCGAGTATTCTAGTTTTAAACCGAGTCATTGTTTTATTATTTTATGTCGTCGTGAATAAATATTTTATAAAACGTTCAAAGCCGATCCGATTTATTTATTTTCTTTCTTTCCTTCGCCATTAAACCAACCCATCACCTTTCCATTTCCCCTCTCCCTCTCTTTTTCCTTAACCCGACCGGCCACGAGATCGAACCGTGACCCTTGTGCTCATCGGCTCCCAACCGAACCACAACCACCACCATTACCATCTAATTTATCTACCTAATTACATGTACAAGAGTTGACTCCCTTTTATGCCAATCAATTCAATCCCCAACATCATCCTTACAACCTACACATTGTAGGTGAAAGTTGTCCCAAGTAAAACCAAATCTATTAACCATGGTTAATATTTTCCCACCATTTTGAACCTCAATTCCCTCCATCTAGTTGCAGCCATATACCACTAAAAACACCCACATATCAAAAATTTTTGAACCCTCTTGATCCCCCCTTGTGAGCTAGAAATCGGCTGGCCACCCCAAGGCTCGAACCCGAGCCCTCTCTTCCTTCTCTCGGTCCGAATCCAACCCCCACACACACAAACACTTAACTTTTTTAATTGACCACACTTGCAAGATATTTTATCACCTTAACAAGAAGACCCAAACAACCTCACTTTCTTTCCCTCTCCTCTCTCAAATCCGTCTCTCTCTCTCTCTTGGTTCACTAGAACCGAAACACACAAACACTAACCAAACACTCATTTTCTCATTTACTTCCATACTCAATCAACTTTTGTAAACCCTAGCCTTATTCATCACCTTTACCTTTCAAGAGAACTCTCTCCTTCTCTCTCTTTCACCAAAACCATCCACCTCTCTCTCTCTACTCTCTCCCTCTCTCTCTAAAACTCCTAGCAAACCAAGCATTCTCTTGAAGATACAAGGTGTTAGGAAGCAAGAACCATCATCATCATCCACATTTTCGGCCCTCATCATCATCTAGTCAGCTTTAACCTCCACTTTTCCTTATGATGTTTAACTCTAAAACTTATTTCTTGTTTCTTTTCATATCTAGTTCACTCCATGACCAAGTCTTGACTACATTGTTGTCTAAACATGATTTTGAACCATAAAAGTCTACTAGGTTGTGATTATATTTATGTTTCACCATGAATCTTTCTACTACAAGCTTATGATAGTATTTACTTGCAATATTATGTTCAAAACTTAGTTTGGTTGGGCCTTTATACAAACATTTGTTTAGAAAACTTGTTTAGACACCTACTTTGAACATAGTGTATATTTTACGTTGTTTTTGTGATTTTGGACCCCTTGATTCCTATGACACGTTTTTGGACCTTGCAAAATAGTCAAAATATGTTATCTTGGACTTTAGAAAGATTACTTGTGCTTAAACTCACCATAGGGAATTTTTACTACCAAAAGTACACTTTAAAAACCCTTAAAAGCACTTTTAGCTAAGGATCCATTTTGACCAGAAAGTTTAGGCTTTTAAACAGTAGGTTGTGATGGTTGAAATTATTTTAAAACATGGCCAAAAGATCTTTAACAAATTACTTGAATTTAGGCACAAACCGGGACTAAAACCGACACCCGACGGGCCCGGAAACGTCATTTTTGTAATAAAACACAAATCGACACAAAATCCATAAAACTGGCAAACTAATGAAAACCGACACTTGAAATAATTATCTACCCATTTTGGACAGAAAATGATCACATTTTATTATCATAGATTGATTTCTAACTTAAACAGATAAATATCGTGTAAGGGGCGGTTACCGCGAAATCGCACGATTTTTAACTAATTAGTCAAAATAATCAATTTCTCATACGAAACCCTCATTTTGACTTAATATTTATTTCTATAAATATTTACCATCTTTGAATATTATCTGGGAATTTTTTTATATTTTATTTAATTATAAATATATATTTTACATTAATTCCAAATAAACACATAACCGGACACTTTCACTTTGACTTTCCAAATCATTTAACCCTAAGGCTACCATGACGTCAAGACTTGACCTACCTAATTGGAGTGACATTAATTGTCGACCCAGTTACTTATTCTGTGTCTTATAATTATTTAGGGCTACACTTTCGTTGATCGTGCTAACGATTTCCTGTTACTGAATCATGTGAGTTTTTCACGGCCCCCTTTTCCTTTAGCTGTTTTATCTTTGGGAGAGAATTTATACATACTTTTCCATGTTAGACAATTATACCTTGTTATCATATCTGTTACATGTGCTTTTCCATTGTCCAAACTTGTTTTCTCATGTTCGTTTATGCTATAACCCAATCCTCACTATAAACTGAATTCGATTAATTATCATTTACAAACAGTAATGTTTGAATAGATCTATTGGGTTAACGCCCCTCCTCTAATTGGTAGCTCCAATCGTGACTCCGTCTTTATAATCAAAAGGGTACAAATTGTTATGTCATATCCATGCGGTATCAACCGAATAAAAGATACCAAGAGTGGGTAAACAGTTAGTTTCGGTATTCAGGGTACATGGTAACATTTTTCAACTAGTCTTATCTGATATTGTCAAATATTAACATGAACTGTTTTCAATTACTATTTTTATTCAACCTTTAGCTGCTAGCACATTAAACCTGTGAAACTCACCAACAATTATTTGTTGACCGTTTTCTCATATGATTTCTCAGGTACTTGATCTTAATAGATGTGCATGCATTGGACCTATTTGCTTGTTTCTTGTCATTGCATTTTAGGACTTTTCATATGCTTTTCTGGAGTATGGTTTAGCCTTGGAGATTTTCCCGACATAACACCTAACGGTGTCATGTCCTAAAAATCTTTTCAAACTTAGGTGTTGTAAACTTAAACAATTTACTTTCCTCATTACAATTAATCCGCTGCGTAATGATATTGGAAAAACTCCTATTTACTCCAACAATTTAACAATTTCCAAAACGGTTTTAGTTGTTGAACCATCCAGAGTACGTTCGTAACCTTGACTGTATAACCTTTTTCGCATCCGGACACAAATCTTACCGGGTGTGACATAAACCTTGGATTTTAATCAGTAACGTTGATTTTATAAACTTAGCATTCAAGGCGCCTAACCTCACAAACTAATTGGTTACTAAATTCACTCTTGCAATTTTTAGCCAAAACAGTGGAACATAAGGTTTCCAAGTAATAGGTATCAATTTCCTATGTAATCATGTTGCAGATAGTCATACACACCAGATAATCAAATTTGTATATAATGGAATACCGAACTCATATGAAATCATGAAACAACCAAGCTTGTTTGTAACGGAATATCAAAATCTTGATATTAAAACCATAGAATAACCAAGTACGTAAATGAATATTAGAATCATGCCCATAAAATGATCAATCATGATTTCATAGAATAATCAGGTGTGTAAATTAGTATCAAATTTATAGATAATAAATTATTAGATTTCCATGTTTTTTGGAAATGTTTTGTTTCAACAAAACAAATTCGATGTTCAGGAAATGGGTTGATTAGGTCAAGTCCTCGGTCCGACTCCTAGTCCCACTTTTCAACACCATTAGTGTATATATATAGAGTGTACCGCAGCTAACCCACCACACCTTTGGTATTCTGGAAGTGTACTAGTAACCTACCGATACTACCCTTCCAGTTAATACATGTCGGTCATTTAGAAACTAAGTTTTGACGGGATTAAAAAGTAGAAAGGAAACTGGAATAAAGAAAGGATTTATTGCCTCATAAGGTATAATTATTTATGGACATATATTGTAAGACATGAGATAATCATGTTTGGACACCTAAGCTATAGTCTAGGTCACCACGTCTAATAACCTAATTCACATCTCACAGACATCGGAAAAATTTCAAATTATCAAGAGGGTTTCATTCTTCTCAATTACATTCTTTATAGACCGCACATCTTGAGCATTGGTTTGATATATATTATTATTACCTAAACAGTTTTATGAACAGAGAAAAATCCCTTAGCAGATCATGTATAAGAGGTGTAAAAGTCTAAAAGATTAAGAATTTAGTACCTGTGTGGACATGATATCAATAAAACCCATATGATGAAATAAGAGTCCATTGCTATATGAAGATATGTGAGCAAAATTTAATAGGCATACAAAATCTCTTTCTTGAACCAAAAGGACATAGCCACGAGTTTAGGTAAAAAGGCTTGCTAGCTGGATAGATATACTAAAAGAAGATTTACTCTGGTGGCATATATCTGAATGTACCGACAAGACGGATCTACTTCCAACATCAGTAAACCTTGTTAAACCTAAATCTGCAAGCTAAGAAATCATAACCACCGTTAAGAAAATTTGATATTACCTGAGTTAATGAAAAACTAAAAATGCACAGATTATCTAAAAGCAAATGCTTTATAATACCGAGGACTCTTAGATTAGTAAACAAAGCTAATTAGATTTTGTGATTAAAGCAACTTAAAATTGATCTTTATTGATGAATCACCCAAGTTAAATTCTCTATATTGTCTCCAATCTCCTAATGAACTATGAGTAATAGAAAAAATCAAAATAAAAGTAAATAATAAAATCAAATGACCATTCTCCACAATAAAATCAAGATCAAGCTAAACCACTCTTATATTATATAAATCATGTTTCGGATTTGTGTTATGAGGTTACAAACTATCAATAAGAATGCCAGTTTGTAACAAAATTAAAATTATGCTTTTGTTTGTGTTTTAGCATAATTTCAATAGGTCTCCTATTAGTACAACTTCAAGCTAATTCATATACATATACAAAGACCAGTGCAACTAAACCAGATTATATTTAACATCCAAAATCATATTATATTTAACAAAACATATACTCTTATAATTGTTATAAATAAATACATGATTACGATGTGCAACTAAACCAAATCATTAAGTTTTTAATTAAATAAATTAAGGTTTGATTTGTAGTTGGTATAATTGACTTAATTGTTCATACATCTTGGTTCACACAATACAATAGATAGAACAGAAGAACTGATAAGAACAGATTCAATTGATATATGTTGCTAAGAAAAGATTCAAGGAAATAGGAAATGAAATCAAATTCTATGAAATCAAAAAGTTAACTGATATACAGAATTAAGATATAGAAAAATCTTAAGATATACCTAGAGAAACTTTATATCAAAAGTGTAATCCGATTGCTAGTGCCTATTCTTTCTCAGAACAGATTCTATGGTTCCTCAAAATCAATGAACATAAACAAAATCAGACTTCGAATGAATAGATTCAATGAACATAAACCAAAATCGGATTCTATGAAATAGGGACTTCGAATGAACAGATTCAAGAACAGACATAGCAGCCAAAATTAGGAACCAAAATTCAAGAACAGATTCAGAAAGTAAGAAGTAGGAACCAAAATTATACCTCAGAAATGTTTGCTTGGCAAGGAGATGGGACTTCGAATAACTTAGACTTTTGAATTTTTAGAGATGAAATAAAACTAAGATTGGGACTTCGAATAACTCAATTGAATTTGAAATCACGATTAGGGTTGCGTGAGATACGTCAATACCGCCAAGATTGACCAACCGAAGGAGAGAGAAGAAGTTGAGGAGGTTGATGATCCACCTATCGAGAAGGAAGTAAAGGCGGCTCGATGACCTACAATGCTATGAGCGGCATTCCTCTGATGTCGTGTTTTAAGTTTGAAGATGGTGTAAATGGCTAGATTTTTAGCTTTCATATTGATCTTTTATGAAGTTGTACATGATGCATAATGAATTGTAAAACTCTTAAAATCCAGAAAATTTTATGACGAAAATACCCTTTAGACCAATATCTATTATATAGTAGTGTAGAAGTATAGATAACGATAAAACAGTATGTCAAAATCATTTAGCTACACTTATTACATGTTACAAGTTTCATCATTTAGCTCCAATCATTTTTATTAGAATGATTTTGTTTTTTTTTAAATAATATAAGTAATAATAATAAGACAAAACGATTACTAAGAATATTTCCCAAAGTTTATTGTTTAAAACATAAATGAAATAATCTGAAATACTAATACGGGTCGGGTTTTGGATACGGATATTTGATGGATGTCATAGTATCCCTTGCTTTAGGGAATTTTGTCCTCGTAATTTTATATGAAAGGTCTTCAGGAAAAGGTGAGGATATAGTTGTGATTGTTTGGAAATGTTGAAAATCGATGGTTAGAACTTACATTATTGAATTCAAAGGGGAAAAGAAGGGCGTGAATAAGAATTAACTCACTGAAGAGATTACAAAAATCTATCAATGCTATGTTTGGGGTCCCAAAGGTGAAGCGTATTACATAGAGTTAATATTGTGTCAAGAATGCGAGAAGATTTCACTAAATAAAATGTTTCTCTTACATTGGTTAAGGTTAACAAAAATAACACAGAATTTCAAGTGACTTGATTGATGCTACTCTTGACAACGTGATAGAAACACTTATATATAGGATATACCAATGACGTATCCACCATGCCCTTATCATATTGCATTTGTCTCGTTATCCTAAGTCACCCTAGGTTCTATGCTATAAGGCACAACATGACTTACTAGGATTCTCATGTACCGAATTTTATAATTACTTGTGCACCCGTAATCACTTAATTCACTACATAGTCCGCATAGCTCACCTTGTTGTGTGTGGGACAACGTAAACTTGAAAAATCATAAATCGTAGTTGTTGTTTCATGCACACGCAATGTCCATAGGAAATGACTAATATAGCTAATGCTCATTGATAATCAAGTCTTATGTAACCGTGTTCAAGTAAAGGCAAGCTTGTATGTAATCAATCATGTTCATGAAATAAAGCAAGTTCACATGTGGTGAAATGTAAAATTTCACATGTAGCGAAATATCTACATTCGCATGTAAATGATTATCAAGTTAACAAGTGGTGGAACATAAAGGTTCCCAAGTAATAGGTATCAATTTCCTATGTAATCATGTTACAGATAGTCATACACACCAGATAATCAAATTTGTATATAATGGAATACCGAACTCATATGAAATCATAAAAGAACCAAGCTTGTTTATAACGGAATATCAAAATCATGATAATAAAATCATAGAATAACCAAGTCTGTAAATGAATATTAGAATTATGACCATAAAATGATTAGTCATGAATTCATAAAATAATCAAGTGTATAAATGAGTATTGAGTTTATAGATTATAAATTATTAGATTGCCATGTTTTATAGAAATGTTTTGTTTCAACAAAAGAAATTCGACGTTCAAGAAATGGTTTGATTTGGGCAAGTCCTCGGTCCGAATCCTAGTCCCACTTTTCAACACCATTAGTGCTTATATATAGGGTGTACCATAACTAACCCACCACACCTTTGGTATTATTGAAGTGTACTAGTCACCTACCGAAACTACCCTTCCAGTTAATACATGTCCGTCATTTAGAAACTAAGTTTTGACGGGATTAAAAAGTAGAAAGGAAAATGGAATAAAGAAAGGATTTATCGCCTCATAAAGTGATTGATTATGTGAGTGATTTTGAATGAGATCAAAAGTTCAGATAGCATAAGGTATAATTACTTATGGACATAAAATGTAAGACATGAGATACTCATGTTTGGACACCTAAGCTATAGTCTAGGTCACCACATCTAATATCCTACGTCCCTATAGCCATGGCTCTGATACCAATCTGTCACACCCTAACCAACGTCGGAACACGTCGGGGCATGATGATTGTCTATAAGCACATGACACTAATTAAGATTTCATAATTCATTTAACCAAATTCCAAAGTCATACAATAAAATACAATTAAAATCAAACAAATAAGAATAATTCTTGTTAATTAACTAGGTCCAATAGCGTCCTATGTGTAGCATCAATCATGAAAGCTTGATTCCTAGTAACTTGAAAAACACGCAAAAGGGTCAACTATCTACATAGTTGGTGAGCCATAGGTTTAATAGAAAAACTGTTTAAGAAAAACATTTTGATAAGGTTTTGCAAAGTCATATTGTTAAACTAAATGTGCAAGTATTACTCTAATTATACACGTATTCGTCACCCCATACAAAATGATGTTTAATTCCCTCAAAGTAATCTCTACAATTATGATGTTCAGTTTCCTCAAGAATCACCTAATAAGCATATAATAATAAGTGCGTGTCTAATGTATTTACGACACGCCCTAATTACTATGACTTTAATAATTATATCATTTAATTTGGTGTGTGCAATTTAATATGATAATGCACAAACGACACAATGGCACAAGTGATGTTTAATTTCCTTACGATTGTTCCTCAATATTGATATAAATTATTTATCCCAAAATAATGACTATCCTTATAATAAAAGGATCATTTTAATGTACGTTTATATTTTCCCCCAAAATACGTGTGGTTATAGGGTGTAAAGTATATATTTATATTTATCAAAATTAATAAAGAATTGATAAATAATATATTAAATCGTACAAATCTCTAAACGAATAGAGCTTAGACAAATCAACATATTATTAATAATTTGGGAGAATAATCATATTTAAATAAAAACAATGTTAACTGATTCAAATGTTTACTATTTAGAACAACGGGTTTTGATCGATGTGCATAATCTTTAGTGCAAAGGATATTAATAAACGCGTTTTAGAATCATTTTAGGTCAATCATGTATGGATTTGGGTTGGGAAGAGGCTGCCAAAAAAAGTTTAAAAAATAAATGATGGTCGCCGGGTTCGGACCCGCGACCTTGAATATAGCGCCCAAGAAATCAAACAACTTAGCTAGGCCTGCGTTATTGATTTATATCAAACTCGAAAAGAATTTCATCAGCGGTTTCCAATGCTCATCATCCTCATCCAACCCTAAAACTAACGGATCTGCCATGGAAGTTTAGCAAACTTTACGTACAAGAACTTTTACCAGTTTTAATCGCATGAGAGACAACAAGAAATCATGTATGTTTTTAAGTCCCAGCTTGTACCTTACGTGAAATGGAAACAGAAGCTCGGTGGACGACGATGGTGCTAACAGACGATGTTCCGATCGTGATTTCCTATTCTGGCGGTGCTTCACAGTGACAGCAGGTTGAGCAGAAGCCTCAGAAAATCGAACAGGAGCCTCAACGTGGTCGAACGGCGACTGATAAGTGGTCGGGAACGGTGATACATAAGAGAAGGATTAAAAGGGGTGATCGGTTAAAGCGAAGTCGGTGATTGCTCGAGAGTTTTAAGGGTGCCGATTGTTTGTTCTAACTGAACATTCAAATGATTTAGTAGAGGTTAATCCTTGGCTCATGATGGTGATGATTAAATTCTATAACCGACTATATGGCTGCTCGTAAATGGCGAGAATTAAAGGAATCGGAATTCGGAAAATGAAGTAACTGAGATGGCGGTCTCGTATACTGAATTAAATCTTCATTCATTAATTTTCAATTTAAGTTTAGCTAAATAGCCCTAGGAACCCTCAAGTTTGGCCAATATGTGTACTACCCCCCCCCCCCCCTCTAGTTTCATTTGGATTTAATTGAATACCAAACTTAATATTTTGTAATCAACCTTATAACATAGTATCTAGACCATACATACATTTATAAAATACCGTTTTTATAGACGTATGACAACACGTGTTCATAAGATACTATATTATATAAACGTAGAATGGCATGTATTTTGTAAAATGCCATTTTCATACGATGTCATTAATGTTCTCAATTTATACAATATCATTTTTGTAAAAACTATTTATATATACTATACACATTTTATATATAATGATAAAGCAGTACGTCAAAATCATTTAGCTACACTTATTACATGTTAGAAGTTCTGTAATTTAATTCCAGTAATTTTTATTGAAATGATTTTGTTTTTTTTTAAATAATAAAAGTAATATTAATAAGACAAAGACGATTACTAAGAATATTTTCCAAAGTTTATTGTTTGAAACATAAATGAAATAATCTGAATTACTAATACGGGTCGGGTTTTCGATAAGGATATTTGATGGGTGTCACATACTCAGCCGGAAGCTGATAAAGAAGTCTAGAAGCTCGAGAAGGTTGAAGACAATTGGATCCTTTACACAGATGGATCCTCAAATGTTAGAGGAACAGGTTTGGGCATCCTGCTAAAATCACCACAGGGGAACATACTACTACTATCCATATCTTGTGACTTTCAGGCTACCAACAAAGAAGCTGAATATAAAGCTTTAATTTCTGGGTTACAACTAGCCAAAGATATGGGCATCCGGTGCATACAAGTATTTAGTGATTCTCTCCTGTTGACTAACCAATTTAACGGCTCTTCATCAGTGAGAGGGGAAAACTTAATTAAATATCTTGATATTGTTAGAAAAAATAGAATTGTATTTCGAAAACATTAATATAACACAGGTTCTCAGAGAAGAAAACTCGAAAGCTAATGCTTTAGCAAATCTAGCATCATCGCTCAGGATACCGGAGGATGTCAGGATCCTGATAACACATTTCCTGGCCTCTGCAATCGCTGAATAGGAAGCCCATGCAATCGCCAATGATGAAAACATGGATAATAGGGATCCCGGAGACATCAAGGAATCCTGGACTCGCCCGATCAAAAAATATATACTAGATGGGGAGATTCCTAAGGGTGAAAATCCCAGGGCTTTTCGCGCCAAGTTAGTACCCGATCTTATTATAAATAATATACTATATAGATGTCTCTTGCAGGTGTCTACTTGAAATGCTTAGAAAATTCAGAAGCTCTTGAAGTCCTTGAAGACATTCATGGAGGAGATTATGGAAACCACACTGGGGGTAGAAGCTCTTGAAGTACTTGAAATGCTATGAGTTTCTTACAAAAGTGTGACGCTTGTCAAAGGCAGAGCAATATTCTGCTTCAACAAGCTGAGCCTCTGCATCCCATAGTATCCCAATGGCAATTCATGAAGTGGGGCATGGATATTGTGGGAAAGCTGCCTAAGGCCCCTGGAGGAAAGGTGTTTATGCTCGCAATGACAAATTATTTCTCCAAATGGATTGAAGCAAAAGCTTATGTTCAAGTGAGAGAAAATAAGTGATCTCCTTCATCAATATGGATATCTTAACCAGGTTTGGGATTCCGACAGAGATGCGATAATGGTTCCCAATTTATTGGTAGATGGACTACAAGTTTTTGTGCAAGTTGTGGGATCAAAATGATTACTTCAACACCTGTCCACCTCAGGCCAATGGACAAGTAGAATCCAGCAACAAAATAATCATCAATAATCTCAAGAAGAAATTGGGTTCTAAGAAAGGAAAGTAGACTGCGGAGCTGCCATTTATACTTTGGGCATATAGAACAACGCCCAAGAACGCAGCAGGTCAAACTGCATTTTCCATGGTATTTGGAATTGAAGTTGTGATCCCTACAGAGATGGTTATTCCTACGGGAAGAATCAGTTGCCAGAATCCTGACACCCATGGTCAGAATCTGCTTTAGGATCTCAAAACGGTTGATGAACTCCAAGACTTGGCCAGAATCCAGATGGCATCCTACCAACAAAGAGTGGCCAAATCATACAACAAGAATACCAAGCTCAGAAGATTCCAAGTTGGGGACATGGTGCTTAGGAAATCATTCCAAAATACTACCCCACTGATGGCAAACTAGCACCCAAATGGGAAGGTCTATACTTCATTGACTCCGAAGAAGGAAAAGGGGCATACATGTTGATAAGCATGGAAGGAGAGTCATTGCTAAGAGCATGGAACGCTATTCACCTTAAAGCTTATCTTATGTGAGAATCCTCCTGGATTCCCATGGATCCTCATTGATTTATCACAAAAAAAGGTATGTAAACTATCCTAATTTTTAATCCACATTTATTATTTTTGTAAAATATTACTAATCTGAGCATTGGAATGCTGCTAGCATCCATCCTTAATTAAGTATTGAGTATCTTGCATAAATATGAGAATCCTGACTAAGTTAGAGGTTAGCCACCTCTCCTACGCTTAAGGTATCCTGGATGTCTTCCAAGGTTTAAAAGGTCTTCACCTTTTCTACAAATTGGGAAACACCCCGCCAAGAGTGCCCGATGTCGGCCAACAGTTCGAGGTAGTGGGACCAGTCCATCCTTTGGGTGGCTGATAATCTTGTTATTGTTAGCTGCTGAGTAGTATTCCAAAGTATCTAAGGTTTTTAACACTGACGTGTTAACTAAGGTTTTGGCATTTTCATGTCACTCACGAATCGGGTATATCCCCAGTTGGCTTAGTCCCAAGTTTTATGGGTATATTCCTAGTTGGCTTAGTTCTAAGTTTTATGGGTATATCCCCAGTTGGCTTAGTCCCAAGTTTTATGGGTATATCCCAGTTGGCTTTGTTTAGGTCAAAACTCACCGAAATGATTAAGTGATCCAAACTTTGTAAGTGAGGTAGTGTGCTTATTGATGAATATGAAAATGTATCAAAGTACGGATATCGACACGAGGATATAACGGGGGAAAATCATAATCCTTCGAGTTTCCTCTAGGAATGCTGGCCAAAAGCCTCGGGAATCGGCTGAAGAGCCTGCTACCTAGCACTTTTATTAATAAAACACTGAAAATTACAAGTGTTTGAGAGGTAAGATTGATCGAACTATGTGTTACAGCAATTGTATACTATCAGAGCTGAAGTGTGAGTGAGTTGTATGTCCCTATCTCGATCATAACCCTTGTTATATAACGACTACAGGAATAACAAGTTGTCCGGGATTCCCAGGATCCTAATCTCCAACTATCTTGATCGTTGAGCTCCATTTCGTCGAGTTTTCCCACGACCATCAACGGTTATACCGAGTCTTTAGGAGTTAGTTGAGAGTCGAATGTCACCTACAAACAATTAAGCACGAGAATAACTAGGGATTAGCGAATAATAATAAATCAGGATACCTGAGCTAGTAGGATTCACAAGTTATTTCAGGATTCCTAAACTGTCTGAGCTTCCTGGTGAGCATCCTGAAAATCAATCCCTAATAATTTCCCCTGAATTTGGACAGGTGTAGATAAGATCAACAGCTGTCGAAATTCAAGATTCCCGTTTACACGGCGTCTTGACGATAAAATCTGTTGGAGAAGGGATGTTTTTGTGGCTTCTCGTGCGATGTGATAGTCATCACTGCTCCTTTTGAATACAAGCTTATTAACCCTATTTACCTTTACCTTCATCCGAAAACCATTAGAGCTTCTCTGTAATACAGGTCGGTTTCTTCTTCCATTCTATTTCCTTTCTTCTTTTTCGGCCATGGCCAAGAAAACCACACGCTCGTCTTCCTCATCGATCTCCTTGGTGGTCGAAGATTTTCATGATCAGGGGTACATCATCCCTTGTGAAGAAGAAACTTGCTCCTTCGATGACAATGACATCAAAGCTCTGAGAAGTTCTAGATGGTTCCCTCCTTCAGTCATTTTTTGCCAATTCGACCCCCGACTCAAAGACGACTGTGTTTCCACAACCTGGGTGTGCTTCCTTTTCTATCATTTTTCTCTCGGAATGCCGTATCCCTTTCCCGACATCGTTAACAAATTCTTTGACATCACTGGCCTCTCCTATTCCCAGACCATGCCAATGGTTTAGAGAATCTTATTTTCCCTTGATAGCCTGACCCATTCCAGGAACATGGACATGGGGATTCCTGAGATCTACTCTGCCTACCAACTGAGAACCCATGGGAGCAGTCGTTTTGTTCTTCAAGCTCGTTCTTCCAAATCTCAACTGATACCTCGAGCTTTACACAATGATCATGATTGGAAGAAGAAATTCTTCTTTGTCAAGCGCGAATCCTTCCCCAGGGGGTGCTGAATTATCGATGAAATGGGTTGCAAAGGGTAGGATGTCGTCTTTCAGTTTTAATTAGAATTTGAATTATGCTGATATTGATTATTTTGCCTTGATTTTTCAACGCCCAAGTTCGAGAAGCTTGTGTGGGTGAAGATTCCGTTGAGAAGCTTACGCGATTCCTTGAGATTCCGGCTGTCGACAGAGCCATGGCTATTGAAGCAGAAGCTACTGAACAGAGCTTCTCAGTCGATCACCATACCCCCAAGATGTCAGGTAAGCATTCCGGATTCCGAGTTTGTGACCTTACTGAGAATCCCGAACATTGATAACCTGTTTTTGTTGTTGCAACTCCCAAATCTAGCTCTTCATTTTCCCTCAAAGACCTGGACTCCATGCTCACAGTGAAGAAAGAGAAGTCGGAACCTCTCACCATCTCCAAGCGGCCTCCCATCTGGGTCAAGTCTACTACCTCCAAAAAAGATGAAGGGCACTGAAGCTGTTGTATATCTTGACAGCTTCGACGGGCTAGCTCCCGCTGAAGTGAGCAACAACCTGCTCTCCATGCAAACCTTGATGAACCTGGTAAAAGCAATTTACTTTTATGGTTTCCTATTCGAAAAAATGTTAGGATAACAAAAAACAAACAACAATAGGGATCCGGGTGGAGGGATCTTGTGGTTTACAAGATGAAGCCCGGGTTCCTAAAATAAACTATGACCTCTGAGCTTCCCAAGCGGAGGGATCCTGAGGTTTTCAGGACGAAACATGGGGAGCTCAACCTTACCCCCTTTTGTTAATAATATTATGGTATGGATTTTGACTTATTGTGGTGTACTTTGATTTCCAATTCCGTTTGTAAAAATTATTTCAAGTAAGTTAACTTGTAGAAATCTCATAGGTGTAACTTCAATTTGCAGAATAATTTGGAATATTTGGAAGTTGTGAAAAACCAAAAATGTATAAGGCCATAGGTCATAGCCCAATAACGTATAAATTGAAAATACTAAGTACCTGACTAATAGGTTTTACCTTATACAATTTCCAAGTTAATTCAATACCTTTTCTTGACATTCTTTCTGGCATCCCAATTGGGATCTTTATGATAATCTCTTCTGGTATCCTGGCAGGTAGCCTGGGCACATTACCTGTGGGATTCCTGAACTTAAAATAAGTTAGGAAGCATAGTTAAGCTAGGGATAAACCTGAGATACTTGGGACTAAGACAATTCTGGGGATAAGCCCTTTTAAACTTGGGACACAACCAATTCTGGGGACAAGCCTTTTTAAACTTGGGAAAAAGCCAACTTGAGTGACATATAGATGTCAAAACACGTAAGTGTTAAAACCTTGAGAATCTTCCCAGCAGCCTACAATGACAAGATTATCAGCCACCACTTAGGATGGACTAGTCCAGCCACCTTGAGCATACTAGTGGACAATGTGCGCTCCTGGCGAGGATCGTACGCTACTGGCGATTACCCAAACATAGGAGAGGAGACAGTCTCTCAAACCTTAGAAGGTATGCAGGATACCTTAAGTGAAGGACAGGTGGCCAGCCTCTAACTGGGAATATACCCAAAGAACTTAATCAAGATTCTCAAAATTTGCAAAACACTCATTACTTGGTGAGGAGTGGGTGTTTGCTTCTGACTTTTCCAAGCATATCAAGTAGACACCTGCAAGATATTTACTATATAGTACGTGTTATACCCTGAGTTCTGCTCCTATATTCTACTGATAGTCTCCGACGAGTTTGGACCCTTGGATGTTAAGCATACAGGGACTGCGTTTTCGGTAGCCAAACCTAGGATTTCCGCTTGTATTTTATTTAACTATTATCCCAGGATGTAGTGTATTTTGAATCTATTTGACTACTTAATCCCAGCATGCACGTGTACCCTGCATGCTAGGAAAGCATTACTAATCTTTCTCTTTGATTCTGTGTGTTTAAGCCAAGAGCGAAGAGGAAGGTAACGGTCGTATGGACCTTGTCAAAGTCAGAGGCACGTGTGGAAGAAGAGACCCGCCGCTAAACTCGGTCAAATAACGGCCGAAAGTGGTTGAAAGAAGATCCTAGGAATCTCGGGATGTTAGTTAGGTTTCCTATGTATTTATACGCGGCATAGAACTTAGTTTTTTCGCTCTCTCGATCACCTGTATTCACACTACCACATAGCAATCAAGCCGCAAACACTTGTACTCGGAATATTTTACCTAGCAATAAATAGGCAACGTGTGTTATCGTTGCCGAAGGGGTTTTTATGCCGGCAATCCATGAAGACATTCAAGGATTAAGGGTTTTTCCCCTTTCAAATCTCGTTGTTCTTAGTTGCTTTCAGGGAAGTATTCACTTGTGTTTCCATTTATATAAACTAAACCTTGAATTTCAACAAACTAATCTGGCTTCCAATATCCTACATCCAGGGCACCATACCTCAAAACGAATTTGGTTACCTAATTTAGCTTCGTAATTTTTGACCAAAAAAGTGCGTTATTTAAGATAAGTTAGGGTACTACCTTGGTGCAGAAAGCCCAGGGATTTTCTCCCCTAGGAATCTCCCCATCTTGTAGATATTTTCTGATTGGGTGCGTCCAAGATTCCTGAACATCTTTGGGATCTTCAACATTTATGTCTCTATTGTTGTCAACTGCATGAGCTTCCTGTTCAGCTATTGCAGGAATCAGGACATGTGTTATTGGGATCCTGATATTCTCTGGTATCCTGAGCGATGAAGCTAGATTTGCCAAAGGATCGGCTTCCGAGTTGTCTTCTCTGGAACCTGTGCTATATCAAACTTTTCGAAACATAGAGACAATTTTTTAATAATATCAAGGTATTTTATTAAATTTTCCCCTCTCAATGCATAAGATCCATTAAATTGGTTAGTCAATAAGAGAGAATCAATGAACACTTGAATGCAGTGGATTCCGATATCCCTGGCTAGTTGTAATCCAGCAATCACAGCCTCATATTCAGCTTCTTTGTTGGTAGCCTGAAACTCACAAGATATGGATAGTGGTATTATGTCCCCATGTGGCGATTTAGTAGGACGCAAGCCCTGTTCCTCTAACATTTGAGGATCCGTCAGTATAGAGAATCCAAGTATCATCGAGCTTCTCAAGCTTCTGGACTTCTTTTTCGACTTCCGGCTCAATGTCACTACTGAAATCCGCCACAAAGTCAGCCAAGGCCTAGGATTTGATTGCTATCCTTAGCTCATATTTGATATCGTAGGAACTCAATTTGACTACACACTTAGCCATCCTACCTAACATTTCTGGCTTCCTAAGAACTGCCTTAATAGGATAGTTAGATTTCACAATAATAACATGAGTTTCAAAATAATGTCTTAATTTAGTAGAAGCCATTATAAGAGCTAAAATTAGTTTTTCAAGGTAGGAGTACCTGGATTCTGCATCTAGCAGAGTTTTACTTACATAATACACCGGATGCTGCTGACCTTCATGATCTTTGACTAAGACAACACTAACTAAGCTTCCAGATACTGCAAGGTATAGAGATAACGGCTCCCCATCATCTGGTTTCATGAGAAGTGGAGCTATTGACAGGTAAGCTTCCAAAGATCTTACAGCCTCTTCGGGCTTCTCATTCCATTCAAACCTTTTGTTTTTTCTCAGAATATCGTAGAAGTCTTTGCTTTTTTCTGAGGATCTTGAAATGAACCTGTTGTGTGTTGCTATTCTTCCCGTAAATCTCTACACTTCCTTAACATTTGACGGGAATTTCAGATTCAAGATTGCCTTGATTTGCTCTGGGCTTGCTTCTATTCCTCTTTCAGTAACCATATACCCCAAGAACTTCCCAGCTCGTACCCCAAAGTGCCACTTGGAGGGGTTCAACTTCATGTATACTGGTCGAGATTATCGAAAGTATAACATTTCGGGTTTTCTGATTGTCCGATTTTGTCCGTATTGTAACCCGATTCGATGATTGATAATCAAATATATGGGTATTGATCGATTTTGATGTTTATTAACCGAATTTCAAGTTATTGGATCCATTATCATATATATTGATGGATTTAATGTTTGATTTGTGCCTATTTCGGATTTTACGCGAACATGTCACTGAATTACGTTCAACTGGGAATTTGATCAATCTGAACATGTATGACCCTTGTGTGTAATACTAGTTACACACACAAGTAAATACAAGTGAAGGTTGGTGTGAATTCAAGGTCTAGAACGAAAACGGTGAAAGTTCGGTAAATCCCACGTGATTTCGATTTTAACAGGGAGATCACATTTTTGAGTTCGTAGATCAATCTCATCATGTTTATGAGTCATATGATCACTTACCATGTCATGAGTTATCACACACTTGATTGGATCGCAAAACGTTGGTGAATTGCTTAAAATCGAGAAATACGACAAAACCAACCAAAAATACACTTTTTATGATATCTTATCAACCGTTAATCATTATGAGACATATTTATATTCATTTTGAGTGCTTTTAATGTTTTAAGCATGTTGGGAAGGTTAAATGGGAAATGTGAAAGAAAAAAAAAACAAGGCCCGAAAACACTTAAAAACTTTAATGACATTATTTGTTGAAATCATGTTAGATCTTGTTAGATCTAGTTTGGGGCTGAAAATAATGGATTTTTAATGACTTTGAACAAAAATAATGGATTTTTGTTGATTTTTATAGATTTTAATTAACTTTAATGACATTATTTGTTAAAATCATGTTAGATCTTGTTAGATCTAGTTTGACGCTGAAAAAGACTTCATTTTTATTCATGTTTTGTCTTCGGAAAACATCATGCTTGATAGATCTATTGTTCTTAAGGTAAAAACTTGATTTTTATACAAAAAAACTCTACTTTTTCTTATTTTTCTCTCATGGATCTTCATAAATCTAAGTTTTCATAATTGTTGAGGGTATATTTTCAGGATGCTCGCAGGAAGCTCACGCAGTTCAGGAATCCTATTATCATCTGGGAATCTCACTCATCTAGGTATCCTGATTTATTTTATTTAACTAACCCTTGTATTTGCCACGTGCCTATTTGATAGGTACCGTTGAAGTCACCAACTACCTCCGAAACTTAAGCTCCAGCTAGAGAAGATCGTGGACCAAGTGAACGAAGAGGGCCTTAACGGTCGAGTTAGTTGGACGATAGGATCCCGGGAATCCCGGAAAGTTTGTTATTATTGTATTTCTTATATAATCGAGGATTCGATCAGTAGGAACACACATTCGACACACCTTAGCTCAGTTACGACTGCACAACATTGTATCACATAGTTCTAATCGATTAAACCTCCAACCCATTGTAACTTTTCATTTGATTATCAATAAAAGTGCTAGGCAGCAGGCTCTTCAGGCCGGCTCCCGAGGTTTTTTTGCTAGGATTCCTATAGGCAACTCGAAGGATCCTGCATTTTTCCCTCGTTACATCCTTGTGTTCAATTTTACATTTCAAGTATATTGACAAGCACACTACCTCACATTCTAAGTTTGGAATACGAGATTCCTTTGTGAATTTTTGACCAAAACAGTTTGGCGCCCACCGTGGGGCAAGTGGTGCTTAATCTTACCAAAATCCCATATCTCATTCACTTTATTTGATCTCCAATCTCGAAGATGTCAAACCAGCAGAAGACTGTTTCGGCCTCTACATCGTCCTCCATTCCTCCTCTTCCTTCCATTCCAAGAAGTCAGAAGAAGACTAATGACCATCAGAAGAATACTAATGACCATCAGAAGAAAGTGGACGAGCAGCAGAGAAAAACTGACTATCCTGTCTTTACAGGATCCCAGGTTCAATCTGTTGATCCTGTTATTACTAACAACGATTTGTTTTCCTTGATTAAGTAGGTGAAAAATCAGATGGATCAGCAAGAAAAGACCAATCAAGCAGTGATGAAGGAGATCGAGCAGCTTAAGAAGTCTAAGAAACCTGTGGAGGAACAAAGTCCTCTATTTCCCAGGCATCTGGACTTCAATGCTTCAGGATCCTCGGATCCGTCTCGCTACAATTACAAATCAGCATCAGGCTTCACTACAGCCCCTGCAATTACTTCTCAGGCCGCTGGGTATGCAGGGAGTACTGCTGGATTCTCAGGAGCTGTCCCACCAGAATCCTCATAGTCACGCTACAAGGATCCTTGGATTCCGCTACCGTCAGGATCCTTAGCCTCACCATCTCAAGGATATCCTTTTTCTGCTGGGAATCCAAGCCAGAACCCCCAAGGATATCAATACTCTAAACCTTCTGTTTCTGTAGGAATCTTCAAGACTAGCTCCTCAGATGTGCATGATGGTGACTTCATCCCCATGAAAACAGTAGCCACTACAGAGCCGAGCATCCCAACGAGCTATGGATATAATCCCAGGATCCCAGTCCAGAATCCTGGCCAGGTAATGTGTCCAATTCAATTCCTATCGTTTCTAACCAGGGTGCTCCTTATGATGCAGGTATTCATCCAAGTATCCCTAGGGAGCTCTAGAAGTTCAAAGAAATGATATCAAATGTTCCAGGGATCCCGAAACCTATTCCTGAGGTTCCTTTGGAAAGCCACAAGATCTCTAGATTTACTTGGCCGATTTCCCAAGTGGAGATCCCGAAACGTTTCCAAACTCCAAGCATGAAGCTTTACGACGGAACCACAGATCCTGAAGAACACGTGGCACATTACAGGGAGCGTATGGAGATCAATCCTATTCCGATAGAAATTAAAGAAGCTTGTCTATGCAAAGGCTTTGGATCAACCTTTATAGGACCAGCCATGAAATGGCTACTGAGCATTCCTCCTAACACTATTACATCATTTTCTCATTTAGTTAACCTGTTTAACAATCAATTTTCTTGCAGCAGAACCTTTGAGAAGCTCACAGGTGACCTATACCGAATAGTTCAGAAGCCAGATGAGCCTCTCAGGGAATACATTGCCAGATTCGGACGAGAATCACTTGAGATTCCTAATGTGGATATGGCAGCAGCCGTAGAAGCCTTTAAAATGGGGCTCTCCAAAGATTCACGTTTTTATGATGATCTTGTCATGATTCCTTGTAGGAACCTTGACGAAGTATGTAGTAGAGCCTTAAGGTTTATCCGTTTAGAAGATGACAAGAAGATCCACCAAAGACTGGAGGTCCCAAAATATGATCCTAACAGTAAAAAGGCGGAATCCCCCGGGAAGCCATATAGGTCTCGTCCATACTCCAAACCGGAAAATCACAAAATCAATGCTGTTAACCAAGACGATGATGATGAGGAGTATCCTAAGGTATCTGAATACTGTTTTTCAGTTGATATTGGTGGTTTGATATGTGTATGTAGGACCTAGGTGAAAAGGCAAGATGGCCCAGGAAGGATACCAAGTAGGGATCCTGGAAAGACAAGACCAAGTGGTGTGCCTTC
Organism: Deinandra increscens subsp. villosa; assembly: GCA_039602395.1. Taxonomy (NCBI): domain Eukaryota; kingdom Viridiplantae; phylum Streptophyta; class Magnoliopsida; order Asterales; family Asteraceae; genus Deinandra; species Deinandra increscens. Next base: position 33,836,922 of record JBCNJP010000006.1, read on the forward strand.
CATGAAGATTTTGGCCACCTAACAGATGAATGTATAGCACTCCGAAAGGAAATCAGCTATCTACTCAGCAAGGTGCATCTTAAAGAATTGATAGGCAGAAAGAAGGTCAAGACTCAGGAAGCCGACAAGGTGCCTCAAAGAGCTGCTTCTCCAACCCAGGATGCTCAAATAATCAACTTCATCTTGGGAGGCTCAGACATCTGCGGAACTCCGTATTCTTTGCCCAAGAAGCATGCTAACGAATCCAAATCTGAACAGGGTGACAAACCTGTTCGGACGTTGACTCTAACTCAAAACAAGCTCATATCCTTTGATGAGAGTGACCGTTCTCATGTTCAGGATCCTCATCATGATAGTCTTGTGGTTACTTTATATATTGCTAACCATTTTGTTCGCAGGATCCTGATTGATAATGGAAACTCAGTAAACATAATCCGTCTTGATGTGCTTAAAAAAATGGGGATCCCAGAAACTGAAATAGTCGCAAGATCCTCAGTCCTGGTTGGCTTCAGCGGTGAAACTAAAAGCACCGTTGGGGATATCAGGTTGCTGGTATATATAGAGGGGGTAAACTCTATGCAAAAATTTTGTGTCATAGATTCTCTCTCTTGTTGCAATATTATTCTTGGTAGGCCATGGATTCACGAGATGAAGGCGGTCCCTTCAACTTATCACCAGTGTATCAAGCTTACTACACCCTGGGGAGTTGTGAGGATTGAAAGTGACCAGCAGGAAGCCAAGAATTGTTATTCAACGTCGATGAAGAACACCACTAAGGTGACGAAGGGATATCAATTATAGAAAAGGGAACTTAAAGTACAGGAGGACAGGGAGCTTGATGTCAAAGAAGTGCCTCTAGACCCTAGGAATCCTGAAATCAAGGTGCTCGTAGGAACAAGCATCCCAGCGAATGTTGAGCAGGAATTACTCCAGCTTCTCCAAGCCAGAACTTCAACTTTCTCCTGGAAGCATGAAGACATGACAGGTATCCTTAAACATGTAATTACTCATAAACTTGGTTTAGATCCTTCTTTCAGGCCTATACAGCAAAAAAGGAGGAAGTTCGCTCCAGAGAAGAATATAATCATCCAGGAGGAAGTTGACAAGCTTCTCAAAACCAAGATGATTAGAGAAGTCAAATATCCTAGGTGGCTAGCAAATGTGGTGGTGGTCCTGAAGAAGAATGGAAAATGGAGAGTTTGTGTCGATTACACAGACTTGAATAAAGCCTGTCCTAAGGATCCTTTTCCACTTCCCCATATTAATGCTATGGTGGATGCCACGGCTGGTCACGAGATGCTCACCTTTATGGATGCCACGGCTGGTCACGAGATGCTCACCTTTATGGATGCCTCAGCAGGATTCCAACAAATATACCCGTGTTATGACTCCAACATGTATATATTGTTACACTGCTATGTAACACCCGTGTTCGACCCATTTACAAAACCCGACCCGAATTTGAACTTGTATTGCAAATCGGAGTTTCAGTTTAACGATTACCGGAAGAGTTCATCTAAAATAAAGATTTAAATTATGTTCAGGATACTCGATAATCAGTTTTGAAAACAAAATAATAAATTTACAAAGTTTTAGGTTAAGCGATTTGATTAAAACAAAAATAAAGCAATTTTATGCTTTTACGCGATTTCGGTATTCGATTTATCGTTTATCAGGAATCTCAGGATTTTTATCTCAAAATATATATTTTAAAATATCCTACAATCATTTTATAACATTAAAAACCAATTGGTTAAATTATAGATCAATTTTGTTAATTAAAACGCAATTAAATGAATTTACCGTTTTCCGTGTGATTCCGTTAATAACCCGGAATCACGTAAATTTCAAAAATCATGTTTTAATGTTCCTTGGTGTTTTATAAGGTCAATATAAGTCACTCGTAAAATTTTAGAGGTTAACGAGTTAAAACGAGAACGAACGGTTAAAAAAGAAAATAAATATATATTAAATACACATTTTGTACCTCGTTATACGTATCCCGGAACTTAGGTAACCATGAGAAATTATTCAAAACTATTTTTAGACATAAAATGATAAGGTTGGAAAAGCCTAGGGGTTGAAATTACCGAAAAACCAAAGTTCAGGGGCCAAAATGTAAACAAAAGGTTCAGGGACCAATTCTGTCATATGCCCAAAGTACCAGGCGGTACGCGCCGGACTCTTCTCCTTCCTGGCGGTACGCGGTGGGTTCCAGACGCAGAAAAGGGCAACGACAGCGACTTGCAGCTCACGCTTGGCCTTGCTACGCGTCATTTTTTAATGATTAGTCACCCCATGAGTTGTCACTACATAATTCCGACCCTAAGCACTAAAAATTCAAGCTCAGATCGTTCGTTTATCCTTACCAATTCACTATTTCTTCTCCTTGAAAACCCTAACCATCAACCGAACCTTATTCTGCAAAATTCGAGCAATCCAGAGGGTATTACGAGCTGATCTCCTGCAGTCGTACATATTTTGGTATGATCTACAAAAGCCCTCAATTAATTTCTGTTAATTTTGTTGTTTTGATCAAAAATTAAAACCATACAAAAATTAGGGTTCTTAATATATTTCTTTAATTATGGTTAATCAGAAATGAGTTAGGGTCTGAAATTTTAAAGGTTATGATGTTATTATATATGTTAAAGAACCCCTAAGTCAGTTTCATGATATCTAGATGTTTGGTATTTTATCTAAAAATATGCCAAAATTAGGGTTTTCGAGTCGTTGTTCTGCCCAAATTGAGTAAACGATGTTGAATTAGAATTTACTATTTTGAGGAATATTATAATATATCATAATGAATAAAACCCTAAGTTTTTACAATTTTATAAATTGTTTTGATATTTATTTAATAAATACATACATTAAAATTAGGGTTTTCTAGACGTTGCTTTGCCAAAATTGAACAAACGGGTTGAGTTTAGGGCTAATCTTTTAAAGGTATTTTATAAAATAATATTTTAAGCAAAAGCCCTAAATTTATTTCATTTAAAAGATTTCTTCTTTCAAAATTAGGGTTTGGAATATGATTATTAAATATTAAACAAACTGGAAAGTATTGAAACTTGATTTTTGGTCTTAGAACATATTTATATATATAATAAGTATATATAAGTCCAAAAGTGTTTAATAAATAGAAATACTAAACAAAAACTGAAACCCTAATTTACCAATAAAGGGTAAAATGGTCATTTGACCTAACACTTCTTAAGTTCCTCGTGTCCTTAGAACTATAATCATTATCATTCCCTGTATTCATTTAGCATGTTCGTTTCATTAGGATAATCCTCAGATTGTTATCTCTCGCGATTAGTTCTATCTCTCATTTTCGATCTACTTATCAGGTGAGTAACCACTAAACCCCCCTTTCTTTTAAAATGGAATATGACTCAATATTCAATTCGTATTATCATTACTAATGGTGATTCATTCGAATGATAATTCGACTTGTGAAAAATCATAGCTCCATATCTTTAACCTTTTTGGGGTGTAACATGTATCTCTATATTCAAATTGTTTCTCTAAACCACAAACGCGATTATATGATGATTTGATACGTTCTATGTATGTTAAATATGTGTGGATTATTGTGATTGGTTTGATCTAGCACTGTTACTAATTCTATCTCGAAGCGTACTCATTAACACACCGAGCCGGGGTAACAATAATAGATCTATTGGTTTGACAGCCCACTTGGCCTGCCTGGAGGCGTCAAGTGATTGGAAGCCTAGTTGTCTAGGGTTTGATGCGCTCATTCATTGGCTTTAACTCACTACTTGTTTAACTATATATATGAAAATATCTGGTTAGACATATATCGCTGTTATTGAAATTATACTTATATTATTTAAACATGTGTTTACTCACCAACTACTTTTGTAGTTGACACTTTACCTTATATATGTTGCAGGAACCTATACATGAGCTATGTTGTGATCACGCTATGATTGCTGGACCTAGGTTAAAGACTTTAAATCAGTTTGATATGTATTACGGCATGTTTAATATTCTTGTACAATATCTTAAATTGATTAATGAAAAAGGGCATGTTTAAGTATTACAACTTATATTAGTTGTCATGTGCATCTGGACAATCGTCGTGCCCCGACATTTTCCGCCATCGGTTGGGGTGTGACATGCTATGCCCTTTGGTTTAAGAAATGTAGGTGCCACCTACCAAAGGCTCGTCAATATGATGTTCAAAGAGCAACTAGGGGACACAATGGAAGTCTACATAGATGACATGGTGGTGAAATCCAAGAAAGTTGAAGATCACGTCAGGGATCTCCAAACTGCCTTTGATACCCTTGATCAGTATAACATGAAGCTCAATCCCTCCAAATGCCACTTTGGAGTGCGAGCTGGAAAATTCTTAGGATACATGGTTACCGAAAGAGGGATTGAAGCGAGTCCAGAGCAGATCAAGGAAATCCTAAATTTGTAGTCCCCATCAAAGGTAAAAGAAGTACAAAGGTTGACAGGAAGAATCGCAGCACTCAACAGGTTCATTTCAAGATCCTGAGAAAAAAGTAAGGATTTCTATGATATCCTGAGGAAAAATAAGAAATTCGAATGGACCGAGAAGTATGAAGAAGCCCTGAAGTGACTGAAAGACTACCTGTCAGCAGCCCCGCTGCTAATGAAACCAGAAGATGGGGAGCCACTATATTTATATCTCGCTATTTCCGGAAGTTCAATCAGTGCAGTTCTGGTAAAAGACCATCAAGGTCAGCAGCATCCGGTATATTATGTAAGTAAAACTCTGTTAGACGCAGAATCCAGGTATTCTAACCTTGAAAAATTAATTCTAGCTCTTATAATGGCTTCCGCTAAACTTAGACATTATTCTGAAACTCATGATATAATTATAAAATCTAACTATCCTATTAAGGCAGTTCTCAGGAAGCCAGAAATGTCAGGTAGGATGGCTAAGTGGGCAGTCAATTTGAGTGCCTATGACATCAAATATGAACCAAGAACAGCAATCAAGTCCCAAGCATTAGCTGACTTTGTGGCGGATTTCAGCAGTGTTGCGTCCCAGAATCCCAGGGTAGGATTGTTGGAGGTTAGCTAAATGTGGAAGGGTCTTGTGAAGGTTCCTACAAAACAGAAGCACCGTTAGCCTTGACACGAAGGGCCCCGAAGGGGGTCTTCGTGACAACACTCCGGTGTGAGAGTAAGTTTTTGTTTAAGGAGAGGAATCAAGTGAGTAAGGAAAATGTTGGAGAGAATTTGGATCCTTTACCCGATCGTCTAAGTGCCGCTTATATAGTATTCTTCGAGGGCAAAGTGGTCACTACTCCCTCTCCATTCACCGAGAAACAGGCTGGACTGGCGAAGATGCCATTCACATTGCCTGTCCCATCGTACTATCTCGTACTTGCCTGTCCTTCTTGTCGGCTAGATCCCCTACACCCACTCGATTGTTTCCTTTGCCGAGTTTGTCGTTATCCTTTCCGCCAGGGCGATTACAGAGGTGGCATCCTTGCCCGTCATCGAGGGCAAGGGCTTCCATGTAGCCCATGGCCTCGGAAAGAGCTTCTTCGTAGCCCTTCTATTTTTGAGGCCCTTATGAATGGCCTTTTGGGGGTATAGCCCAATAAGTCCCCCCAAGTCAAATTCTTTTGAGGTCCCAAGTGAAAAAAGGGTTGGGCTGAATTTGTTTTACCCTAATCCGGCCCAGTTTTTACTTAAAAAGCTTCAATAAGTGGCTGTCTATGGGTTTTACAGTTTTACCCCCGGGCAATTACAGCTGGACCCACGTTTTGTGGGTAGAAATTAACCGCGGGTCGTGTCTGCCACGTGGCGGTTTCTACCGTTGCTTTCGGCCCACGCTGTTTCCCTTAAACCGCTGCCGATTGAGTTTTCTCCATTGTTGTTCTCTCCATTTGTAGGTTAGTTTCTTCTTTTCGCCTTTTTTTTTACATGGCTCGTGTGGACCTTCTATCCGTCCCCTCTGAGATGACAGCCGATGAACACAGCACTTTCATCACCGATTTCGGCATTCCTGATCATCTGAACCCAAGGCTACCTTTTCCGGAGGAGCGGGCCACTGCTGTCGCTGATCGGGTAACTATTTACGCTGCCACTTTTAGGCAGTGTAATGTTTGATACCCGTTATCCCCTTTTCCGGTGTCCGTCCTCCGGCACTATCAGTGCCATTTTTCACAGGTCCACCCTCTTGCTTTTCTCAAAATTATTCACTTTGAGGTTGCATGCAAGGCTGTCGCCGGAGATACGTCGATGCCCCTTTTCTGGCGGTTCTATAAATTCTGGCGTGACGGCAGTTGGCTGACATTTGAGAAGCGTCGTGCCCCCAAGTTCCGTCCTGTACCGACTCTATTCTTAACTGTCTTCACAACTGGAAAGACAGTTACTTCTTTGTTTCGTCTGATTTTCTTCCTGAAGTGCTTCCCCTTCTTCCTGATGACAAGTCCATTGATGACCCGCCTCCTAAAACCGGCTATGATGCCGGGCTGCTCCAACGCCTTTCGGACCATCCAACTTCTTGTAAAACCTTTGCTGAGGGCCTACTTGTAATGGCCGGTTTGAGCAGGAAGGGGATTCCTGATGGCCACCGCTTTGTCGTCCTGAAGAAGGGCAAAGGTAGCTTTTTGACTTTTATTTGCATATGTTTTTGCATTTTTTTTATCGTTATCCTTGGTTTTTGCAAAAATGAATCTTCTCAAGATTTTGGGCAGCGGTGGGAAGGGTTTGGAGTATACTGCTGTACCAGCCGGGGACGAGGCTCCCAGGGTTAGATTCTCAGAGCCCGTAGCAACTTCCCAAGCATCTGACACCATCAGCACTTCGTCCCCTTCTTCCTCAGCCAAGGTTGTTGAGGATGCTACTTCAAAGGAGACCAAGAAGCGCACCATGCCACCCCTCAATCCCCTAATTCTGAAGCGTCCTGCCTTGAGGTTGAACCTTAGGAGTGGTTCTAAGCCTTCCTCTTTTGCCCCACCAATTACTGAGTCTTCTGCTAAGGGTGTAATTGACTTGGATACCGGCGTTTCAATGTCTTTGAATGTTTCTGCTGCCCCTTCAAGTGTGATAGTCCCCCCAAGTGAAGCTACTATTACTGCTGAGGTTCCTATGTTTACCGTTGTTTCTGCTAGAGGCCCTTCCTTTAAGGTGCCGTTTTCTGAAGCTCCTGGTGCTTCTTCCTCTGGTACGCCTCACTTTCCTCCTGAGATTACTGAATCAACCCCTCCATTGTTTGCCAATTTGATTCGCCTGTTTGGCCCTTCAGTTATTGGTTCTGTCCAGAGCACTAAGCTTGATTTTTCTGATGCCCTATTGTCAGCTGCAAAGGGGATTTTTGCTGATGACCCTCCCCGATCTCCTGTACTGAACTATGATTCAGATGGACTTATCCCAGTTATTGATGAGTCCAGGACCCAGCCTTATTGGCCTGACTGGAATGTTACTGAGGGGTCCATTATTGACGGGGCGAGGTCTTGCAAGGAGTTTATGAGGAGGTCGCTTCCTCCGGCCGAACGTGTTGCTGCCAGAAAGATTGAGACTCCAGCTTTGGGGGATCTCCTGGCCATTCAAACAGTTCAGACTTTCAGAATTGCTACTGAGGCGGAGAAGCGACTTAACTGGCTTGACTGTGAAGCAAAGAGGTGGAGGTCCAGGTATGAGAAGATGGCCATTGAGCTTGAGCAGGTTCTTGCGGACAAATACAAACTCCTTCAAGATTTAGAAGAGCTGGATGGTGACAAGGCTGTGGTTGATGAGCTGAAGAAAGAAGTTGCTGATGCAAAACGAAGTGTACCTCCAAATGAATACAGTCTTGCTCCTTCTGAGCAGTGGTTTCTTTCTGGGCCTTCAGCTGGCCCTCTAAGTCACCCATCTCCTTCAGCTTGTCATGAGCCAAGTTCATCTCTTTCCTGATATTCTTTACCAATGTCGCCCTTTTTCCAGTTTGTAGGCCCATGTTAAGGCCCTTCAGGAAGAGGTTCAATTGGCCCGGACTGGCGAAGCAGCTGCCAATGCTCACGTGGAAAAGGTTAACAAAGAGATAGTGGCCCTTCAAGCTGCTGGTGAGGATCGAGTGGCCATGGAAGGTCGTGTGACAGAGCTGGAAGGTGACAAGCGCTGGCTCCTTACTGAGGGGCTTGCCAGGGCTGTTAGACGCGTCCACACCTCTTCGTAATTTGGCCACTTGTTTAAGAAGGTTGTCGATGCATGCACTGCTGCTGGGTACCATCTTGGCCTTGCCGCTGGTTATGGGTTTGCTGCAGAAGGAACTGCCCTTAAGGATACTCCCTTTTATGACCCTTCAGCCGAGCAGAAGGTGCAGGAAGCAGGAGCTGCGCTTGTTGATGCTTCATTCAGTGTCTTGGAGACTGTTGCTGCCAACCCCCAGTGGTCCATGGAAGTTGTTCGCAATTTCCTGGATCTTGAAGACCCTGCTACCCCAGGCCCTTAAGCATGCTTGCCTTTGAAAACAATTAACTTTTTATGTCTGTAATTTTTGATAACATGTTCCACTCTGCCCCTCTGTTGGGGTGTACAATGGTTTGTTATGTTTGCAATGGCCCTGTGGCCTTTGCCTTTTGTGCCCTGTTAAGGGCTTTTTATGCTATGGTAGCTACTTAGCACTTTTTATCAATTTGCTATTTACTGCTTTTAGGAGCGTCCCCCTTACAGCTTTTGCAATACTTAGGTACCATTTAGTGCTTTTTGACATCCGTCCCTTATGGGCTGGTATGTTTTCCTTATGACATGAAAATTTTTGTGCCATTTTTATGCCTTCATTTTTCAGAAGGTGCCCAAGCGACCCTTGTGAGGTCTTCCAAGGGCTTCTACCTTTTCTATTAAGGGTGCCCATTTAAGACCCTTTGGTAATAATGGACTTGGCTCTTGTGGAGCCTGTTTCTCATTTTACTTAGTACTTTTTCAAATGGTAACGTGCTTACATTTTGCTTATTTTAAGCTCTACAAACTATGCTAGGACATGTAATACTCAAACTTTTCACGAAAATTTGGCTTGTTTCATCAAGCCATATATATTAGATACTTTATACCATTTTACAAAATCCGCCACATATACTGGCCTGGTACAATTTTTCTAAGACAAGCTACTTCACAAGTAATACTTTCTAAGCTGTTGAATATTCCAAGTTCTTAGGACTTCCTGTCAGTCAATCATGGCTAGTCTGTGTGACCCTTTTCCATTGGCCCATATGACCCTGTAAGGGCCCTCCCATCTTGGGCCAAGTTTGCCCACCTCTTCTTGCCTGCTGGCTTCGTTGGCCCTGAGTACCAGGTCACCAACGTTTAGAGTTACAACTTTGACCTTTTGGTTATACTGGCTTTGCATTTCTTTTTTGTGAGCGGCTTCTCTGATAGCCGCTATTTCCCTTCTTTCTTCAATCAGATTAAGGTTCAGGCGAAGGTCCTCCTCATTGCTCTCATCATCTAGAGCCATTCTATCTGTCGGACAAACCACTTCAGCGGGTATGACTGCTTCAGTCCCATAGGTTAGACTGAAGGGTCTTTCACCTGTGCTAGTTTTTGGGTTGGTCCTGTGTGCCCATAGCACGTGAGGTAGTTCATCTAGCCAGTTCTTCTTTTTTCGACCCAACCTGGTTTTTATGCCCTCGACTAAGCTCCTGTTTATCCGCTCCACCTGCCCATTGCTTTGGGGGTGAGCCACTGAAGTGAACACCTGGCTTATTTTCAGTTCAAGGCACCATTTCCTGAACTTTCTGTCTGTGAACTGAGTTCCATTGTCGCTTATAAGGATTTGAGGAATTCCAAACCTACAGTCGATGTTTTCCCACACGAATCTCAGGATCTGCTTTCTTGTGATGGTGGTGAGAGGTTTGGCCTCCACCCTTTTTGTGAAATAATCAACGGCGACCACAACAAACCTTACTCTTCGTTGGGCCATGGGGAATGGACCTACGATATCAATTCCCCACTTTTGGAAGGGCCAGGAAGAACTTACTGGGACCAGGTCGTGCCTTGGGTGCCTTTGAATTGGAGCATGTATTTGACAATTGTCGCACTTTTTGATTTCTTCAATGGCACTTTTGTACATTCCAGACCAATAGAAGCCGACTCGATGAGCCTTAGCCACTACTATTTTTGGTCCAGCGTGTATACCACAGATTCCTTCGTGGATCTCCTTCATGATTTGAGAAGCTTCATGCACTTCAAGGAAGGGCCCAAGTAAGATTTTATGTACAGCCTGTCATTCATGATGGTGTACTAAAGGGCTTTGGCCCTTATCTTTCTTGCCTCCTCAAATCCGCCTGGCAGCTTTCCATCAGACAGAAATTCAAAGATGGGCGTCATCCATGACCTCCCAGCCCCTTCTTTGATCGCCATTATCGTGCTTTCTCCTACTGAAGGAGCTGAGAGCCTTTCCACTTTTATGTCTTTCTCCATATGACTGAATGCTACTGCCGCTATTTTGCTGAGAGCGTCTGCTTTCTTGTTTTTTCTTCTTGGGACATGAATGATCTTGCAGTAGCTGAATTCCTTCACCAGACTGTTTATCTTGTCAAGATATTGCTTCATTGTATCTCCTTTAGCCTCGTATGTTTGATTAACTTGGCTTGCCACTAGCATTGAATCAACATGGGCTTCAAGATTCTTCACTTTTAATTGCTTAGCCATCTTGAGGCCTGCCAGAAGGGCTTCATACTCAGCCTCATTGTTTGTTGTGGTGAAGTCGAACTTGAGGGCATAAGTTATTTCCTTCCCTTTTGGACTTGTCAATATCAGGCCTGCCCCACAACCTTCTTCGTTGGAAGCCCCGTCAGTGAAGAGCTTCCAAGTGGATGAAGGGGCTGAGCCCCTTTTAACCGTTGGTGGAAGACTGTCTTTTATTTCCTCTTCAGGAGGGATTTCCACCAGGAAGTCTACTAAGACCTGCCCCTTCCTGGAGGATCTTCCCTTGTATTCAATTTCATAGTTTCCCAACTCGATTGCCCATTTTGCTAGTCTTCCTGATACTTCAGGTTTTTTCAACACATTATGAATGGGTTTGTCGGTGAGTACCTGTATAGGATGGGCCTGAAAATACCTTCGGACTCTTCTTGAAGTGTGCACCAGGGCTAGAGCCAATTTCTCCATTGCTGGATACCTTTCTTCAGCTCCCTTCAAGGTTCTTGACATGAAATAGATTGGTACTTGCCCTTTTTTTCTTTCAACCAATAACACCGAGCTGACTGCTTGTTCTGAAATGGCTAAGTATACTGTGAGAGTTTCTTTTTCTTGTGGAATGGCTAGCTCTGGGAGATTGCACAAAAAGGTTTTGAGGTGCTGGAAGGCTTCTTCGGCCTCATTGGTCCACACAAACTGGTGTTTCTTGATACCTTCGGACTCTTCTTGAAGTGTGCACCAGGGCTAGAGCCAATTCCTCCATTGCTGGATACCTTTCTTCAGCTCCCTTCAAGGTTCTTGACATGAAATAGATTGGTACTTGCCCTTTTTTTCTTTCAACCAATAACACCGAGCTGACTGCTTGTTCTGAAATGGCTAAGTATACTGTGAGAGTTTCTTTTTCTTGTGGAATGGCTAGCTCTGGGAGATTGCACAAAAAGGTTTTGAGGTGCTGGAAGGCTTCTTCGGCCTCATTGGTCCACACAAACTGGTGTTTCTTGATACATTTTCTCAAAGTTTTGACCAAGGGCCTTGACTTGTCTGCTAGCCTTGATATAAACCTTCCTAGGGCCACAAGCTGACCGTTCAAACTTTGCACCTCCTTCAGAGTCCTTGGGGACCTCATGTTTTCAATAGCGGCTACTTTTTCTGGACGGGCCTGTATCCCGTCCTTCTTTACAATCACTCCCAAAAACTTGCCTTCTTCAACTCCGAAGGAGCATTTACTTGGATTTAACTTCATATTCACTTCCCTGAGTGTGTTGAAAGTTTCTTTGATATCTTCTATCATATCTCCTTCTCTTTGACTTTTTATTACTAGGCCGTCATCGTAGACCTCTAGGTTTCTTCCGATTTGCTCTTGGAAGAGCCAATCCATGAGCCTTTGATACGTAGCCCCTGCATTTTTCAGCCCGAAGGGCATTTTTGTATAACAATACGTACCATCTGGAGCATGGAAAGCGGTCTTATCTTCATCTTACCTGGCCATTCGGATCTGATGGTAGCCCCTGTAGGCATCCAAAAAGCATTTTATTGGGAAGGAAGCGAGGGCATCAATCTTCGCATCCACTTCTGGAAGGGGATAGCAATCTTTTGGACAAGTTTCATTGAGCCCTGAGAAGTCTATGCACATTCTCAGAGAGCCATCGGGTTTTTTGACCATGACCGGATTTGCTATCCACTCTGGGTACCTGATTCTTCTTATGATGTTAGCTGCAAGTAGCTGCTTAACTTCTTCAGCAGCTACCTTGGCGTGCTCTTCACATAGGCTTCGCTTTTTCTGCCTGACGGGCTTCGTTCCAGGTGGTATGTAAAAGTGATGCTCAATATACCTTGATGGGATTCCTTCCATGTCCCCGCATTGCCACGCGAATATATCACTGTTTGTGATCAGTAGTTCCTTAAGAGCAGTTTTCCATCATTCGGGAAGCTGTGAACCCACCTTTATGGTTTGCATAGGGTACCTATCTCACACTATCCATTCTTCTATCCCCTTTTTTGGCACCAGTTCTGGCAGGATATCAACAGTTGCCACTATTTCTAATGCTGAGCTGACAGTTGCTACTCCTGCTGGGGTTGGGAACTTCATGAGACCATGTGCTGTTGATGTGAGAGCCCTGAGGGGCTTGAAGGCGGGCCTTCCTAGGATGGCGTTGTATTTTGACGGGGCTCTTACTATAGACCATGTGAAGTGGATTGTTCTCTTTGTGAAGCCTTCCCCAATGGTGAAGGGCAATGTTACCTTCCCTAAGGGCCTGACCATTTCTCCTGAGAACCCTATTAAGGGTGTGTAATCTTCTTGGACCCCCGTCCTGACTTCTGGCCTCATTCTCACAAAAAAATGCTCATACATAATCTCCTTCCCACTACCTCCATCAACATGGATCCGGGCCACCCGATGCCCAGCTATCTCAGCAGCAATATTCAGAAGAGCTTCTTGGGCCTCGTCGGGCCCTAAAGCCGCGAAAGTGATGGACCTTTCAAGCCATTTCTCATTTTCATACAACCTGTTCCTAACCACGCGCTGAGGGGCTTCTTCCTCACCAATTCTTCTTCTGACCATGTCTATGTACTCGGGCTCTTCCCTCGGAGGCCCTTCCTTGCCTCTAGGTTTTTCTGGGTTTTTGATTTCTTTCACTAAATGTGATAGTTTGCCTGATTTAATGGCAGCTTCTATTTCCTTTCTTAGTTGTATGCAATCATCAGTCGCATGCCCATTTCCTCGATGATAATCACAACACTCCCCGGGACGGGCCTTACTTCCGTGTCTGTTAGGACGGGGCTTACCAAAAGGCAGCATGTCCTTCTCGGTGGCAAATATTTCACTGGGGGATTTGAGTAACGGAGTAAATTTTTCGAAATGGGGTGGCGTACCTGACGATGATTCATATGAGCGACTTCCTTTTGATGGGTATGGCGAGTAGGAGGGCTTCTTTTCTGACGAGTTCCTTCTTGAATGGGAACCGCCCGAACGGGCTTCATTTCTGTCCCTTCCTTTGCTGTAACCGCTCGGGTTATCTTTTCTAGCCCCCCCACTCCTTGGCCTTTTGTCCCGTATCTTTTCCACTTATGTAGGCTCGAACCCTGTCCATCAGATCGTCGAAGGAGCTTGGGAACTCTTCCCCCGATTTTTCGCACAACTGAGAGTTTCTAACCCCCTAAATGAAGCCGCTTATCTTCATGACTTCTGGGACATCCCTGATATACATGCTTTCTTTGATGTACCTATTCATTAAACCTTCCAGGGTTTCTTCATCTTTTCTTCTTATGTGGAGGATCTCATTTGGATTTCTGGTGGTTTTCTTCTGCTGACTGAAGTACCTGAGGAACTTCCCTCTGAGCTCCTCATAACTATCAATGCTTTTTGGAGGAAGGGTGTCAAACCACAGCCTTGCGTTTCCGGCCAGGGTGGAGACGAACATATGACACCATGTTGGGATACTCCAAGCCCCTGCCGTCCCTGCTGCCTTTATGGCATGGAGATGGTCCTAAGGATCCTGAGTTCCGTCATAGGCAGACACTAAGGGAGGCAACTTTAACTTTGGCTGTAGAGGGGCCTCAGAAATCCTATTTGTGAACTTGGAAATGTCCCCCACCTCTAAAGGTCTGTAGGGGAGTGACATAGGATCCTCCCCCTTGCTCTACTTCTTGTTAACTTTGCTGGGCCCTGTCTTTGGGCTACTTGACTGTGGCTGTTTTTCCAGCGCAGATAACAGCTTTTTTAGGAGATCTCCCATCTCCTCCTTTTCTGTTTTTTCAGCTTCCTTTGCCTTGAGAACTTCTACCTCATCATCAGAGTCTGTATCGGTATACTGACCCTCCACATAATCTTCCTTACTAAACAACACCTTTGGAATTGATGGGTTTTGCTCAGACTTCTCCAACTCCAAGAGTTGGGCCATTAGAGCCTTACGGTTGCTCTTCACAAATTCTGGGGTGATGGTGTTTCCTTCTTGACTCGCAGAGTTCTCCCCTCCTTTCTTCTTCACATCGACCACCGAGGAAAAGAGTTCTCCGGCCATACTTGTGGTGGCTTTCGTCTTTACGCAAGGTGTTTCGAACCCAGGTGGGGCACGAACTCCTTCTCTTTCTTCCATTGTTTTTAGTTGAGTCTAGACCAATGTATTTTCTGGTCCCACGGATGGCACCAATGTTGCGTCCCAGAATCCCAGGGTAGGATTGTTGGAGGTTAGCTGCACGTGGAAGGGTCTTGTGAAGGTTCCTAGAAAACAGAAGCATTGTTAGCCTTGACACGAAGGGCCCCGAAAGAGGTCTTCGTGACAACGCTCCGGCGTGAGAGTAAGTTTTTGTTTAAGGAGAGGAATCAAGTGAGTAAGGAAAATGTTGGAGAGAATTTGGATCCTTTACCCGATCGTCTAAGTGCCGTTTATATAGTAGTCTTCGAGGGCAAAGTGGTCATTACTCCCTCTCGCGTCTCCTTTCCTTGCATTAAATGCTTGACGGGGTTGCAGGGGCTTCGAGCAGGGCGATTACCGAGGTGGCATCCTTGGCCCGTCATCGAGGGCAAGGGCTTCCATGTAGCCCGTCGCCTCGGAAAGAGCTTCTTCGTAGCCCTTCTATTTTTGAGGCCCTTATGAATGGCCTTTTGGGTGTATAGCCCAATAAGCAGTGACATTGAACCAGAAGTTGAAAAGGAAGTCCAGTAGCTTGAGAAGCTTAAGGAAGACTGGATCCTCTATACTGACGGCTCCTCAAATGTCAGAGGAACAGGGCTGGGAGTCCTGCTAAAATCGCCATAGGGGGACATAATACCTCTATCCATATCCTGTGAATTCCAGGCTACCAACAATGAAGCTGAATATGAAGCTTTAATTGCTGGATTACAGCTGGCTAGGGATATGGGAATCCTATCTATCCAAGTATTTGTTGATTCTCTCTTATTGACTAACCAATTTAATGGCTCCTATGCAGTGAGAGGGGAGAATCTGATCAAATATCTTGAAATTGTTAAAAAATTATCTCTATTTTTCGAAAATTTTAACATTTCGCAGGTACCAAGAGAAGATAATGCAGAAGCCGATGCCTTGGCAAACTTGGCTTCATCGCTCAGGATTCCTGAGGATATCCAGATTCCAATAACTCACATCCTGACACCAGTGATAGCTCTACAGGAAGCTCAGGCTGTTGACAATAATGTAGGCGCAGATGTCGAGAATCCTGAAGATGCTCAGGAATCCTGGACTTACCCGATCAGGAAGTATCTCAAAGATGGGGAGATTCCCAAGGGCGAAAACCCCAGAGCTTTTCGCACAAAGGTAGTACCCTATACTATTATTAACAATATCCTATATAGAAGATCTCTTGCAGGTGTCTACTTAAGGTGCCTAGAGAAGTCAGAAGCTCTTGAGGTGCTTGAAGACATCCACAGTGGAGATTGTGGGAACCATACAGAGGGCAGGGCACTGTTCTCTAAAGTTATCAGATTCCGATATTATTGGCCAACTATGAAGAAGGATGCCGCGAGCTTCTCTCAGAATTGCGATGCTTGTCAAAGGCATGGCAATATCCTCTACCAACCCGCTGAGCATCTGCATCCTATAGTATCCCCATGAACATTCATGAAGTGGGGCATGGACATTGTGGGTAAGCTGCCAAAGGCTCCTGGAGGAAAGGTGTTTATGCTTGCCATGACGGATTATTTCTCCAAATGGATCGAAGCAGAATCCTATGTTCAAGTGAGAGAGAAAGAAGTGATATCCTTCATCAAAAGAAACATCCTCACCAGATTTAAGATCCTGGCAGAAATCATATGCGACAATGGCTCCCAGTTTATAGGCAAGAGAACCACAAGCTTTTGTGAAAGCTGGGGCATCAAGATGATCACTTCAACACCTGTCCATCCCCAAGCTAATGGGCAGGCGGAATCCAGCAATAAGATCATCATCAACAACCTCAAGAAGAAGCTGGGATCCAAGAAAGGGAAATGGGTTGAGGAGCTGCCGTTCGTCCTTTGGGAAGATAGAACCACAGCTAAAAATGCTACTGGCCAAACGCCATTCTCATTAGTGTTTGGAGCAGAAGCTGTGATCCCTACGGAGATGGTACTCCCAACAGCCAGAGTCAACTGCCAGGATCCTGAAACTAACAGCTAGAATCTCCTTCAGGATCTCGAAACAGTTGAGGAACTCAGAGATACGGCCAGAATCCGGATGGCATCTTATCAGCATCGGATAGAAAAATCCTACAACAAGAATACCAGGCTAAGAAGATTCCAAGTAGGCGACTTGGTCTTAAGGAAGGCTTTCCAGAATACTACCAATCCTGCCGATGGGAAGTTAGCACCCAAGTGGGAGGAACCTTACCTCATAGATTCTAAAGAAGGAAATGAGGCATACCGTTTGGTAAATATGGAAGGAGAACCTATGCCAAGAGCTTGGAACGCCATCCATCTTAAAGCGTATTTTATGTGAGAATCCCATTGAAAATCTCAGATAAAATCCCAAGGATCCTCACTGCCTAAATATTCCAAGGTACGTATACTAATCCTATTTCAAAATATTCTTATTATTTTTATGACACATTACTAACTTAAGCATCGGAGTGGTGTTAGCTATGCTAACACCCACTTCTAACAAGCGTTGAGTGTTTTGCAGATTTTGAGAATCCTAGAGAATTTTGGGTATATCCCCAGTTAGAGATTGGCCACCTCTCCTACGTTTAAGGTATCCCGCATACCTTCTAAGGTTTGAGAGGCTGACTCCTCTCCTAAGTTTGGGTAATCGCCAGTAGCGCACGACCCTCACCAGGAGCGCACGATGTCCACCAGTATGCTCAAGGTGGCCGGACCAGTCCACTCCAGGGGTGGCTGACAATCTTGTTACTGGAGGCTGCTGGGAGGATTCTCAAGGTTTATAACACTGACGTGTTATCTAAGGTTTTGACATATTCATGTCACTTACGAACGGACTTGCCCCCAGTTTTAGCTTTGTCCCAAGTTTATCGGGCTTGTCCCCAGTTTTGGCTTTGTCCCAAGTTTATCGGGCTTGTCCCCAGTTTTGGCTTTGTCCCAAGTTTATCGGGCTTGTCCCCAGTTTTGGCTTAGTCCCAAGAATCCCGGGTTTATCCCCAGTTATTTTTGAACTTATTTTACTCTCAGAAGCGTTAGTTTCGGTCGAAGGTCAAGAAGCTTCTTAAGATTGTTTCAGGTTCCTGAGGAAGCTGAGATAAGTTCCAAGAAAAGCGACTTCAGGATTCCCGTCGGAATCCCGAGTAGGATGAAAGAAGAAATGATTGTTTGAATCAAGAAGTCGACTAAGGTAAATTTTGAAGGTCAGGTGACTTAAGTTTTTATTAATCTTGAAGCTTAACCTATTTGATTATTTAAATCCCAAATGATTTTCCAACATACAAGTCATTTTTAAGATTCTGGATAAATTTTATAAAGTAATCATATCCACAAAAATTTCGATGCAAAACATAACATGAGAAGCCAAAAGATACTGGTATTATTAACATGCACGAAAGGTTTTGAGCTTCCCAAGCTTCGTCCTGAAAACCTCAGGATCCCTCCACTTGAGAAGCTCGAAGGTCAAAAGATTGTTTTTTAGGAATCCTGGTTTCGTCTTGTAAACTCAAGATCCCTCCACCAGGATCCCTACTGTTTTGGCTAAAAATTACTTAAGTTGATTTAGCAAGATTTGAACCAAATAAGATTTTGAGGTTTGGTGCCTAGGATTAAGATACGAAAACTGTTTGTAAAAATCCTTGGACAACAACTAAATTCCAGGGACAAAAGCCGGAATCCTGGTTTAAAACGTAAGTTCAATTATGAAATCGATTAAGAAAGTTGATAACACAAATGAAACCTTGAATGCAAATGAGAACACCGAGAATTTTACTAGGGAAAAGCCCTTAGCCCTTAGATGTCTCTAAGGCGCCGCCGGCATAAAAACCCCGGGTAGCGATAACACACGCTACTAATTTATTGATCACGTAAATGTTTGAGTACAGTGAATAAGCAGAGAATTGAATACGAGAATACAATGTGTAAAGCTCGAGTGAGCTGAAAGAAACGACTAAATATCCTATTTATACTCCTAGCTCTTCAACAACTTGTCCGATATTCCAGGGATCTTCTCTTCAATGTCTTTTTCAGTTTGTTGACCGAGTTTTTAGCTAACAACCTTTGACCACGTGCGAAATTAGTCTTCAGCTTATTCCATTCGACCGTTGGTAGACTTCGTCAACCTATCCTTGATCAGATATAGGCACAAAACGCGTTAGTAACAATGTCCTAGCATGTAGGGTCATTTCCACATGCTGGGTCATTCGTACAATAAGAGCGACCCTGGATTATGCTCATCCTGGGTAACAATAACGTATAACAAAAATAAACTAAATATGACCTTCCCTAGATTATGTTGACATCCTGGGACATTACCTCAGTTTTGATACATTCAGGGTTATTCCGCGTTACCTGTTAAATTCTGGGTCATACGATTCCTGGGTCAATCCTGCCCTAAGCCTATACATGTACCCTGGATTACCAGCCGAAAATTCAAGGTATAACAATTGCCCCCAAATTTTTGCAAGTTGTAGATATGTTTTACAGCTGTGAAAATTTCAAATTTGGGTCAAATCCACGCCTGTTTTGATCGTGGCCATTAACTGAGCATCCATGACGCCACGTCGTGGGGTAATATCCCATCACCCCTGCAACTTCCACTCTCTTTAGATACTGGCTCTAACCTCTCCTCTCTCTACCATTAACTTTTCCGAGAGCAGAGGTGAACTTTAGGATCTCCGACTTCCTACCTCCTCCGACCAGGTAATCTTCTCCTTCTAGCCTTTTCTTTTCTTTCCTCCCGTTCATGACTCGCAAGAAAATCCGGTCGGAAACCCTGGCTAAAAAGACAGGGATGGAGGACTTCCTCGATCAAAACTACTTGCAAAGCCGGGGGCTTCGGTCGGATTTCTTCCTCCCTCCACCGACGGCGGCGACATTGCAGGATTGTCGTCGTCCGGCCTTCTTCCTCCCTCCATCGAAATCAGGCCCTTCGACAGGAGGCTTCGGTCGGATTTCTATTCTAAAACCTGGATTTGCTTACCGTTTACCCCTTTCTCCATGGGTCTGTCTTTTCCTTTCACCAGTCTTCTGGCCGAGTTCTTTGAAGCCATCGGCCTTGCTTATGCCCAAACCCTCCCTATCATATGGAGAATCCTGGGCACCCTTGACCGTCTCAACAGGGAGTTCGATTCCCTGGTTGGGTTATCCGAATTAGCCCTGGGTTACGAGCTCAAGTCCCATGGTAGAAATCGGTTTTTGTTCAAGACTTTGAACAAGGAAATTCAAATGGTTCCTCGGGCTTCATTTCACGAGGAATGGAAGGGAAATTTTTTCTTTGTCAAAAGATCGACCATTCCAGGAGGGATGGGTCTTCCGATTAGGTGGAAAGTAGATGGTAGGTTCTCACCTGCATTAGGAATTAGGATTTTCTTTTTATTATATGTTATACAAATACTGACCTTTGATTTTTCTGTTTTTCAGTGCCTAGCTTGAGTTCAATCGGCCCTGCAAATCCAGGGGCATTTGAGAGATTTGAGACATTCTTGACCATCACCGAGGAGGACCGAGAATTCAAGGCCGATCCCCATCAAGGTGCTTCTTCAACCTCTCACAGCATGTCTAGTTGTAAGTATCTTGTGACCATGCCTTTTGACCCTTGGATTTTGTCGATTTCTTATGCTTCTGTTCTTCAGCTGCTGCTACTCCCATCAATCTCGAGGACGTTGATTTGGACGCTTTCCTGCTGGGTGGATCTGAACAGGACATCCATGTCTTGGCCCCTATAAAGGCCGAGCCCATGTCTGCCCCCAAGGCTCCTTCTTCAAGGGCCTCTGGCACAAAGCGTAAGACCAGGGCTGCCGCTGCTGCTCCTTCCCTTCTACCCCTGGAAAACATGGATGCTGCCGAGCTGCTCACACATGCTGAAGCTTCCTCTCGCCAAGTAAGTAAATCCTGGGTACCCCTGAATTTTCTGCATAGTTAAGCCATTCAGGGTCTAAAATATTTAATTAAATTACCTTGTCTCGCAAATTGCTGGGCGATTCTTCGAGCTGGTCTGGGCTGCCGATAAGCGTACCAATGATGTTGAGTCTTCAGCCAAGAGGGAGGTCGCTGCTCTGAACAAGGAGCTGAACTTGACCAGGGCGGCGGCTAATAAAAATCTGGGGCTGGTGCAGGACCTGGAGAAGAAGGCTGCGGATGCGCGGGCTGAGCATGAGGCTGCACTGGCTGCAAAGGGTGATGAGGGCAGGCTGATAGCCCGTATCTCGCTTCTTCAGTGTAGGTTGAAGATGGCTAAGGAGGCCAGGGACCTGGGGTTCCAGAACCCCAAATGGGATGTGACCGGATGGGCATCTAAACTGCGCGAGCTAGGCGCAACCATCCCTGCTGGGTGTGACCTTGAAGCTGACCGTGGAACTAGCAAGGGCACCCCATCCAAGGGCTCTTCCGACTATGCCATGGACATCGACCAGCCCAAGGAGGGGAATGTGCCAGCCCAGGAGCCCAAGGCAGCAGAGGAGGTGCTGGTGGAGGAAGGTAAGGAGACGACCCAGGATGCAGTCTGAAAGTTGGGGGTCGTCTTCTTGTTTTTTGTGGTTCTTGTTTAAAAACAATTTTAATTTTCTGCTTGTGATGTGATGTCGGTTGATGTTTCCCGATTTTTTTATTTAAGACAATATGCCCCACCCCTGGATTATGAATCCAGGGTTTTTGACATACCCCCATCCTGGAGTGGCCGGAGCTTTTCCGGACCCAGGATGGGTCCTTTAATATAACTGCTATTTTAGTTACATGATTGTGTTTGAAATATTTGAAAAATATTTACTAGTGCATGGAACCATTCTAGGGTTTTCCTTAGTATTCCTGGGTTGCCCTCAGGATTCAGGAATCCTCGTAGCTTTAGTAGACTTGTGAATGTTTCCTGTCATATGAACATAACAATTAGAATTAACTAGCCAAGTAGTTAATTTACTTAGGTTTTAACCATTATGACCCTGGATTAAGTCAAAGATCTTGGGCCACTAGGTAATCTTTGAGTTATTTCTGGGGTCATGCCCGGTGCCGTACTGGTGAACTAGGGATTTCCTCTTAGTCGTACTGACTGACTAGGGCATGTCCTCGAAGTCTTAAGTTGGTACGTCAGCACCAATCCGTCTTGAAAACGCGTTAATTGTTTTAAACGATCCGCATATATCCCTGGATTGGGAGGTTGCCACCAATGCTATTAATACGGATGATCCCACAATCCCAGGGTCTCATACTTGGATCACGTGCGTTTCGGGCGAAGGAAAAATTGCCACGTGGGTCCCGGGCGAGGTGTGATAGCCTATATTCGGATGGAAGAAGCTTAGTCCTCAAACCTTAAGAGTGGGTTTAGGCCTTACCCAACACGGAAGTGAGATGGCCAGTCTCAAACTTAGGAGACACATACTGATTATCCTTAGCTTGGTGAACTATGAGTGCATCTTGTTCCATGTACCCTGGATTTTTGATCAACCTGCATCTCGGGTACCCTGAATCATGGGATACCCTAGATTCTGAGTAACCCAACTGTCAGAATATAGACCTTGGTGTATTTAAGGTAACAAATAATAACTTTAAATAAAATATGACGTGTGACTGATGTTAACAAAATAAAGAAGATAAAATATATAGAAAGAATAAATTAGGTTAGAGAAGCTGACCTGGATTTTCAGCAAGAATTTAAAAATTAAACACATACCTGGGCAGCTGAATCCTGGGACAGGAAGCCTTACATGAAATATGCCTTCAAGTGTATCGCATTCCAAGGTCGTGGTAATAGGTCTCCTTTCATATTATCTAGCCAGTATGCCCCTTTACCAGCCTCAGAGTCAATCAAGTAGGGGCCTTCCCATTTAGGAGCCAACTTTCCATCCCCTGGATTTGTTGTGTTCTGAAATGCCTTTCTAAGGACTAGATATCCCACCTTAAATCTTCAGATCCTCACATGCTTGTTGTAGGTGTTAGAAATTCTTTGTTGATACGCTGCCATCCTCCAAGCTGCTTGATCTCTTAATTCATCCAGGGTATCTAAGTCTTCAATCAGGGACTGGTCATTTGAATCCTGGGTCTGACCACTTACCCTGAATGTTGGGACCACTATTTCTGTTGGGATAACTGCTTCAGTACCGAAGACCAAGGAAAATGGGGTTTGGCCTGTGGCATTCTTGGAAGTAGTCATGTCTGCCCATAATGCCAAGGGTAGCTCTTCTGCCCATCTTCCCTTTTTCTTTTTCAATCTCTTCTTCAAGTTGTTTATTATAATCTTGTTGCTTGATTCAGCCTGGCCATTAGCCTGAGGATGTATTGGTGTTGATGTTATCATCCTTATGCCCCAGGATTCACCGAATCCTATGGTTCTACTTCCGATAAATTGGGACCCGTTATCATAAATAATCTCGGATGGTACCCCAAATCTTGTACAAATATTCCTTTTGATAAAGGATATGATTTCTCTCTCCCTAACTTGAATGTATGCCTCAGCTTCAATCCATTTTGAGAAATAATCTTTCATATCTAGCATGATTACCTTTCCTCCAGGGGCCTTGGGTAATTTTCCAACAATATCCATCCCCCATTTCATGAAGGGTCGGGATGTTGGAATAGGGTACAATGGTTCCGCAGGCTGGTGAGGGATATTGGCGTGTCTTTGACAGGCGTCACATTTCTGGGAGAAATCCTGGGAATCCTTCCTCATGGTAGGCCAATAATACCCTGTTCTCAGAACCTTGGACATCAAGGACCTGCTCCCTGTATGGTTTCCATAATCACCCTCGTGGATATCCTTGCGTACTTCTTGGGCCTCATCCTTCTCCAAGCACCTCAGATATGCACCTGCAAAAGATTTTCTATACAATATGTTCTTAATAATCACGTAACTGGCTATTCTTACTCTGAATGCATGGGCGTCCTTCTCATTTCCTGGAATAGTACCATCCTGCAAATACTGAATAATTGGTCTGGTCCAGGATTCCTTCTGGGTTGAAGAATCCTAGGTACTGGATACCAGGATTTTATCTGCTGTACCGGAATCCTGGGTATCTGTACCTTGGTCTGTAGCTGGTGTTAGTACTTGAATTATAGGAATATGAGTGTCCTCAAGTTCCTTGAATGTTGAGCCTAGGTTCGCCAATGCATCTGCTTCAGCATTCTCCTCCCTTGGAATTTGTTGAATATTAAAATTTTGTAAATCCTAGGACATTCTTTTTACCACCTCCAAGTACTTGATTAGTTTCTCTCCTTTAGCTACGTAGGACCCATTAAAATGGTTAGCAAAAAGAAGAGAATCAACATATACCTGAATGTGTTGAATTCCCAAGTGTAATGCTAAGTGTAAGCCAGCAATTAGGGCCTCATACTTAGCTTCATTCTTAGTTTCTTGGAATCCACATCTAACAGCTTAGGGTATCATGTCCCCCTGTGGCGATTTCAGTATGATTCCTAAGCCTGTTCTTCTGATTTTTTGATGCTCCATTAGTGAACAAAGTCCAGCACCCTGAAATTTCTTCCTGTTGAAGCTGCTGGAATTCATGGTCTGCCTCTTGTTGTATGTCAGTACTGAAATCAGCCACAAAATCAGCTAGAGCCTGGGATTTTATAGCTGTTCTGGCCTCGTAGATCAGATCATATGCACTCAACTTCACCGACCACTTAGCCATTCGACCTGACATTTCTGGTTTTCTCAAAACAGACTTTATAGGTAAACTTTTACTTACATAATACACAGGGTGTTGCTGACCTTCTGCATCCTTGGTCATGACTGCGCTTACCGTATTTCTGGAAACTGCTAAGTATAGGTGTCACACCCCCAATTTCCACTAACGGAGTTTTACCGCGTGGGGTGTGAACCAGACCAGGACCCGCGTCATTAGTTACATTAAACATAAGTTAAGGGTTCAAAATTTAAATATATTTCCAAACGAGAAATATCAAAACCAGAGTTTAAAAATCCAGCGGAAGCATATTAAAGTAATGTCGCGCAAAACAAGCACCCATTAAGTAAACAACCAGTTTAAGTCTAAGTTTTGAAAAATGTTAAACACAGATTCCTAACATAAATGGTTTAACCAACGTACGTGCCCAAAATCAGATTCTCCTAGCGTCCTGCAAAGCATTCATAAGAGCAAGTGTCAACTAATGTTGGTGAGTTCACATAAGCACATAAGTGTATCTAGTATAATTATGCAGTACGAATACAACAATCTTTATTCATATGTAAGTATGTATATTACAAGTACAATCCATATCGTAGGTAGTGAGCCTAAGTTCATGTCACTAAAATGCTCGCAACTGAAGTTGACCAATTAGTTGTAGGAATAATTCCTTACGTGTTTTGCCTTCCCCGTGTCTACTCGGTCACGGTAAGTTTAGGCTGACATTGTCCTCAGTCCGACCATTAGTCGGGTGGTGCATCTCGTGCCCGCTGAGTGGGGTTTGTCAGGCCCCAGTAGTACTACCCAATATCCCCTCGCTATTTGCTATTAACGGTTCGATAAGTAAGGACTTTCAAAGATAAAGCATTTTACGTGAACATGTGATATATATTGGATTTCTACTTTAATCATACATAATAGTTGTCGTGTTATCACCCTAACCCGGGTGTAACGTGTTTGCGTGTGTTATCGTCCAAACCCGGGCGTAACATAAAGGTTGTGTAACTCACCTTAGGGTGCGCTGCTACAATTTAGTAAGACTCCGAGTCTTGCGTAACTACCGAGCACCTATTGATTTTACATACGTAAGTGTGTGTCCGCACATGAGTAACATAGCCTAGACGACGGTTCAATGACAAATAAATTCAAATTTGTCTTGTGTGACAAATTTTTAGTACGTGATAAAAATCGTTTGTTCGAAAGCAGTCAGAAATGACATTTAATCGAGGACACAAAGATTTACAAAAATCAATGCGTGTATGGTATTCCAAATAATAAATGAAGGGATCATCGGATATATATATATATATATATATATATATATATATATATATATATATATACTAGCCGTGTGCCCGCGCGTTGCGGCGGCGACAGTGTATAGCGTGTTATTCGTCTTCTGTTCGCGCGTTGCAGCGACACAACAAACTACAACGCGGTATTTTTTTATTTGTTCGTTTGTTATGGCGGCACGACAATTTACATTGAGGTACTCGTTTTTTTAGAACTCAAACAAATAACAACAAACACCCAAATTGAAATATATATTGGTCACAAACATAGTAATTTAAAACCAAATAACAACGAACACCCAAATTTAAAACATAACAGTTTGAAGACATAAGTCATAAAAATAGTTTTAAGATAGAAGCCATAAACATAGTAGTTTATAGTTACGAATCCGCATTGCGACGGACATACTAATCAAAGATATTATTATATGCAACCCCTTTGCATACAACAAATAAATATATTATTAGTTATGACATATATCCATTACGACTAAATATTCAAAGAAGTCACTAATGTTATTGAAAACATTCTAAACAAAAGACTCAAGTAATTGATGAACAAATAAAACATTAAACTAAAAATTCAAAGAAGTCACTAATGTTATTAAAGCCATTCTAAACAAAAGACTCAAGTAACTGATGAATAAATAAAACGTTAAAGTGTGTGATACTATTTAAAATAATAACTACAAATAACATTATAAAAAGCGATTCCTAGCCGTAAAAAAATACATAATTTCACGGGAATGATTTTGAGCATCATGTACCATTTGTTGTTTACTACTACCACCATACAAATGATTATTATTGATTAATATGCTTATCGTGCGACTACAATTTATAATGCGGTACATGCGCATTCGGCGACGGCAACAACCAACGCGGTACTTTTTTTTTGTTGGTTTATCAATACTCTCGTGATATATTTTTTATTGTATGTCTGTTAGCTTTTTCGTCCATATTATCAATGAACTCTATCTACGTCATGAGTCTTGCAGATCTTAATTATATAACAACGAACACACAAATAAGGTTGGGTAACTGATCACAAACATAGTAATTTAAAATAATTGTCAGAACACATGAATAATAAAATATAAGTCATAAACATAGTAGCGGTGGTGGCTAGAGGTGTTTATTGTTTGGTTTCAAACCGTGAAACCTCCCAAACCGATCATCACTTTGGTTTCATGTTCGGTTTCTACATTAAGTTTTGTTCGGTCAAGTTTAAAATTTTAATATCACAACGTACGGTTTGGTTTACAGTTTATATAAAAATCAGTAGTGTAAACCAAACTGGACCGTTGAATTTGACGATACATTTATGCTCTTTTAGGTTTTATATTACATTTATTTAATGATCTATATTTTATATTAGATTTTACAATATATATATTTTTGAACGGTAAATTTTTATACACCACATGGTTTGAACCCTTACCATTTGAAAAGACAAAGTCTTATCAAACAAGATATTATTGGGCCAAAGACCCTTTGGTATTTATTTACTTTAATAAATTAGTTTTATATTACTAACATCACGCTTATTTATTAGTTATTGTTGAGTTTATTTTCTCTAAATAAGAGGAATAAATAAATTGATTTGTGCCTTATATCCAATATAAAAGATTAAGAAAACACCCGATGACATCATGATTAAAGATCTCTTATGCCAAAAAAAAAAAAATAAATAAAATAAACACACTTCAAAGAACAATTGAAAACAAAATATCAAGATCATGATTGATGATCTCTGTTAAATAAACAATTAATATCGAACAGAAAAGGACTTTACATAAACAAGAGAATTATAAATGTGAATGTGAATGGATGACCTAACCAACAGATTAAACTCTCTCATATATTATCTCTATCAACTAACAACCACAAAGCATGGTTGAGCTACGAATGTCAATCCGCTCCCTTGAACTTTTAGTGTTGACAAATGTGAATGGATGACCTAACCAACAAATCAAACACACCTACTTTTAGGCTAAAGATTGTAGGGCATACTTTACAACATAAGTGTGATGAACTCCACTATACATATGTTTATGAAGTGCCCATGCTTTCACTAAATATGCATTCAGGATCATCATCAGATTCTTTATCAGCTTCATATGGTGCATCAAGGTAACCATTGTTTTTTAGTTTCATATTTTTGTCATCAGTTGAATCTCCATTTGCACTGATGTCTAGAGAATCTGCTGATATGGAGCATCTGAGTATAGCATCATCCAAATGATAGATAATTTAGGATTAGCAATAGAACCACCCCAGTTAAACCTCTACAGCTGCACTCAACCAAATTTAATAGTAGAAAGGCGGAAGGTTGGTGTTGGAAGTATGGAAGTGCTAATACTTAAATTAAAAAGTGTATTTAACATGATCATAATGGGTTCATTTTTAACCCGTTTGACCCATTTAAACTTTCCCATGTCATGCGACTGTTGTTTAAAAACCTGCCTGATGCTGCTAAAGCCTTGACAGAAGCAAGGCAAACACAACCGAAGTCAAAAAATCATATTGTTTTCAACCTGTTTAATAAATATAAACTGTCTCTCTTTATTAATGTATTATTAACCCATTTGAAATAAAACAAAGCTTGTGGTATGCACTAATAATACCCTTTGTGCGACTTCCAACCTGTGTTACCCGTTCCCTTTTTATCTAAGGATTTAATTTGACATGTTTGAGGATAAAAAAACGCACCTTGTCCTGCCCTCACTTGCACAACATCACAAATATTATTGGTTATGTAAAAAATGGTAAGCTTCGATGCCAAAACTTCTTCAGCAATGATAACCTACAAAACCAAGTATATATGTTTAATCTACCAAAACACCCATAGCTTTATCACAACTTACACATAATGTTATCAAATCATTAGAAAATCAAGAACGTACCCCAAACTCAAAGAAACTTGAAGGACAGC
Organism: Deinandra increscens subsp. villosa; assembly: GCA_039602395.1. NCBI lineage: Eukaryota > Viridiplantae > Streptophyta > Magnoliopsida > Asterales > Asteraceae > Deinandra > Deinandra increscens. The sequence continues at coordinate 33,865,482 of JBCNJP010000006.1, forward strand.
CATGAATGCCCTAGCAATCCGTCTTCACCACTAAGCACTTCATCAAACTGTAAATTATCAAAGATTGAAATCTTCAGTTTCTATCTAGTTAACTTTTGGATCTGCTTCACTAACATGATATGATCATTGCCAAATACCATATATATTTTGACCACAAAGAGGGAATTAAATCAACCAAAATATAGTCAATTTACATCAACCAAATTGAAAGTTTTTAAATACAAAGATTGACGGGTACCTTAAGTTCATAAAGAAGGAATCCACATGGTGTTCCCATTAGTAGGACCTGCAATCTCTACATTGTACATCAGGGAAAGTAGAAAAACTGAATAACCAATCTTGAACAGAAAGAACTAAACAACAATTACAAAACCGACCTGGGATCACCCTTGTATCAATTTATAAATAAGACCCACAATTAATAAAAGGAAAATTGGATTTTAATAATCCAAGTTATTACCAATTGGCCAATATTAATCCCAATTTCAAAATTGGCCTACATTAATCCCAATTATTAAGGTGTTGGATTTCATTGAACCCCCGTTAAGTTTTCCTTAACTCCGTTAGTTTTTTGCTGACGTGGCAGCCACGTGGCTTTTATTAATCAGTGCCACGTCAGCAAAAAACTAACGGAGTTAAGGAAACTTAACGGGGGTCCAATAAAATCCAACACATTAATAATTGGGATTAATGTAGGCCAATTTTGAAATTGGGATTAATATCGGCCAATTGGTAATAACTTGGATTATTAAAATCCAATTTCCCTTAATAAAATTTATAATACATGATACTGGTTCTTAATCATTGCAGTATGCTAGGTTTTTCTTTTTCTTGTCTGCTTAACTCAATTCCCTTTGACATGAATTAATATTTTTGTATCAGAAACAAACAATTGTTAAGAAAAACAAGTAAAACTACTTACAATTTCACCATGTAACTATTAATGGGAAATATATCATACATGGACTTTGAGACAAAGGTTCAAACTCAGGAATCAACATCTAACAACCACTTCACAGTAAGGGTTTTTCTTGGATAAAAAATGAATCATATAAAACCACTTACTAAGTGTGGTAGAAAAGCACCCTAGCTCACCTAATCGCCAGATTCATGAACAGAATAGCCAATAGCAGCCGCCACATTGCTTAAGTTTGCACTAAACATCTAGTTGTCATCAAAATTGAAAATAAAAAGATTAACAGCCAGTTTCAAATCATGTATTATAAGAAAATTAATACAAAAAAAAACAAGAATGATCTGGTGATATAAAAAATTATGGATAAAATACAAGGGAGTTAACACACAATTGCTACATTTGTAACCAGTAAACAGAACACAACCGTCAGTCTTTATTAAAGAAAAAGTTCAGTCTTATGTTTAGTGGCCTACATTAATCAATGTATACGTGTCATCAATATCATAAATACAAATACGTGAAATTACTCAAATTAGTTTCTGTAGTTATCTCACCTTATAAAAATTGCCCAGTTTTTCTAATTAACTGGCTGTATCAACCACATCAAAGTTTCACCTTTCACCAAACTCTTCCTTTAGTAGTTCCTCGTATTTTTGGTCCAGCTCCTGGGATGAATATACAATATCAAGCCTAAGCCATGTTGCCACTTTATTATAGTTATACAATTATGTTGGGACACTTTTTGACGGATTTACAAAATATAATGAATTAGTCAACCGGAAAACACACTTTACTCTGCAGCTTTTTCAAACACCTAAAGCCGTTTACTCCAAATGTCAATTTAAAAAGTAAATCCAACACCTTCTAAGCCAAAAGAAAGAAAAAAAAATCATAGGGTTAAGTTGAATAGAGTTTACTATCAGCTTCAAGTCCAAATCCAAAACCCAAATTGGTGATTGCATCGAAATACAATTAGAAAATGGCAAATCAAGGGCATCACCTTCAACCCACCTACAATGCATAACGCAATTGCCAATAAGCCATGAACCATACAATTCATAAGTGGCGAATGAATGGGTTAGGTAACAGGTCAACAAACCATGAACCATACAACTCATAAGCGGAAAAACGAATGGGTTGGGTAACAGGTCAACAAACCATGAACCATACAATTCATAAGCCGAAAAACGAACGGGTTGGGTAACAGGTAACACTTTAGTATGACTTTATGTTTTCTCCTTTGTGTGTCAACTATAAGTATATAACTATAAATTTCTATTTATATTATTTTGATACTAAAATAACATTCTAGCTTTTTGAATAAATTAGATTTAGAGGTTTTACTCATTTGACCGAGTTCCTGTGAAGCTAACTTTCTTTAATTTTGTCGTTTGACCTGTTACTACAGGAAAACAGAACAAGGAGCGACCCATTCACAAGTAATACAATTAGTCCATTGCCAAAACATTTTACGGAAATAGAAACTAATTATACCAATGCTCACTTAAGGTTACCGTGACAGGCTTTTGAGTATAGTTTCTGCCGAGATGAAGCTACAACAAGTTGTTTGCTTGAAAAGTCAAGGCCGATAACCTGTAAATTCTGGAAAAAGTTAAAGTATTCGGTCATTACTCGCAGTTCACAATCATATGTCATTACAACTACTAAAATAGCTTCTTTAATATCAGATAATATAGTTGTATCATCCGAGATTATAAAAGGTGCTTATTTCACTTGCACCTAATCATATAAACAGTTTGGTTAAGCAATCCCAATCACTTCCAAAACTACTTATTTACGGTATCAAATCACAATAAGCATATCAATCCATTCAAGAAACCAACCTGGCCATCGAGTCCAACCTTCTGAGACAAAAGAAATGCCAAATCCCCACTTCCACAACACATATCCAATAAATTACGTCCTTCTTTTGCCCTAAATTCCAAAAACAAAAATTAAAACGTGAAGGTATTTATGCAGATCGAATTCCAAGTTGCAATTTTGAATTGAGATTTCAAATTTGAGTGCCCATTTTGAGTCATTCGATATATTTTCTGAGACCCTAGGTGAACCCAGTAGCTGATTTGAAAAGAGAAAAACAGCATGTATGTACGTACCTTCTTGTTGAAACGGAGAAAATCACCCGATTGTTTGTACCTGCTCGTTGAAAAGGAACAGAGGGAAGAGGTGTGTGAAGGCTTCGATTGCGTTCTGGTTGAAAAGGAAAGGAACACAACATGTAAAAGGAACGTATACTTCATCTGGTTAAAAGAAAGGATGGACTCTTACCTTTTTTCCAAAACCTAACAGACGCAAGCCTCCAATCAACCACATTTGTGAAGAGTCAGGACGAATCTGGGTCACGTCTACCTCGCACATGAACTGCAAATACATATTACAAATTAAAAACTAAAAGTTTGCAAAACGAAAAGCCATTAAATTGAGACTCACATGCGGCGAAGAGGATTTCATACCTGTAAACGGTTCTTCAACCTCTTTCTCATAAAGACATAAAAAAATCCGAAAACTCGGTTGATCATGAATGAACCTTAAGCAGCGACGGAAATCAGAAAACGAACCTCGTCTACGAAACGATCTTTGACATCTATCAATCCTCCGTTCTATGGTGTTGGTGACGGCTATCAAAGGATGTTCAGTGATGGAGCTAGATCTTCGAGAGGGATTGACGGGAAAATGAGAAAGCGAGAGGTAGAGATTAGGGTTTGAGAAACGGAAGAGAAGAGAGACGTGAGATCTGGAATTTGAATCATAGGAAAAAGGAAGCGTGAGGAAGGAGGGTGGAGATGAGTGGTTCACGAAGGCGGTGCCTGGTTTTTGTGGTCGTTCGATGGAAGCGTGAGGAAACAGGAGTAAATGCAGATAAATGCAGGTAGGTTAATTCCAATTTTAACCTCACTTTTAAACTGGATTTTCTTTTTGTAAGAATTGTTCTTTAATTTTGATGCTTTAAATCCTTGTACATGTTGCATAACAATTTGTAAGCGTCTTAAAATTAAGGAATTTTATGACGAAAATACCCCCGATGACCAATATGTATTATATAGTAGTATAGATATATATATATATGTTATACCCCGAATTCTCGACTGGTAATCCAGGGCACAGATAAAGGCCAAGGGCAGGAGTTACCCAGGAATGGTATAACCCAGAATTTAATAGGTAAAGTTCAAATGACCCTGAATGTATCAGGAGTAAGGTAATGTCCCAGGATGTCGCGTGAGTTTAATCTAGGGTCATCTTTATTCTCCGAATGACCCAGCATGTGGAAATGACCCTGCATGCTAGGACATTGTTACTAACGTATCTTGCGCCTTTATCTAAGTGAAAACAGGTTGACAAAGTCTCCCAACGGTCGAATAAAAGAAGCTAGAGACTCATTTAGCACGTGGTCAAAGTCAGTTAGCTGGAAACTCGGTCAACCAACTGAAAGAGACGTTGAAGAGAGGATCCCTGGAATATCGGACGAGTTGTTGAAGCTCTCGGAGTATATATAGGACACTTAGACTTAGATTTTGATTCATTCGAGCTTTACTCATTGTACTCTCATACTAAATTCTCTGCAAACTCATTGTAATCAACATTTTTCAGTGATCAATAAATTGGTAGCGTGTGTTATCGCTACCCGGGGTTTTTATGTCGGCGGCGCCTTAGAGACATCTAAGGGCTAAGGGCTTTTCCCTAGTAAAATTCTTGGTGTTCCTACTTGAATTTCAGGTTACATTTGTGTTGCTAAAGTTTCTCAACTGATTTCATAAATAAACCTAAGTTTTTACCCAGGATTCTAGTTATTTGTCCCTGGAATTCTGCTGTTGTCCCAGGATTATTTCGAATTATTTTCACATCTGAATTTTAGACACCTAACCTCACATTCAAATTTGGTTCAAACTTTGCTAATTTAACTTAAGTAATTTTTAGCCAAAACAATTTGGCGCCCACCGTGGGGCAATTGGTGTCAATCTTTTGTCAAACTCTTTTTAGATTCATCCTAAACTTGATTTTTACCAAAATCTATCAAAAAAATGTCAACACAAATGGACACCACGAATGTCTCGGCTTCTACTGTAACTGCTTCAACAATAAGAGTTACCCAACCAGGCCCAAGGACCAGTATTTCGACAAGTGGAATCACTTCATCAGATCCAGGGTTTAATGCCTCAACTTCGGCTACACGCAGTGACGCGCCGGTAGTCAACCAAGAAGTGATCGAAACTGAAAACATCCCAGAAGACCCTGTCTTAATATCTGACACTGATATCCTGGCCACATTCGGTAAATTGGAGCGCCACATGGAACTCCAACAGAAGGTGAACCAGGAATTCATGGCTCAATTGACCAGCTTGAGATCGGAGTTACCCAGGGCCACGACGGCTCAACTATCGCCACTCGACCCCAGAATTCTGAATTTCAGCACCCCTGGAAGCAATTCCAGGTTACACGAAGGCGTCACCCCATCAAGCGGAAGATCAACGTTCTTCCCTACTCAAATGGCCCATGCTGATCTACCCAGGGCGTCTATCATCAGGGAACCAGTCGTTAATCCTGGGACAAACATACCCCAGGATGTCGGTAACGCTTTCACCTATTATGCTAATACTAACAATTCAGTGCAGGATTCAGGGATCATCCCATCAGTGGAACGAGAGATTCGGAAACTCAAGCAAATGATCTCGAGTGTCCCAGGAGTTGTGCAGCCGATCCCTGAAGTTGGGCCCTCGAGCCATAGGATGTCCAGATTTGCTCCATCAATCTGTGATGTGGAGATTCCCAAGAGGTTCCAAACACCCAGTATGAAGCTTTACGACGGCACCACAGACCCAAAAGAGCATGTGGCGCAATACCGCGAAAGAATGGAGGTTATTCACATGCCACCCGAAATAAAGGAAGCCTGCCTTTGCAAAGGGTTTGGGTCCACCTTAACAGGGGCAGCTCTCAAATGGCTCCTAAACATTCCTCCCTATTCTATTGCTTCATTTTCATAACTAGTTAATTTATTTAACAGTCAATTTTCTTGTAGTCGTAGTTTTGAAAAACTAACAAGTGATCTGTATAGGGTAACCCAGAATGCAGGTGAAACCTTAAGGAACTACGTCAGCAGATTCAGCAGAGAAGTTCTGGAGATCCCGAACATGGATATGGCAACTGCAGTTCAAGCCTTTAAAATGGGGCTGAACAAGGACTCATCGTTTTACGAGGATCTAGTCATGAACCCATGTCATAAGATGGATGAAGTTCGTCACAGGGCTCTCCGCTTCATCAGACTGGAGGAGGATAGGAAAATCCTGGGAAAGAATGAGTCCTCCCCAGGATTCAACGGTTCCAGCAGAAAGTCAGAATCCACACATCCTAGGTCACAAAGGTCAAAGCCTTATTCAAGGCCTGATGAGCGCCGAGTGAACAATGTGGAACAGGATGAGGACGATGAAGAATATCCTTCTTTTAATGACTATTGCTTTACTACTGACGTTTCTGGTGTGATGTATGCTATGCAGGATCTCGGCGACGAGGCAAGGTGGCCCAGAAAGAGCGATAAACCCTCCACATGGAAGGACAAGTCCAAGTGGTGTGCCTACCACGAAGACTTTGGTCATCAAACTGAAGATTGCATGGCCCTGAGAAGAGAGATCAGCTATATACTCAGCAAGGGCCATCTAAAGGAACTGTTGGAAAAAAGAAGGACAAATCCAGGGAACAGAATCCAAAATCCAGGGAAAACGGCGCAAGGACCCAGGATAATGGACGCTCCGATGACTATCCCGAAAGAGCATCATCACCACCCCCGGATGCTCAGGTAGTTCATTTTATTTCTGGTGGTTCTGATATCTGTGGTACTTCTTATTCTGCAGCAAAGAGACACGCCAAGGAATCAAAATCAGACAGGGACCAAAGACCCAGGAAGAGCTCTATTCAGCCAGATCTCAAAGAAATTACATTTGGAGAAGATGATAGACGCAACATCATAGACCCTCATCACGATGGGCTAGTGATAACTCTTCATATTGCCAACATCGTCGTGAAAAGGATTCTGATTGATGGAGGAAGCTCAGTAAACATAATCCAATTAGAAGCCTTAAACAAGATGGGAATCCCGCACACAGAGATCATCTCGAAATCCACGGTACTTGTGGGTTTCAGTGGTGAAACGAAGAACACTCTGGGAGAAGTAAAGCTTCCAATCTATGTAGAGGGACTCAATTCAGTCCAGCGCTTCTGTGTGATGGACGCACCATTCGGATACAATGTAATCCTGGGTAGACCCTGGATTCACGACAACAGGGCTGTACCCTCAACATATCATCAATGTGTGAAGATACCAACACCTTGGGGTGTGATCACAATCAACAGCGATCAGCAAGAAGCTAAGGAATGTTACACCACGGCGATGAAGATATCATCTAAACCAAGGCAAGCATAGCAATTAAAGAAGAAGGCCCGGGAAACCTTGGAAGCAAGGGAACAGGACGTCAAAGCTATTGAGCTAGATCCCTCAAATCCAGGGAAAAAGGTCTATATTGGGACAGGTATTTCCAAATCTATTATTACACATAAACTTGGAATTGATAATTCTTTCAGGCTAATAGATCAAAAGAGAAGAAAATTCGCGCCAGAGAAGAACATCATAATCCAGGAGGAAGTGGACAGATTACTGAAAGCAGGGATGATCAGAGAGGTCAAGTTTCCCATGTGGTTAGCTAACGTGGTGGTGGTGGGAAAAAAGAATGGCAAATGGAGGGTATGCGTGGATTACACGGACCTGAACCGTGCATGCCCGAAAGATCCATTCCCATTGCCTCACATAGACTCCATGGTCGATGCAACCGCGCGCCATGAAATGTTAACTTTCATGGATGCAACTTCAGGATTTCAGCAAATTCAGATGGAACCCCAGGATCAGGAAGACACAGCATTCATAACACCGACAGGTATATATTGTTATATAGTTATGCCTTTTGGACTAAAAAATGCAGGGGCAACATATCAGAGGCTGGTCAACATGATGTTCAAAGAAAAGCTGGGGGACACGATGGAGGTCTATATCGACGATATGGTGGTTAAATCCAGGATCACCAGTGACCATGTCCAGGATGTAAAGGATTCCTTTGATATCTTGGATAAATACAACATGAAGCTGAATCCAGAAAAATGCCACTTTGGAGTTGGAGCAGGTAAATTCCTGGGGTACATGGTGACAAAGAGAGGAATAGAGGCAAGTCCAGAGCAGATCAGGGCAATTGCCAACCTGAAATCGCCTACCAACACCAAGGAAGTTCAAAGACTTACAGGTAGAATTGCTGCCCTTAATAGATTTATATCAAAATCCTCGGAAAGATGTAGAGAATTTTATGATATCCTGAAGAAAAACAAGAAATTCGAATGGAAGGAGCAACACGAGAAAGCTTTCCAGGATTTGAAGGTATATTTATCCACGGCACCCTTGTTAATGAAGCCTACTCCAGGGGAACCCCTGTCCCTGTATTTGGCGGTGTCCAGAAACACGGTAAGTGCAGTCCTGACCAAGGATTCAGAAGGTCAGCAACACCCTATATATTATGTAAGTAAGAGTTTGCTTGATGCTGAATCCAGGTACTCACACATTGAAAAACTTATATTAGCCCTATGTATGGCATCTACTAAACTTAGACATTATTTTGAAACTCATACAATTCATGTTAGAACTAACTACCCTATAAAGTCTGTTTTGCGAAAACCAGAAATGTCAGGTCGAATGGCTAAATGGTCGGTGAAGCTCAGCGCATATGATCTGATCTATGAGGCCAGAACAGCTATAAAATCTCAAGCTCTAGCTGATTTTGTGGCTGATTTCAGTACCGACATAAAGCAAGAAGCAGACCATGAATTGCAGCAGCTTCAACAAGAGGAAATTTCAGGGTGCTGGACCTTGTTCACTGATGGAGCATCAAATATCAGGGGGACAGGCCTTGGAATAGTACTGAAATCGCCACAGGGGGACATGATACCCCAGGCTGTTAGATGTGGATTTCAAGCAACTAACAATGAAGCCGAGTATAAGGCCCTAATTGCTGGGTTACACCTAGCATTACACCTGAGAATTCAACACATTCAGGTATATGTAGACTCTCTTCTTTTAGCTAACCATTTTAATGGCTCTTATGCAGCTAAGGGAGAGAAATTAGTCAAGTACTTGGAAGTGGTAAAACGAATGTCCCAGGATTTTCAAAATTTTAATATTCAACAAGTACCAAGGGAAGAGAATACTGAAGCAGACGCACTAGCAAACTTAGGTTCAGCATTCAAAACACTTGAAGATACTCATATTCCTATTATTCACATACTAACACCGGCCATAGACCAAGGTATGGATTCCCAGGATTCTGACACACTAGGTGAGACCCTGGTATCCAGTACCCAGGATTCTACTAAGGAATCCTGGACTAGGCCGATTATTCAATATTTGCAGGATGGTACTATACCAGAAACCGAGAAAGACGCCCGTGCATTCAAGATAAGAGTAGCCAGGTATGTAGTTATAAAAAATGTACTATATAAAAAATCTTTTGCAGGTACGTATTTGAGATGCTTGGAGAAGGACGAGGCCCAGGAAGTGCTCAGAGACATCCATGAGGGTGATTGTGGAAACCATACAGGGGGCAGGTCCCTGATGTCCAAGATCCTAAGAACGGGGTATTATTGGCCAACAATGAGAAAAGATGCCCTGGATTTCTCTCAGAAATGTGACGCTTGTCAAAGACACGCCAATGTGCCTCACCAGCCTGCAGAGCCTCTATATCCAATTCCAGCATCCTGGCCCTTCATGAAGTGGGGGATGGACATTGTTGGTAAGCTACCCAAAGCCCCTGGAGGGAAGGTATTCATGTTAGCAATGACAGATTACTTCTCAAAATGGATTGAAGCCGAAGCGTACGTTCAAATCAGGGAAAAAGAGGTTATATCCTTCATTAAAAGGAACATATTGACAAGGTTTGGAGTGCCATCTGAGATTGTCTACGATAATGGCTCTCAATTTATTGGAAGTAGGACCACAGGATTCTGTGAATCCTGGGGCATCAAGATGATAACATCAACTCCAGTACATCCTCAAGCCAATGGCCAAGCTGAGTCAAGCAACAAGATTATCATAAACAACCTGAAGAAGAGACTGGAGGAGAAGAAGGGAAGATGGGCAGAGGAATTACCCTTAGCATTATGGGCAGATAGGACTACCTCCAAGAATGCCACGGGCCAAACCCCATATTCCCTGGTATTTGGCACAGAAGCAGTCATCCCGACGGAAATGGTGATCCCAACATTCAGGATCAGTGGTCAGACCCAGGATTTGAATGACCAGTCCCTGGTTGAAGACTTGGATACCCTGGATGAGATGAGAGATTAGGCGGCTTGGAGAATGGCAGCATATCAGCAAAGAATTTTGAAGACCTATAACAAGCATGTGAGGATCAGAAGATTCAAGGTAGGAGACCTGGTCCTGAGAAAGGCGTTTCAGAACACAACAAATCCTAGAGACGGGAAATTAGCTCCTAAGTGGGGAGGTCCTTATTTGATTGACTCCGAAGCTGGTAAGGGGGCATATTGGCTGGCTAGTATGGAAGGAGACCTATTGTCAAGACCTTGGAATGCGATACATCTCAAAGCATATTTCATGTAAGGCCTTCTGTCCCAGGATTCACTTGCTTAGGTATGTGTTTTGAAATTTCACAATGGAAATTCAGGTCAGTTCTTCTCACTTAATTTACTTATTTCCCTTATATGTTTTGCTTTCATTATTTAGTTGCTGATATTAATTACGTGTTACGTTTCATTTTTAAAATTGTTATTTAATGTTTTGAATTCGCTAAGATCTATGTTTTGCAAGATGGATTGCCTAAAATCCAGGGTATCCCGGGATTCAGGGTACTCAAGATGCAGGACGATCGGAAATTCAAGGCATACGAAGCGAAGAATACTCAAGGTACTCCAAGTTAACTGCAACAAACGTATTTCTCCTAAGTATTGGGATTGGCCATCTCACTTCCGTATGGGTAAATTTTAAACCCATTCCTAAGGTTTAAGGATTATACGTCCTTCATCCGAATATGGGCTATCACGCCTCGCCTGGAGCGCACGTTGGCAATTTTTGCCTCGCCCGAGACGCACGTGATCCAAGTATGAAACCCTGGGATTGTGAGATCATCCGTGTTAATAGCATTGGTGGCAACCTTGCAATCCAGGGACATATGTGGATCTCTCAAGGTTTAAAACGATTAACGCGTTTTCAAGACGGATTGGTGCTAACGTACCAACTTAAGACACCCGAGGCAATACCCTAGTTCGCCAGTACGGCTTGAGGTGGTCCCTAGAATTCGCCAGTACGGCACCGGGCTTGACCCCAGTTCGCCAGTACGGCACCGGGTTTGACCCCAGTATTTAAGGGCTTGACCCTAGAAACAATTCAAAGACTACCTAATAACCCAGGATTACTAACCTAATCCAGGGTCATAACGGTCAAAGCCTAAGAAAATTAACTCCTTGTCTAGTTAATTCTGATTGATGTGTTCCTGTTACAGGAAGCATTTACGAGCCTGCTAAAGCTACGAGGAATCCTAGGATCTTGGGGGCAACCCAGGATTACTAAGGTAAACCCTAGAACCATTTCATACATTGACAAATATCAATCAAATATTTCAAACACAGGTATGTAACTAAAGCAGTTATATATATTCATAAAACCCAACCTGAGCCCGGAAAAGCTCCGGACATCCCAGGCTGGGGCATGTCAAAAGACCCTGGATATCACATCCAGGGGTGGGTCATTGTCTTAAACAAAATAAACCGGGAAACATCATCCGGTATACCATCACAAACAGGAAATTAAAATTGTCTTCAAGAACAAACATAAAAACAGGAAAAAGACGACCAACAACCTTCAAGCATCATCCTGGGTCGTCCCCTTCGCTTCCTTCTCCTCCGCTGCCTTCTCTGCTGCCTTCGGGTCCTGGGCCGGCTGCTCTCCTCCCTTGGGCTGGTCGATATCCATGGCGTGACCAGCAGAGCCCTTGGATGGGGTGCTTTTGCTGGATCCAGGGCCGGTTTCAGGGTCACACCCTGCAGGGATGGTGGCGCCTAAGTTGCGTAGTTTGTTTGCCCAGTCGGACACGTCCCAATTGGGGTTATGAAACCCCAAATCCCTTGCCTCCTTCGCCATTTTCAGCCTGCACTGGAAAAGGGAGATGCGAGCGATGAGCCTACCTTCATCGCCCTTAGCGGCTAAAGCAGACTCATGCGCAGCCCGTGCCTCCACTGCCTTCTTCTCAAGATCATGCACTAGACCCAGGTTTTTGTTGGCTACTATCCTGAGCGAGTTCAGCTCCTTGGTCAGGACAGCAACCTCCTTCTTGGCAGCAGCCTCAGCATCCTGGGCTCGCTTCTCAGCGGCCCAGACCATCTCCATGAATCGGCTAGCAATCTGCAAGAAAAGGTAATTCTATTAACATTTATGACCTTGAATTGTTTACCGTGTAGAAAATTCAGGGGTACCCAGGATTAACTTACTTGGCGGGAAGAGGCCTCGGCATGGGCACGGAGCTCTGCAGCATCCAGGTTCTCCAGAGATTGCACGACGGGGGCAGGAGCGGTGGCAGTGGCCCTGGTCTTGCGCTTAGTACCAGAAGTCCTTGAAGAAGGAGCTTTGGGAGCCGTCATAGGTTCGGTCTTCACAGAGGTAATGACTTGCAGGTCCTGTTCGGATTCGCCTAGCAGAAGGTCGTCCAGATCAATGTTTTCCAGGTTGACAGGAGTGGCGGCAGCTAAAAAAGCAAAAGTGTTAGAAATCGATAAAATTCAAGGTAGAAAAATGCAGGGTACCAACATACTTACAACTTGACATAGTTTGCGATGTGGAAGAAGCAGCTTGGTGGAGATCGGTTCTGAATTCTCTATCAATTTCACTAACGGTCAGGAAGGCCTCGAATCTTTCGAGTGTCCCTGAATTTGCAGGACCAACGGAGCTCAGGCTGGGAACTGCAAAACACAAATCCAGGGTCAGTATTTGAATAAAATATAATCCTAATTCCTAATGTAGGTAAAAACCTACCATCTACTCTCCACCTAATTGGAAGGCTCATCCCTCCTGGAATAGTGGACCTCTTGACAAAGAAAAATTTCCCTTTCCATTCCTCATAAAAGGAAGCCCGAGGAATCATCTGAACCTCTTTGCTCAGGGCTTTGAACAGGAATCGATTGCTGCCGTGGGATTTGAGTTCATAACCCAGGGCCAGCTCAGGCAGACCGACCAGGGAATCGAACTCGTTGTTCAAACGATCGATGGTACCCAAGATCCTCCAGATGATAGGAAGGGTTTGGGCGTAGGCAAGACCGGTAGCCTCGAAAAACTCGGCCAGGAGGCCGGAGAAAGGGTAAGAGAGACCCATGGAGAAAGGAGTGAAAGGAAAACAAACCCAGGTCTCCGAGCAGAAACCTGATCGGAGCCTTGCATCAAAAGGCCTGATCTCAGCGGATTCAGGGAAAAGACCCGACGACAACAATGCAGCGATGTCGCCGTCGGTAAAAGTGCAGGTCTCGAGCTCTCGAATTTGGAGGTAACGCTGGTCGAGGAAATCCTCTATCCCAGTCTTTTTAGTTAAGGTTTCCGACCGGATCTTTTTCCGGGTCATGGTCCGAGCTAATGAAGGAAAAGGCGAGAAGGGAGAATTTACCTGGAAGAAGGGAATCGGAAGCTGAAAGCGTCGCCGGAAACCTTTTGCTCTCGAAGGAGATTGTGTGAAGAAAGAGGAGGTTAAAGGCTGTATTTAAAGAAAAGAAGAAGTTACAGAGGTGATGGGAGGTCGCTCGGGACGTGGCATCATGGATGCGAAATTAACGGACACGATTAAAGTAAGGGGTGATGTGACCCAAAAATTCAAATTTTCACAGCTGTAAGTTCTATCCACTTGCGAAAATTTGGGGGCAATTGTTATACCCCGAATTCTCGACTGGTAATCCAGGGCACAGATAAAGGCCAAGGGCAGGAGTGACCCAGGAATGGAATAACCCAGAATTTAATAGGTAAAGTTCAAATGACCCTGAATGTATCAGGAGTAAGGTAATGTCCCAGGATGTCGCGTAAATCCAGGGAAATCCATATCTGGTCTATTTATCTTGATTATGTTACTATGACCCAGGATGAGTTTAATCTAGGGTCATCTTTATTCTCCGAATGACCCAGCATGTGGAAATGACCCTGCATGCTAGGACATTGTTACTAACGTATCTTGCGCCTTTATCTAAGTGAAAACGGGTTGACAAAGTCTCCCAACGGTCGAATAAAAGAAGCTAGAGACTCATTTAGCACGTGGTCAAAGTCAGTTAGCTGGAAACTCGGTCAACCAACTGAAAGAGACGTTGAAGAGAGGATCCCTGGAATATCGGACGAGTTGTTGAAGCTCTCGGAGTATATATAGGACACTTAGACTTAGTTTTTGATTCATTCGAGCTTTACTCATTGTACTCTCATACTAAATTCTCTGCAAACTCATTGTAATCAACATTTTTCAGTGATCAATAAATTGGTAGCGTGTGTTATCGCTACCCGGGGTTTTTATGCCGGCGGCGCCTTAGAGACATCTAAGGGCTAAGGGCTTTTCCCTAGTAAAATTCTTGGTGTTCCTACTTGCATTTCAGGTTACATTTGTGTTGCTAAAGTTTCTCAACTGATTTCATAAATAAACCTAAGTTTTTACCCAGGATTCTAGTTATTTGTCCCTGGAATTCTGCTGTTGTCCCAGGATTATTTCGAATTATTTTCACATCTGAATTTTAGACACCTAACCTCACATTCAAATTTGGTTCAAACTTTGCTAATTTAACTTAAATAATTTTTAGCCAAAACAATATATATATTTGCAAACATAAATATCAAGGCGTAATCGAAAATGAAATAAAGCATCCTAAATTTATATTTATATGTCGTGACAAAATTCAAGAGTTTAAAGAACATCTTTAAAAACGTTCATATGACAATAAATCAAATATATATATATATATATATATATATTTGTATATTTAAAACAATTTTTATTAACAACGACGAAATCATTGAATTTTTAAATCTATTTAAATCATAACTGTTATACCCTGAATTTTCGGCTAGTGATCAAGGGTACAGGTAAAGTTCAAATGACCCTGAATGTATTAGGAGTAAGGTAATGTCACAGGATGTCGCTGTAATCCAGGGAAGTCCATATTTACTTTATTTATTTTGGATATACATTATTATGACCCGAGATGAGTCTAATCCAGGGTCATCCTTATTTTACGAATGACCCAACATGTGGAAATGACCCTGCATGCTAGGACATTGTTATTAACGCGTTTTGTGCCTATATCTGATCAAGAACAGGTTGACGGAGTCCACCAACGGTCGAATAGGAGAAGTTGAAGGCTTATATTCGCACGTGGTCAAAGGTTGTTAGCTGGAAACTCGGTCAACTAACTGAAAAAGACGTTAAGGAGAAGATCCCTGGAATATCGGACAAGTTGTTGAAGACCTAGGAGTATAAATAGGACCTTTAGACTTATTTTTCAGCTCATTCGAGCTTTACCAACTGTATTCTCGTACTCATTTCTCTGCAAACTCATTATAATCAGACATTTACGTGATCAATAAATTGGTAGCGTGTGTTATCGCTATCCGGGGTTTTTATGCCGGCGGCACCTTAGAGACATCTAAGGGCTAAGGGCTTTTCCCTAGTAAAATTATCGGTGTTCTTACTCCCATTTAAGGTTTCATTTGTGTTATCAAAATTATTGACCAATTTCCTGATTTAACTTACATTTTTACCCAGGATTTTATCTTTTGTCCCTTGAATTCAACCATTGTTCCAGGATTCTGCAAACTGTTTTCATATATTAAACCTAGGGACCAAACCTCACAATCTTATTTGGTTCAATTCTTACTAATTTTGCTTAAGTAATTTTTAGCCAAAACAATTTGGCACCCACCGTGGGGCAATTGGTGTCAATTTTTTGTCAAACTCTTTTCAGATTTGTCCTAAACTTGATTCTTACCAAAACCTATCAAAAAATGTCGACACAAATGAACACCTCGAATGTCTCGGTTCCTGCTGTAAATGCTTCAACAACTAGAGTTGCTCAACCGGGTCCAAGGACCAATATTTCGACAAGTGGAGTCACTTCATCGACTCTAGGGTTTAATGCCTCAACTTTAGCTACGCGCAGTGACGGACCGATAGTCAACCATGAAGTGATCGAAAATGAAAACATCCCAGATGACCCTGTCTTGATATCTGACACTGATATCCTAGCCACATTCGGTAAGTTGGAGCGCCACATGGAACTCCAACAGAAGGTGAACCAGGAATTCATGGCCCAATTGACGAGCCTAAGATCAGAGTTACCCAGGGCCACGTCGGTTCAGACGTCGCCACTCAACCCCAGAATTCTGAATTTCAATACCCCTGGAAGCAATTCCAGGGTACATGAAGGTGTCACCCCACTGGACAGGAGATCAATACCCTTCCCTGCTCAAATGGCCCATGCTGATTTATCCAGAATGACTACCATTAGAGAACTAGTCATTAATCCTGGGACAAACATACCCCAGGATGTCGGTAACACTCCTCAAACTTTCACCCATTATGCTAATACTAATAATCCAGTGCAGGATTCAGGGATCAGCCCATCAGTGGAGCAAATGATTTCAAGTGTCCCAGGAGTTGTGCAGCCTATCCCTGAAGTTGGACCAGCAAGTCATAGAGTGTCCAGGTTTGCTCCACCAATTTGTGACGTGGAGATACCCAAAAGGTTTCAAATTCCCAGCATGAAACCTTACGATGGCACAACAGACCCTGAAGAACATGTGGCACAGTATCGTGAAAGAATGGAGGTTATTTATATGCCCCCTGAGATTAAGGAGGCATGCCTATGCAAAGGATTCGGATCTACCTTGACAAAAGCAGCCTTGAAATGGCTCCTGAATGTTCCTCTTTACTCTATTACTTCATTTTCGCATTTAATTAATTTATTTAACAATCAGTTCTCTTGCAGCCGCAGCTTTGAAAAACTAACAAGTGATTTGTATAGGGTGACCCAGAATGCAGGTGAAACCCTAAAGAATTTCGTTAGCAGGTTTAGCAGAGAAGCTTTGGAGATACCAAACATGGACATGGCGACTGCAGTTCAGGCCTTCAAGATGGGACTTAACAAAGACTCACCATTCTATCAAGATCTGTTCATGAACCCATGTCACAACATGGACAAAGTTCGTCACAGGGCCATACGCTTCATCAGGCTGTAGGAGGAAAAGCAAACCCTGGGAAAGGATGAATCCTCCCCAGGAATCAATAGCTCCAACAGGAAATCAGAATCCTCACATCCTAGGTCACAGCAATATAAACCATACTCAAGGCTCGATGAACGACGAGTGAATAGTGTGGACTAGGATGAAGAGGAAGAAGAATATCCTTCCCTTAATGATTATTGCTTTACTACTGATATTTCTGGTGTTATGTTTGCTATGCAGGACCTTGGAGACCAAGCAAGGTGGCCCAAGAAGAATGATAAACCGTCTACTTGGAAGGATAAGTCCAAGTGGTGTGCCTACCATGAAGACTTTGGTCACCAGACCGAGGATTGCATGGCCCTGAGAAGAGAAATAAGATTTCTACTTGGCAAAGGCTACTTGAAGGAGCTTCTGGGAAAGAAAAAGGATAAGTCCAGGGAACAGAACCCAAAAGCCAGGGATAGTGGTGCAAGGTCCTAGGATTTTGGACATTCTGATGGCCGTCTTGAAAGAGCATCCTCACCGCCCCCAGATGCTAAGGTAATACACTTTATTTCTGGTGCTTCTGACATTTGTGGTACCTCCTATTCTGCAGCGAAAAGACATGCCAAGGAATCCAAGTCAGAGAGAGAGGGAAGACCCAGGAAGAGCTCTGTTCAACAGGACGTCAAAGAAATTACATTCAGGGAAGACAATAAACGCGATATCATAGACCCTCATCATGATGGGTTGGTGATAACACTTCACATCGCCAACAACGTTGTGAAGAGAATCTTGATTGATGGAGGCAGCTTAGTAAATATAATCTAGTTAGAGGCCTTGCAGAAGATGGGAATTCCACATTCAGAGATCATCTCAAAATCCACGGTACTCGTGGGTTTCAGTGGCGAAACAAAGAATACCCTAGGTGATATCAAGCTTCCAGTCTACGTAGAAGGGCTCAATTCAGTTCAGCGTTTCTATGTGATGGACGCACCATCAGGGTACAATGTAATCTTGGGTAGACCCTGGATTGATGAAAACAGGGTTGTACCTCGACGTACCATCAATGTGTGAAGCCGCCAACACCCTAGGGTGTGATCACAGTCCACAGCGACCAACAAGAGGCCAAGGAATGTTACACTACATCAATGAAAATATCCTCCAAACAAAGACAAGGATAGCAATTAAAGAAAAAGGCCCGGGAAACCCTGGAAGCGAAGGAGCAAGACGTCAAAGCTATTGAGTTAGATCCTTCAAATCCAGGGAAGAAAGTCTATATTGGAACAAATATTCCAGGGCCGATAGAGGAACAATTAGTGCACCTACTCAGGACCAGGATGTCAACCTTTGCTTGGTCCCATAACGACATGACAGGTATTTCTAAATCCGTTATTACACATAAACTTGGAATTGATAATTCTTTCAGGCCCATACACCAAAAAAGGAGAAAGTTTGCACCAGAAAAGAACGTCATAATCCAGGACGAGGTGGACAGTCTACTGAAAGCAAGGATGATCAGAGAGGTGAAATTTCCCAGGTGGTTAACCAACGTGGTGGTAGTAAGTAAGAAAAACGGTAAATGGAGGGTATGCGTAGATTACACGGACCTAAACCGTGCATGCCCGAAAGATCCATTCCCTCTACCACACATAGATTCCATGGTTGACGCAACGGCAGGCCATGAAATGTTGACTTTCATGGATGCCACCTCAGGATTTCAGCAGATTCAGATGGAGCCCCAGAATCAAGAAGACACAGCATTCATAACACCAACACGTATATATTGCTATATAGTTATGCCCTTTGGACTAAAAAATGCAGGGGCAACGTACCAAAGATTGGTTAACATGATGTTCAAAGAAAAACTGGGGGACATGATGGAGGTGTATATCGACGACATGGTGGTGAAATCCAGGGTCATCAATGACCATGTCCAGGATGTTAAGGATTCCTTCGACATCCTGGATAAATACAACATGAAGCTAAATCCAGAAACTGTCATTTCGGGGTCGGAGCAGGCAAATTCCTGGGGTATATGGTAGCCAAGAGAGGTATAGAGGCGAGTCCAGAGCAAATCAGGGCAATTACCAACCTACAATCACCATCCAGCACCAAGGACGTTCAAAGACTTACAGGTAGAATTGCTGCCCTAAATAGATTTATATCAAAATCCATGGAAAGATGCAGGGAATTCTATGACATCCTAAAGAAGAACAAGAAATTCGAGTGGAAAGAAGAGCACGACAAGGCGTTCCAGGATTTAAAGACATATTTGTCCACGGCACCCTTGTTGATGAAGCCTAATCTAGGGGAGCCCTTGTCCCTGTACTTAGCAGTTTCCAGGAATATGGTAAGCGCAGTCCTAACCAAGGATGCAGAAGGTCAGCAACACCCTGTCTATTACGTAAGTAAAAGTTTACTTGATGCTGAATCTAGGTACTCACACCTTGAAAAACTTATATTAGCCCTAAGTATGGCATCTACTAAACTTAGACACTATTTTGAAACTCATACAATTCATGTTAGAACTAACTACCCTATAAAGTCTGTTTTGAGAAAACCAGAAATGTCAGGTCGAATGGCTAAGTGGTCGGTGAAGCTGAGTGCATATCATCTTATCTACGAGGCCAGAACAGCTATAAAATCACACGCTCTAGCTGATTTTGTGGCTGATTTCAGTACTGACATACAACAAGAGGCAGACCATGAATTCCAGCAGCTTCAACAGGAAGAAATTTCAGGGTGCTGGACTTTGTTCACTGATGGAGCATCAAATATTAGGGGGACAGGCCTAGGAATCGTACTGAAATCGCCACAGGGGGACATGATACCCCAGGCTATTAGATGTGGATTCCAAGCAACTAACAATGAAGCTGAGTATGAGGCCCTAATTGTTGGGTTACACTTAGCATTACACTTGGGAATTCAGCACATCCAGGTATATGTTGACTCCCTTCTTTTAGCTAACCATTTTAATGGGACCTACGCAGCTAAAGGAGAGTAATTAATTAATTACTTGGAGGTGGTAAAAAGAATGTCCTAGGATTTTCAAAATTTTATAATTCAACAAGTGCCAAGGGAGGAGAATGCTGAAGCAGATGCATTGGAAAATCTAGGCTCAGCATTCAAGGCACTTGAAGACACTCATGTTCCTATAATTCATATACTAACACCAGCTATAGACCAAGGTACAGATACCCATGATTCTGATACAGCAGATAAAATCCTGGTATCTAGTACCCAGGATTCTTCTCCCAGGATTCTTCTACCCAGAATGAATCCTGGACCAGACCAATTATTCAATATTTACAGGATGGTACTATTCAGGGGACGAAAAGGATGCCCGTGCATTCAGAGTAAGAGTAGCCAGGTACGTAATTATTAAAGACATATTGTATAGAAAATCTTTTGCAGGCCCATATCTGAGATGCTTGGAGAAGGATGAGGCCCAAGAAGTGCTCAAGGATATCCACGAGGGTGATTGGGGAAATCATACAGGGGGCATGTCCTTGATGTCCAAGATTTTGAGAACAGGATATTATTGGCCCACCATGAGGAAGGATTCCCAGGATTTCTCCCAGAAATGCGACGCCTGTCAAAGACATGCCAATGTACCTCACCAGCCTGCAGAACCGTTGCACCCTATTCCAGCGTCCTGGCCCTTCATGAAATGGGGGATGGACATTGTTGGGAAATTACCCAAGGCCCCAGGAAGAAAGGTATTCATGCTAGCTATGACAAATTATTTCTCAAAATGGATTGAAGCCGAGGCATATGTTCAAGTCAGAAAAAAGAAGTCATATCCTTTATCAAAAGGAATGTTTTAACAAGATTTGGAGTACCATCTGAAATTATTTGTGATAACTGGTCCCAATTTATCGGAAGAAAAACCACAGGATTTTGTGAGTCCTGGGGCATAAAGATGATAACATCAACACCAATACATCCCCAGGCTAATGGCCAGGCTGAATCAAGCAACAAGATTATAATAAACAACTTGAAGAAGAGATTGAAAGAGAAGAAGGGAAGATGGGCAGAAGAGCTACCCTTGGCACTATGGGCAGATAGGACTACTTCCAAAAACGTCACATGTCAAACCCCATTTTCCTTGGTCTTTGGTACTGAAGCTGTTATCCCAACCGAAATGGAGGTCCCCACATTCAGGGTCAGTGCTCAGACCCAGGATTTGAATGATCAGTCCCTGGTTGAAAACTTAGATACCCTGGATGAGCTAAGAGATCAAGCAGCCTGGAGGATGGCAGCATATTAACAAAGAATTTCTAAGACCTACAACAAGCATGTAAGGATCAGAAGATTTAAGGTGGGTGATCTAGTCCTTAGAAAGGCATTCCAGAACACAACAAATCCAGGGGATGGAAAGTTGGCTCCTAAATGGGAAGGTCCCTACTTGATTGACTCTGAAGCTGGTAAGGGGGCATATTGGCTAGCTAATATGGAAGGAGAACTACTACCACGACCTTGGAATGCGATACACTTGAAGGCGTATTTCATGTAAGGCTTCCTGTCCTAGGATTCAGCTACCCAGGTATGTGTTTGATTTTTAATTAATGCTGGAAATTCAGGTGAGTTCCTCTCATTTAATTTATTTCATTTATTCCTTTATATGTTTTACCTTCATTATTTATTTATTAACATCAGTTACGTATTACATTTTATTTTGAAATTGCTATTCAACATCTCGAATTCGCTAAGATCTATGTTTCGCCCGGAATCCAGGGTATCCCAGGATTCAGGGTACCCAACATGCAGGATATTCAGAAATTCAAGGTACATGGAACAAAGTATACTCGCAATGCATAAAGCCAAGAATAATCAGCCTACATATCCTAAGTTTGAGACTGGCCATCTCACATCCGTATTGGGTAAGGCCTAAACCCAATCCTAAGGTTTGAGGAGTAAGCTTCCTCCACCCGAATATGGGCTATCACGCCTCGCCCGGGACGCACGTGGCAATTTTTGCCTCGCCCGAGACGCACGTGATCCAAGTATGAAACCCTGGGATTGTGGGATCATCCGTGTTGATAGCATTGGTGGCAACCTCCCAATCCAGGGACATATGCGGATCTCTTAAGGTTTAAAATGATTCACGCATTTTCAAGATGGATTGGTGCTAACGTACCAACTTAAGACTCCGAGGACATGCCCTAGCCAGTCAGTACGACTAAGAGGAAATCCCTAGTTCGCCAGTACGGCACCGGGCATGACCCCATAAATAACTCAAGAGACTGCCTAGTGGCCCAAGATTATTAATCCAGGATCATGACGGTTAAAACCTAAGCAAATTAACTACTTGGCTAGTTAATTCTAATCTTTATGTTCATATGACAGGGGACATTCACAAGATTACCAAAGCTGCGAGGATTCCTAAAATCCTGGGGGCAACCCAGGATTACTAAGTTAAACCCTAGAATGATTTCTTACATCTGCAAATATTTTTCAACTACTTCAAACACAAGAATGTAACTAAAAACAGTTATATTAAAAGGCCCATCCTGGGTCCGGAAAAGCTCCGGCCGCCCCAGGATGGGGGCATGTCAAAAACCCTGGATTCTAAATCCAGAGGTGGAGCATATTGTCTTTAACAAAAACCGGGAAACATCAACCGGTATCACATCACAAACAGGAAATTAAAGTTGTTTTTAAACAAAGAACCAAAAAAAACAAGAAGATGACCCCTAACCTTCAAGCTTCATCCTGGGCTGTCTCCTTTGCTTCCTTCACCGGCACTGCTGCCTTGGGCTCCTGGGCTAGCACACTTCCCCCCTTGGGCTGGTCGATATCCATGGCATGATCGGAAGAACCCTTGGATGGAGTACCCTTGCTGGTACCAGGATCAGCTTCGGGGTCGCACCCAGCGGGGATGATTGCACCTAGTTCACGCAGTTTGGTTACCCATCTGGTTACATCCCAGTTGGGGTTCCGGAACCCCGGGTCCCTGGCCTCCTTTTCCATCTTCAACCTGCACTGGAAGAGTGAAATACGGGCTATCAGCCTGCCCTCATCACCCTTTGCAGCCAGAGCAGCCTCATGATCCGCCCGTGCATCCACAGCCTTCTTCTCCAGGTCCTGCACCAGCCCCAGGTTCTTGTTGGCCATCATCCTGGCCATGTTCAGCTCCTTGTTTAGGGCGGCGAGCTCCCTTTTGGCCGAGGATTCAGCATCCTGGGCGCGCTTCTCGGCAGCCTTGACCAATTCAAAGAAGCGCCCAGCAATCTGCAATAAAGGGTAATTTAATTAAACGTTTGTACCTTGAATTGTTTAACTGTATAGAAAATTCAGAGGTACCCAGGATTATCTTACTTTGCGATAAGAGGCTTCAGCATGTGTGAGCAGCTCAGCATCATCCATGTTCTCCATAGGCCCTTGAAGAAGGAGTCTTGGGGGCGGACATGGGCTCTGCCTTCACAGAGGCCAGGATTTGGATATCCTGTCCAGGTCCATCCAGAAGGAAGGCATCAAGGTCAACATTCTCAAGATTGATGGGGGTAGCGGCATTTGAAGGAGAAAAGAAAGAAAAATCAACGAAATTCAGGGTTCAAAAGGAAGGGTACCAGGAAACTTACAACTAGACATGCTGTGAGAAGAGTAGGAAGCAGCTTGGTGGGGATCGGCCTTGAATTCTCGGTCTTCTTCGGTGATGGTCAGAAACGTCTCAAATCTCTCAACTGCCCCAGATTTGCAGGGCCAATTGAACTCAAGCTGGGCACTGCAAAACAATAAAATCCAAGGTCAGTGTTTGACTAATATGCAATAATAAGAAGATCCTAATCCCTAATGCAGGCAAGAACCTACCATCTACTTTCCATCTAATCGGAAGATCCATCCCACCTGGGATGGTTGATCTCTTGACAAAGAAAAATTTCCCCTTCCACTCCTCGTGAAATGAAGCTCGGGGAACCATTTGAACCTCCTTTTTCAGAGCCTTAAACAGAAATCGATTGCTACCATGCGACTTAAGTTCATAACCTAGGGCTAGTTCAGGTAACCCAACCAAGGAATCAAACTCCCTATTGAGACGATCAAGGGTGCCCAGGATTCTCCACACGATTGGGAGGGTTTGGGCATAAGCAAGGCAGGTGGCCTGAAAGAAATCGGCCAGGAGACCAGAGAAAGGGAAAGACAAACCCATGGAGAAAGGGGTGAAGGGAAAACAAACCCAAGTTTTGGAGCTAAAATCCGACCTAACTCTCTTTTCAAAGGGCCTAATCTCAGCGTCAGAAGGAAGAAGACAAGACGCCAACAAGCAAGCAATGTCAGCGTCGGTAAAGTTGTAGGTTTCCGATTCCGGAGTTTGCAGGTATTTTTTATCGAGGAAATCCTCGATCCCGGTCTTTTCAGTCGTTGTCTCCGATCGAATCTTCTTACGGGTCATGGTAGTAAAAGGAAAAAAAAGAATGGAATCGTGAGGAAGGTTACCTGATTGGAAAATTTTGAAAGCCGGAAGTGCCAACATAAACTCTTGCTCTCGGAAAAGTTAATGTGAGAGGAGGAAAGGGTTAATGGCGTATTTAAAGAGAGATAAAAGTTGCAGAGGTGATGGTAAGTTGCCCACGACGTGGCATCATGGATGCTAAATTGACAGACACGATTGAAATAGGCGTGGATTAGACCTCGAATTTGAAATTTTCACAGCTGTAAAACTTATCTACAACTTACGAAAATTTGGGGGCAATTGTTATACCGTGAATTTTCGGCTAGTGATCCAGGGTACAGGTATAGGCTTAAGGCAGGATTGACCCAGGAATCGTATGACCCGGAATTTAACAGGTAAAGTTCAAATGACCCTGAATGTATCAGGAGTAAGGTAATGTCTCAGGATGTCGCTGTAATCCAGGGAAGTCCATATTTACTTTATTTATTTTGGTTATACATTATTATGACCTAGGATGAGTCTAATCCAGGGTCACCCTTATTTTACGAATGACCCAGCATGTGGAAATGACCCTGCATGTTAGGACACTGTTATTAACGCGTTTTGTGCCTATATCTGATCAAGAACAGGTTGACGGAGTCCACCAACGGTCGAATAGGAGAAGCTGAAGACTTATTTCGCACGTGGTCAAAGGTTGTTAGCTGGAAACTCGGTCAACTAACTGAAAAAGACGTTGAGGAGAAGATCCCTGGAATATCGGACAAGTTGTTGAAGACCTAGGAGTATAAATAGGACCTTTAGACTTCTTTTTCAGCTCACTCGAGCTTTACCAACTGTATTCTCGTACTCATTTCTCTGCAAACTCATTCTAATCAGACATTTACGTGATCAATAAATTGGTAGCGTGTGTTATCGCTACCCGGGGTTTTTATGCCGGCGACGCCTTAGAGACATCTAAGGGCTAAGGGCTTTTCCCTAGTAAAATTCTCGGTGTTCTTACTCCCATTTAAGGTTTCATTTGTGTTATGTAAATTATCGACCAATTTCCTGATTTAACTTACATTTTTACCCAGGATTTTATCTTTTGTCCCTGGAATTCAACCATTGTTCCAGGATTTCTGCAAACTGTTTTCATATATTAAACCTAGGCACCAAACCTCACAATCTTATTTGGTTCAATTCTTACTAATTTTGCTTAAGTAATTTTTACCCAAAACAATAACGTTTTCATGCGATGAACATTCTACGGGTATCACGGGTCGAGATTTAATAGACATGTGATATAAAGTTTGTGTTTTGGACTAACAAATACTTGAAATCTCTAAAAAGAATTAAAACATCAACAATGAGGGTCACGGGACTCGAACCCGTTACCTAAAGGTTGTAAAGCAGCGCCCTAGCCACTGGGCTAGGGCTCAGTTTGTTAACAGATTCGCATTCCATCCATTTTATTCAAGCAGAGACATGGAAACAGGGTTGGAAAGAAAAACGATAAAAAGACGTGCGGTCGGGAGGATTCGAACCGGCGACCTTCCTGTCACCAACGAATGCCCTAACCAACTGCGCTATTCCTTGGCATCGATTCATATTCGAAAAAACATATATATATATATATATACATATATATATATATATCTAATACACACGCGTCATCATCTTCTTCATCATCACCCTGGACTCACCGGAACTAATTCCGGTCACCGTAAAAAAAAACGTAAAACTCGACTAAGAACCCCAGAAAAGACTCGAATGACAAGGATTAATACATACTTTAAGTTAGGGGTTGAATGACAAGGATTAAGACATACCTTAAGTTAGGGGTGAAACCCGATGTGTTTGCGATGACGAAACCAATCGAACACGACTCTGACTTCGATCCCGAAACCCACAAACGTCCCGGAACCTTCTGTTGCTTCGAATCACTGACCCGCGATGACAGAAGAGTGCTTGATCAGAAATCAACCAGAACGAAGGTGATGGCCGGAAATTTTCTTTGGCGGTGACTCACGGTGGTGCTACGAGAGAGAGTTTAGAGAGTGTCAAAGGTTGTCAAATGATTGAAGGAAATGTTTTAAGGGTTTCAAAAATCATGATCATCGAATGTAACCGACAAGGAATTAAGTTTGGAGTTAAGTCGAGCCGGTTACCGGCATTCGATCGGATTTCATACGTTACCGAGTTCCTTCAAACCAACTATTGGAATATGGCGACATTGGTCCCTCCATCATTTGCAATAAGGAATACCATGTTTCTGAAAATTACAGAGATGCCCTTGTGAGTTTATTTAATTAGAAGTGAGTTTAAGAAATGACAAAAGTAGCCCCTTGAGATAAAAGTTGTTAGTTAACTCTAACGGGTTTAACGGAATATAACCTTAACCATATGAACGCATGAGTTTGACCAAATATGATCAACGTATATATACATATATTTAGAATACAACTCCTAATTGGTGTACATAAAATCATAAATACCCATTTATAACTATGTAACTGATGGACATAAAATCATAGTTATAATCTCATAACTATATGTTTTTAATTCCTATAAAAATATGGAAACGCTTCGTGTAATTTACGTAACAGACCATCACATAAAATCATAAAATGACATGCATATATATACATATATACCATGTAAAAAAATAATAAATGTAATTGCCACATAAATGACAAAATGTTTTCGTGAGATCATAAAATATAATTTATATAAAATTATAAATTTTATATAAATTATATGCGTTCAAGTAAGTTAACCGATGTCTAGACTCATGTGCAATGTTCGTGTAACTATTCTAGTTAACTGAGGTAACGGACGTTATTGAATATAACACAAGTTATTAACGGGGTTAACCTGTGAAATTGCTGGTTGTCACATCATCCCCTTGTTAAGTAATTTTCGTCCCGAAAATTTCCTTAAGTTACTACGGTTTCTGTGGAAGGACAAGAAAAAATTTAGGGTTGCTACATCATCCCCTTGTTAAGGAAATTTTGTCCCAAAATTTAACTCATACCTTGATTAGATGTTGAGGCTTGATCAAATAGGTGAGGATATTTCTTTCTCATCTGATCTTCTCGTTCCCACGTGAACTCCGGTCCACGCTTAGATTGCCATCTCACTTTGACGATGGGAATTTTACTTCGTTTCAATGTTTTCTCCTCACGTCCCATGATTTCCATGGGTTGTTCGATAAATCGCAGTTGTTCATCAATTTTCAGTTCTTCTAATGGAACTATGAGAGTGTCATCTCCTAAACACTTCCTCAAGTTCGAAACGTGAAACACGTTGTTGTTTTGGCTAAAAATTACTTAAGATGATTTAGCAAGATTTGAACAAAATAAGATTGTGAGGTTTGGTGCCTAAGATTAAGATACGAAAACGGTTTGTAAAAATCCTGGGATAACAACTGAATTCCAGGGACGACAACCAAAATCCTGGGTCAAAATGTAGGTATAATTACGAAATCGATTATAAAATTTAATAACACAAATGAAACCTTGAATGCAAGTAGCAACGCTGAGAATTTTACTAGGGAAAAGCCCTTAGCCCTTAGATGTCTCTAAGGCACCGCCGGCATAAAAACCCCGGGTAGCGATAACACACGCTACAAATTTATTGATCACGTAAACGTTTGAGTACAGTGAGTAAGCAGAGAATAGCATACGAGAATACAATGAGTAAAGCTCGAGTGAGGTGAAAGAAATGACTAAATGTCCTATTTATACTCCTAACTCTTCAACAACTTGTCCGATATTCCAGGGATCTTCTCTTCAACGTCTTTTTCAGTTAGTTGACCGAGTTTTTAGCTAAAATACTTTGACCACGTGCGAAATAAGTCCTCAGTTCATTCCATTCGACCGTTGATAGACTTTGTCAACCTGTCCTTGATCAGATATAGGCACAAAATCGTTAGTAACAACGTCCTAGCATGCAGGGTCATCTCCACATGCTGGATCATTTGTACAATAACAGTGACCCTGGATTATACTCATCCTGGGCCATAATAATGTACAAAAAAAATATAATAAATGTAAACTTCCCTGGATTACGACGACATCCTGGGACATTACCTCAGTTCTGGCGCATTCAGGGTTACTAAGCGTTACCTGTTAAATTTTGGATCACACAATTCCTGGGACAATCCTGCCCTAAGCCTCTACATGTACCCTGGTTTAGGAGCCAAAAATTCAGGGTATAACAGTTGTGTACTCCATCTTGTCTCCTACGAAAATTCAGGGTATAAGAGCAGTACTTTGTCGTCGCGCTTTCAAGTGAGCTGAAAGAAATGACTAAACGACCTATTTATACTCCTAACTCTTCAACAACTTGTCCGATATTCCAGGGATCTTCTCTTCAACATCTTTTTTAGTTAGTTGACCGAGTTTTCCGCTAACATCCTTTGACCACGTGCGAAATAAGTCTTCAGCTCATTCCATTCGACCGTTGATAGACTTTGTCAACCTGTCGTTGATCAGATATAGGCACAAAATTCGTTAGTAGCAATGTCCTAGCATGCAGGGTCATCTCCACATGCTGGGTCATTTGTACAATAACAGTGACCCTGGATTATACTCATCCTAGGCCATAATAATGTACGACAAAAATAAAATAAATGTAAACTTCCCTGGATTACGACGACATCCTGGGACATTACCTTAGTTCTGGCGTATTCAGGGTTACTAAGTGTTACCTGTTAAATTTTGGGTCACACAATTCCTGGGACAATCCTACCCTAAGCCTATGTCTGTACCCTGGATTACGAGCTGAAAATTCAGGGTATAACAATTGCCCCCAAATTTTCGCAAGTTGTAGATAAGTATTACAGCTGTGAAAATTTCAAATTAGGGTCTAATCCTCCTTTGTTTTGATCGTGTCCGTTAAATAAGGATCCACTACGCCACGTCTAGGGGTAACATCCCATCACCTCTGCAACTTCTAACCTCCATAAATACTAGCTTTAACCTCTCCTCTCTCCACCATTAACTTTTTCGAGAGCAGAGGCTAACATTAGGATCTCCGTCTTCTTTTCTCCGACCAAGTAATCTCCTCCTTCTAGCCTTTCCCTTTCTTTCTTTTCGATCATGACTCGCAAGAAAATCCAGTCGGAAACCTTGGCTAAAAAGATAGGGATCGAGGATTTCTTCGATCAAAACTACCTTCAGAGTCGGGAATTAGAAACCTGCACCTTCACCGACGCCGACATTGCTGTATTGTCGTTGTCGGGTCTTCTTCCCCCTACCGCTGAAATCAGACCCTTCGATAGAAGAATTAGGTCTGATTTTAGCTCTGAAACATGGGTTTGTTTTCCATTCACTCCTTTCACCATGGGTCTGTCTTTTCCTTTCACCGGCCTTCTGGTAGAATTCTTTGAGGCCACCGGCCTTGCTTATGCCCAAACCCTTTCAAGGCTCTGAACAAGGAGGTTCAAATGGTTCCTCGGGCTTCATTTCATGAGGAGTGGAAGGGGAAGTTTTTCTTTGTCAAGAGATCAACCATCCCGGGAGGGATGGATCTTCCGATTAGGTGGAAAGTAGATGGTAGGTTCTCACCTGCATTAGGGATTAGGATTTTCTTATGATTACTTATTATTCAAACACTGACCTTGGATTTTATTGTTTTGCAGTGCCTAGCTTGAGTTCAATCGGCCCAGCAAATCCAGGGGCATTTGAGAGATTTGAGTTTGACTCTCTGGTTGGGTTATCTGAACTAGCCCTGGTTATGAACTCAAATCCCATGGTAGCAACCGGTTTTTGTTCAAGGCTATGAACAAGGAGGTTCAAATGGTTCCTCGGGCTTCATTTCATGAGGAGTGGAAGGGGAAGTTTTTCTTTGTCAAGAGATCAACCATCCCGGGAGGGATGGATCTTCCGATTAGGTGGAAAGTAGATGGTAGGTTCTCATTTGCATTAGGGATTAGGATTTTCTTATGATTACATATTATTCAAACACTGACCTTGGATTTTATTGTTTTGGAGTGCCTAGCTTGAGTTCAATCGTCCCAGCAAATCCAGGGGCATTTGAGAGATTTGAGAAATTCCTGACCATCACCGAGGAGGACGGAGAGTTCAAGGCTGATCCCCACCAGGCTGCTTCTTTCACTTCCCACAGCATGTCCAGTTGTAAGTTTCCTGGAATCCTGCCTTTTGTTCCTTGAATTTTGTTGATTTTTCATGTTTTTTTCATTCAGCTGCCGCTACTCCCATCAACCTTGAAGACGTCGACCTGGACGCTTTCTTGCTGGGTGGACCTGAACAGGACATCCAAGTCCTGGCCAGTGTGAAGGCTGAACCCATATCTGCCCTCAAGGCTCCCTCTTCGAGGGCCTCTGGCACAAAGCGTAAGACCAGGGCTATTGCTACTGCTCCTTCCCTGCTACCCCTGGAAAACATGGATGCTGCCGAGCTGCTTACACATGCTGAAGCTTCCTCTCGCCAAGTAAGTAAATCCTGGGTACCCCTGAATTTTTTGCATAGTTAAGCCATTCAGGGTCTAAAATATTTAATTAAATTACCTTGTCTCACAGATTGCTGGGCGATTCCTCGAGTTGGTCCGAGCCGCCGATAAGCGTACCCACGATGCTGAGTCTTCGGCCAAGAGGGAGCTCGCTGCCCAGAAAAAGGAGCTGAACATGACCAGGGCGATGGCCAACAAGAACCTGGGGCTGGTGCAGGACCTGGAGAAAAAGGCCGCGGATGAACGGGCTGATCATGAGGCTGCTCTGGCTGCAAAGGGAGATGAGGGCAGGCTGATAGCCCGTATCTCGCTCCTCCAGTGCAGGTTAAAGATGGCGAAGGAGGCCAGGTACCTGGGGTTTCAGAACCCCAAATGGGATGTGATCGGATAGGCAACCAAACTGCGTGAGCTAGGCGCAACCATCCCTGCTGGGTGTGACCCTGAAGCTAACCCTGGAACTAGCAAGGGGACCCCATCCAAGGGCTTTGCCGACCATGCCATGGACATCGACCAACCCATGGAGGGGGATGTGCCAGCCCAGGGGCCCAAGGCAGCAGAGGAGGTGCCGGTGGAAGAAGCTAAGGAGACGACCCAAGATGAAGTCTGAAGGTTGGGGGGTCGTCTTCTTGTTTGTGTGGTTCTTATGTAAAAACAATTTTAATTTTCTGTTTGTGATGTGATGCCGGTTGATGTTTCCCAGTTTTTTGTTTAAGACAATATGCCCCACCCTTGGATTATGAATCCAGGGTTTTTGACATGTCCCCATCCTGGGTGGCCGGAGCTTTTCTGGACCCAGGATGGGCCTTTTAATATAACTGTCTTTAGTTACATGCTTGTGTTTGAAATGTTTGAAATATATTTGCTGATGTAAGAAATCATTCTAGGGTTTACCTTAGTATTCCTGGGTTGCCCCCAGGATTTTAGGAATTCTCGCAGCTTTAGTAGTCTTGTGAATGTCTCCTGTCATATGAACATAGCAATTAGAATTAACTAGCCAAGTAGTTAATTTACTTGGGTTTTAACCGTTATGACCCTGGATTAGGTTAATAATCCTGGGCTATTAGGTAACCTTTAAGATATTCCTGGGGTCATGCCCGGTGCCGTACTGGCGAACTAGGGATTTCTCTTAGTCGTACTGACTGACTAGGGCATGTCCTCGGAGACTTAATTTGGTACGTCAGCACCAATCCATCTCGAAAACGCATTAATCGTTTTAAACCTTAAGGGATCCGCATATGTCCCTGAATTGGGAGGTTGCCACCAATGCTATTAACACGGATGATCCCACAATCCCAAGGTTTCATACTTGGATCACGTGCGTCTCGGGCGAGGCAAAAATTGCCACATGCGTCCCGGGCGAGGCGTGATAGCCTATATTCGGATGGAGGAAGCTTAGTCCTCAAACCTTAGGAGTGGGTTTAGGCCTTACCCAATACGAAAGTGAGATGGCCAATCTCAAACTTAGGAGATATACGTTGATTGTTGCTGACTTGGAGTATTTTGAGTATGCTTCATTCCATGTACCTTGAATTTCTGAACATCCTGCATCTTGGGTACTCAGAATCCTAGGATATCCTGGATTCTGAGCAACCCATTTTGACGAAACATAGATCTTAGCGAATTCAGGGTATTGAATAACAATTTCAAATAAAATGTAACATGTAACTGGTGTTAATAAATAAATAATGAAGGTAAACATATAAAGAAATAAACGAAATAAATTAAGTGAGAGAAACTGACCTGGATTTCCAGCATTGATTTAAAATCAAACACATACCTGGGTAGCTGAATCCTGGGACAGGACGCCTTACATGAAATATGCCTTCAAGTGTATTGCATTCCAAGGTCGTGGTAGTAGTTCTCCTTCCATATTAGCTAGCCAATATGCCCCCTTACTAGCCTCAGAGTCAATCAGGTAGGGACCTTCCCATTTAGGAGCAAACTTTCCATCTCCTGGATTCGTTGTGTTCTGAAATGCCTTTCTAAGGACTAGATCTCCTACTTTAAACCTTCTGATCCTCACATGTTTGTTGTAAGTCTTGGAAATTCTTTGTTGATATGCTGCCATCCTCTAAGCCGCTTGGTCTCTCAGTTCATCGAGGGTATCTAAAGATTCAACCAGGGACTGATCATTCGAATCCTGGGTCTGACCACTGACCCTGAATGTTGGGACCACCATTTCAGTTGGGATAACTGCCTCAGTACCAAAGACCAAGGAAAATGGGGTTTGGACTGTGGCATTCTTGGATGTGGTTTTATCTGCCCATAATGCCAGGGGTAGTTCTTCTGCCCATCTTCCCTTCTTTTCTTTCAGTCTCTTTTTCAAGTTGTTTATTATAATCTTGTTGCTTGATTCAGCCTGGCCATTAGCGTGAGGATGCACTGGTGTTGATTTTATCATCTTTATACCCCTGGATTCACAAAATCCCGTGGTTCTACCTCCGATAAATTAGGACCCGTTATCACAAACAATCTCTGAAGGTACCCCAAATCTTGTTAAAATGTTCCTTTTAATAAAGAATATGACTTCTTTCTCCCTGACTTGAACGTATGCCTCGGCTTCAATCCATTTTGAGAAGTAATCCGTCATAGCCAGCATGAATACCTTTCCTCCAGGGGCCTTGGGTAGTTTTCGAATAATATCCATTCCCCATTTCATGAAGGGCCAGGATGCTGGAATAGGGTACAATGGTTCTGCAGGCTGGTGAGGGACATTGGCATGTCTTTGACAAGCGTCACATTTCTGGAAGAAATCCTGGGAATCTTTCCTCATGGTAGGCCAATAATACCCTGTTCTAAGAATCTTGGACATTAAGGACCTGCCGCCTTTATGGTTTCCACAATCACCCTCGTGGATATCCTTGAGTACTTCTTGGGCCTCATCCTTCTCCAAGCACCTCAGATATGCACCTACAAAAGATTTTCTATACAATATATTCTTAATAATCACGTACCTGGCTACTCTTACTCTGAATGCACGGGCATCCTTCTCGTTCCCTGGAATAGTACCATCCTGGAAATATTGAATAATTGGTCTGGTCCAGGATTCCTTCTGGGTCGAAGAATCCTAGGTACTGGATACCAGGATTTTATCTGTTGTAACAGAATCCTGGGTTGTTGATACCTGATATGTGCGTCGTGTGAAGTATCAAGCAATGTACAAGATCAAGTCAAACTAGGTCTGGCCGAACTAGGTCCGAACCTGAAGTCCGGACTGGCCGAACCTGAGGTTCGGCCGAAGCTCGGTCAGCTAATATATATAGAGGTTTGGTCTTTGTAATTGGTAGAGACTTCTGAGGGGGTGAGATCTGTTAAGTGTGTGTTTCTGAGTGTGTATTCTCTGAGTCTATTTCTGAGTGTTTACTGGTTGTAATTGTTCTTCGTTGATCAATAAATCAATCGGTTAATTATGTTTCGATGTCCGATTAGCTAGATCGAGTAGACGATCCGATGCTCACGTATTTTCAAGTGGTATCAGAGCTTTCTGGTTCACTCTACTGATCTGTGGTTGCTATTTTCGGATTTTTAAGCGTTTTTGAAGTTTTCTCGAGTTTCATTACGTATTTTCAATCATTTCTAACGTGCATTTTGTGTCAAATTTGTGCTTAAATCGTTCCTCATCATTTTTCTGGTCTAACTGGTACGTTTTTCATCAAAATCCATCAAAAATCGAACGTTTTTGAAAAATTATGTCGAAGTTCGGAGTTTTCTGATCAGGTTCGGAGTAACTACTCCGAACTTGAAGTTCGGTCCATCTTCGGTGAGAGTTCGGTGTTAATTCGGTCAAAGTTCAGAGTTTTCTGTGTTCGGTCACTAGTTCGGACAAGGTTCGTAGTTAAATCAAGGTTCGGAGGTAGTTCGGTGCTAGATCGGAGTCTCTTAGTAGTTCGGTCTGTTGATTTTGACTCAGAGCAAGTTCGGACGAAGTTCGGAGGTTGGTTTTAGGTTCGGACAGAGTTCGCAACTTAGTTATAAGTTCGGAGAGAGTTCGGCCGGCAGAATCTAAAATTTTTCGAACGATATCGGAATTTCACGCGTTTGCTGCAATGCAAAGTGCCATGCAAACCATGCTGAATTTTGATAATGAAATTGGAACAAATCAGAAAGTTCCCAAATTGTTGAAGCTTGAAGATTACCAAAATTGGAAGAAACGATTTTCTGCTTACATAAGCACGAATGATATCGATTTGTGGATCCCGCACAAATGATATCGATTTATGGTTATCTTACGATGGCATTACCTACTGAGTTGCTTCATCAATTTAGCACTTGCAAGAAATCTAAGCAATTATGGGATGCTTTATCAGCGAGATGTGAGGGTAATGATGACTACAAGAAGAGTCGAAAGAAGGTTTTGAACAAAGAGTTTGATAATTTCCAGAATTATGACAATGAAAATATTACTGCTCTTGTTTCAAGGTTGTCACATTTAATTAGTGATTTAAAGGTTGTTGGAATTGAGAAAACTGATGCGGATTTGAAAGAAAAGATTTTGGAAGCTTTGCCAGAGAAATGGGAAAATTATGGTTTGCTACTCACGAATGACAAGAATTATTCTACAATGACATTTCACGAGCTTACTGGAAAACTTCATACTCGAGAAATAGAAATGTTAAACTCAAAGAAGTCAACTGATACTTTGCAAAATCCTGAATTGTATCACGGTGAGAATAGTGCAAGCATGAGTGCAAAGTTTAAGCCAAATCTGAATACAAATCAGAATACAACACCAAGTGTTGCTTTTATAGCTGGAGTTTCAGGAAATTCTGATAATAATTCTTCAAGGGGTTGTAATTTCACAATTCCAAAATTTTCAAGTCAGAATGCTTTTTCAGCTGAATCAACAGATGATTGTGCTAAAATGATCTCAGTATTGATTTCATCATCTTTTGGTTTGATTCTCGAGAATGTTGCTGATGCAAAGTTAACCAGCGAGGATCTTGATGCTCTTGATGATGATCAACTAACTGAATTAGATATATCTTGGCAATATGCT
>JBCNJP010000006.1:33902015-33930425 GCA_039602395.1 Deinandra increscens subsp. villosa
AAGAATGGTAGTGTTTGTTAATGAACTTAAAAATTAGGATCATTTTGATTTTAGGTGGAGCCGTGGAGGCTATGTTCGAGAAGTACTATTTGGTTGTTCATGTTAAATTGTTTAATTCTGAAACTGTTGATTTTATATTTCTGATGAGATTGACGACATATTCTAATACCTAACAATTTTCTTTAATTTTGTAGGGTTTTAAAAGAGCAGGCCGTAAATTGAATTACATGAAGACATATCCTTTATTTAAACCCTCATACTTTATTGTTGCATATTTGTATGTTTTGTGTACAGATGCTTGGTTCCATGCTGCAAAGCGCAAGGTTGGACTAATTACCTTAAGTTTCTATTCTATTAATATTATAGCTAAATTTTCTACTTTGTTAATCTTAATAGGTTTTAGCCGTCGATGCAGATCCAACTAACATGAAGGATGAAGTTGATTATATGGTTGTTGAATATGAAGATTTTGTGATGGTAAGTTTATCAACTAATTTATCATAAAAGGATTGATAAACTAATAGAAAAAATGTACCAAATTGCTATTCTTTCCAAATATTCAGTTAATGCATGTTACATTTCATGTTTTTGTGTTTATCACTCTTTTTACTTGACTTGTTTATTCAACTTTAACATAACCTTTTGTATCTGTCATGTTTTCTCCATCTATCTTGTATTCCCGTAAAGGTCTTTGGCCACAACTAAAGGTGGAAAATGGGACATTCGGTTGGATTCTTTAAGGTCTGTGATCACCCAAGGTACCTTAAACCATTCATATTCCCGTGCAGGTATAAATCCAAGCTTTCTACTGCTACCGATCATTTAGACGGGTCAAATGAAACACTTTTATTGAAAGAGTCAAACGCCCAGTTTTATTAAACTGGTCAAACAGGTCCGTTTAAATAAACATGTCAAATGGGTCAGTTTTTAAAATGGTATTTATAAATGGGCCGA
The DNA here is from genome assembly GCA_039602395.1 of Deinandra increscens subsp. villosa. Lineage (NCBI taxonomy): Eukaryota > Viridiplantae > Streptophyta > Magnoliopsida > Asterales > Asteraceae > Deinandra > Deinandra increscens. Next base: position 33,902,970 of record JBCNJP010000006.1, read on the forward strand.
TTTGAATTAACCCGATGACTTGACCCATTTTGCCCTAAAGGTTTTTTTTTTGGTTTAATGATATTGCTATTGATATATGGATATCATATGCTTGAAAAAATAGCTAATCCATATTTGAACCTGTTAAAAAGTGTTGTTAAGCAAAATGAGGGTGCAAAGTGAAAATATGTGAAAATGTAGCTCACACAAAAACAGAAAGTTGAGATTTTATTAATTTTCTAACTAAAACGCTAAAACAGAAACTAAACCAGAAACTTGAATGTTAAATAAACTAGAATCACACTTAAGACATTATATTTGTTTTCTTTTTTAATAGTTGAAAAGGTAGAAAGAGATCAAATACAGCAAAAACATGAATCATCTACTACAAACTTGTAAAAGTTTATTTTCTTCTTATCATGTTTAACATTTCTTTTGACCGATTAAACTAAAAGTATAAAAAGTACTGTAGCAGAAATTGGTCAAAAAATCAAGCTTGGTTATTTGAAGTTTTTTTAAACTTTAACACTTATAATTGTACATATGTTTGTAGAAGATCTGATGTTTTGCAATTTAAAACTACAAGTTAATTACTGTTCTTATATTTTGATGAATATTCAAATTTTTTCCAAACATGACGGTGAGCTTCCGTATGGATTAAATCCAAATAACCAGTTTTTTGGGCTTATTTTGGTGTTGGGTTTCATTTTCATAATTTAATCAGTGTGGTATAGAACACAGACCCGAGGTATTCCTTCTACATAACTAATTATCCTACAATAATATTACCGTTTAAAATTAACTTTTTATTATTTTGACCTGAGCGTTGATCCACAATTAGAACAAGTATAGAGAACTAGAAACTTGCTTATGAAAATATAGGGGGATAAGTGTTAAGGCAGGCTGCATGAAACAAAATTATAAATGATTTCATGTTTAACATATTCACTTTATTTTTATAAAAGTAAAGGTTCTCATATCCATTTTAGAGGACACTTGATTTTAAGAACCTTCTGGCCATTTTTACCAATATGTTAAACTGAGACATTTTTATTTTGTTGTTTCTTATATTGATAATGATCAGTTACTTTTATAACTTTGGATGAGATGTTGCTGACCATTTAAGTTTAAGTAGTTTTAAAACACTTGCTTACAGGTCAACCCGACCCATACTAAAAATGACTCGCTATAACCTGGAGCCTTGTTGATCTGTACTAAAGAACAAGCATGCATCTTGCCTGCAGGTTTAGTACACAATTCTGGCCAATTTGGGCTTTTTTCTAATCTGCAGGGTTTGGAGGTGCATACAATGGCGGACAACAGATTCAGCTAAAAGATAAAGCAAATAAAGACAGTTATATATATGATCCAGAAGATGGCTCAAGAAGAATTTCTCCTTTATGACTATGCATATACTTTGGTATTGACCATAAACCTAGAGGTAACTCTTATCTTTAGGAGCTTTAAATTCACATATTTAATAAAATTTCATTCTTGAATAAATGTGATTTGTTTGAAATTTATTTAATAGGCATGACATGGTCATGCAGAGGTTGTAGATATCCCTGTAAAAGATCTTAAGGTGCTTTGCTTATTAGTGGTGAGTAAAAACTGGTCCGACCCGTGGAAACAGCCTACCCGAACCGGATGAACCGAGAAACCTTTTATAGGATTGGTTCTCGAGTTTTCCATATTTTGGTTTCGGTTCCGATTTCAAAACCAGCCCGACCCGTTAGCACTGTGAAAAGTGATAAATTTTGTATTTTTAAAGATTTTGAATTTGTTTGTCATTTTCAATTGCTTTTAGTTATTACTAATTGTGTGAATCTTTTAAATGTTGAAGAGACGATCGAGTTTATGAGGTTATATGGTTTGAATAAGTTGGAAAAGTGATCCATAGTCAAAGGCATAGGGCATACAATCTTTAAAATTATTTTGTTCAAAGATTGTAGTTACTATTGTAATGATAATGCCTTTAATCCTAATTAACAAAATATTTGCATCACGCAGGTAGTGGTAGAACGGATGAGAGGTGGAGCACGTGACTGACGAATGAAATTTTAGTGTAGAATGAACCATAAAGTCAACCAAAATAACTTCAGGCTTTCAAACTTTATTGTATTTTCCATATAAGGAATTTGTTATGTTTTAATAGATTTTGCTTTGCTTTAGTTTATCACTGTTTAGAAATTTTATATGAAAGGATTATATTTGTTTCCAAATTGTTGTATATTTGAATTAACCATAAAGTCAACGTGTATAACTTTGTCCTTTTAAAGTCGCATGAATTTGAGACATGCTATAAACTTGATAAGTTATGTTTGAAAGTGATATTAGAATTGAGTTATGGTATTTTTAGGTTTTTATACTTCTTTGGAATAATGTTTGTTGTTTAAGTGGAGAGTCTAATCATAAGTTTCCAATGACCATCTTCTAGAGTGGATTGATAATAAGGGGACACATATTACATCTTCTAATGTAGGATATGTTAATTTTAAGATAAACTAATGTCATTTTATAAGGATCTTTAATTTAAAACTGAATAGAAATTAATACATTATAAAACCCATTTTGTCAGGTGGCTAAAGATTTTGGTATCAATAAAAACTTATTTGATGCTCCCCAACAAACAATATTAGTTAGATAAATTAGTTTTCGGTGATGCTCCCCAACCCAAAAGGCAAGTCCTCAATTAGATAAATTATGAATCAAGATTAATCATTGTCCCACCTGTAGTTTTCTATGACAATATAGTCAAATTTTCCTTTCTTTTTATTCACCGGCTCTTATATCATTCTAACAAGATCACCTCTACTCTACAACATAGACAACCATTATTAAGCATGACAATGTTGCATCACGCGCGAAAAGAACACGAATAACACGCTATACACTGTCGCCGCCGCAACGCGCGGGCACACGGCTAGTATATATATATATATATATATATATATATATATATATATATATATATATATATATATATATATTGATTTATTGTCATACGAACGTTTTTAAAGTTGTTCTTTAAACTCTTGAACTTTGTCACGACATATAAATATAAATTTAGGATGCTTTATTTCATTTTCGACTTAGCCTTGATATTTATGTTTACAAATATATATATATATATATATATATATATATATATATATATATCCGATGATCCCTACATTTATTATTTGGAATACCATACGCGTATTGATTTTTGTAAATCTTTGTGTCCTCGATTAAATGTCATTTCTGACTGCTTTCGAACAAACGATTTTTATCACGTACTAAAAATTTGTCACACAAGATACATTTGAATTTATTTGTCATTGAACCGTCGTCTAGGCTATGTTACTTATGTGCGGACACACACTTACGTATGTAAAATCAATAGGTGCTTGGTAGTTACGCAAGACTCGGAGTCTTACTAAATTGTAGCAGCGCACCCTAAGGTGAGTTACACAACCTTTACGTTACGTCCGGGTTTGGATGATAACACACGAAAACACGTTACACTCGGGTTCGGGTGATAACACGACAATTATTATGTATGATTAAAGTAGAAATCCAATATATATCACTTGTTCACGTAAAATGCTTTATCTTTGAAAGTCCTTACTTATCGAACCGTTAATAGCAAATAGCGAGGGGATATTGGGTAGTACTACTGGGGCCTGACAAACCCCACTCAGCGGGCACGAGATGCACCACCCGACTGGCGGTCGGACTGAGGACAAATTCAGCCTAAACTTACCGTGATCGAGTAGACACGGGGAAGGCAAAACACGTAAGGAATTATTCCTACAACTAATTGGTCAGCTTCGGTTGCGAACATTTTAGTTACATGAACTTAGGCTCGCTACCTACGATATGGATTGTACTTGTAATATACATACTTACATACGAATAAAGACTGTTGTATTCGTATTGCATAATCATACTAGATATACTTATGTGCTTATGTGAACTCACCAACATTAGTTGACACTTGCTCTTATGAATGCTTTGCAGGACGCTAGGAGAATCTGATTTTGGGCACGTACGCTGGCTAAACCTTTTATTTTGGGAATCTGTGTTTAACATTTTTCAAAACTTAGACTTAAACTGGTTGTTTACTTAATGGGCGCTTGTTTTGCGCGACATTACTTTAATATGCTTCCGCTGGATTTTTAAACTCTGGTTTTGATATTTCCCGTTTGGAAATATATTTACATTTTGAACCCTTAACTTATGTTTAATGTAACTAATGACTCGGGTCCTGGTCTGGTTCACACCCCATGCGGTAAAACTCCGTTAGTGGAAATTGGGGGTGTGACAGATTGGTATCAGAGCCCTTGGTTGCAGAGAACTAGAATTTTCAAAAATTCAATTCTAAATTGTAACTGTTTTTGAACATTAGTTACAACAATTCCCAAAAACATTTTCTTTCTGCCTGCCAAAAATCGATTACTCACATTAGGTTGTTTTTCAGTTGTTTGTGTCTGTCTGGGTTCTGACAGTATGGCACCACACGACAACACGAGGGGTAAGGGAAAGAAAACTGCAAATGAACAGTCATCATCCTCCAACCAACAAGGCCGCGAGCCTCAGTAGCCTGGGTACACAATAATGGACTTCCTTCGGGATCAGCACCTAAGCCCTGATAGGTGTGCACCAGATGATTATAGCTGGCTGAATCCGACGACGTATTGGTTTCTTGATAGGTATCATGTGCCGAACAGGGTCGACCTACCCTTTGATTTGCAGAGGGTCATTGCGGGACTGATAGCATCTTATGACGACACACTTGGAAAACTCGAGCACAATTCCATCAGCAATCGCACCCGCGATAGGGAACTCGAGCGAGTGCGGGATGAAAATAAGGAGAGAGATACCTACCACTACAACCTGTCTCAGGGGGTAATGGGTATCCGTAACAGGGTCACCAAGCTTGAGTCGCGACCCAATCCAGCAGATTTGGAGCATGGACTGCATCAAGCACAACATCAGATTACTGCACTCCAACATTCTAATGCAACACTCCAACATTCCAACGCGGCACTTGCGGCACAGGTCGCCGCCCTCCAATCTCAGATGGGAGCCCTGCAGGTTCAGGGTGCTCTTGTTCAGGAAGTAGAGGAGGAACCCTTCGAGGAAGAACCTTTTGAGGAGGAGCCTCAAGAGGACATGGAGGAAGAACCATATGTTATCAATCCTTGATCTAATCTGTCTTCTTTTCTTTTATTTTGTTTCTTCGAATAAAATTGACTGGGTGTTCATTTTATTTTGAATGTTTTCAAATGCTGAGGTACATTATGGTTGGATTTTAAATTTTGTAATGGATATTACATCTTTATTTTTCCAATGTGTTTCTAGAAATTATGTCGTGTGATGGATGGATGCATGAATAATTGTTTAGCGCTTAATGAAATTGATATTGGATATATTAATTATTTGCTTGTATGCGTTCTAACATATATAATGAAGTTAATATTGGGTATATTAATTATTGATATGTTTGTATGACAAACAGAATCACAGAATCATGGCCGAACACCTCACAACAGCTCAGATCCAAGCTTTAATAAATGAAAACATTGCGGCAGCACTCGCTGTGGCTCAGGCACAAGGAAACAATAACGGTGGTAAGTAAAAACAGACGAAAAATTGACCACATTTTTTTTTCTCGCTCTAAAAAAAAATAATCTCTAAAATAATTTCATGAAACAATCCAGGCCCCGCTCAGTGTACCTTCAAAACTTACATGGATTGTAAGCCACTCATGTTCAAGGGTGATGAAGGAGCCGTGGGTCTGCTGCGATGGCTCGAGAAATTAGAAAATGTATTCTCAATGTGCAACTGCCCAGTTGCGAGTCAGGTCAATTTCACAACCGCTACACTCGATGGAGCTGCCCTCACTTGGTGGAACGCACAAATCCAAATGCTAGGGCTCGACGCAGCGAATGCTATGACTTGGAAGGAATTTAAGGATGCCATGATGGAGGAGTATTGCCCTCGCGACCAGGTCAAAAGGTTGGAAGGTGAGTTCCAGAACTTGAAAATGGTAAGTTCTGAGGTTGAAGATTACACCGCTCGCTACCATGAGTACATGGTGTTGTGTCCTACGATGGTTGATGCTGACTTCAAAAGGATTGAAAGGTATGTGGATGGGTTAGCTCCACAGATCAAGGGGATGGTTACTACCTCAAACCCTGCAAATGTGCAGAATGCTATCAGGTTGGCCCATAAGCTAACTGACCAGGCCATAGAGCAAGGAACGTTGCCACCCAGAAAGGTCCCCAAAACTGCCCTATATGGGAAAAGAAAGAGAGATGACGACTCTAGTAATAACAACAACAATGGTAGTGGCAACAACAATGGGAGATCCTCTAACTCTCACAACCAAAACAAGAGATACAACAATTCCAGAGGTGACTATAACAACGGTAACAACAATAGCGGGGGTGGTAACCAGAATCACCAAGGTGGTAGTAATCAAAATCACAATGGGTACAAGGGACAAGCACCGTTCTGCAATCGGTGCAACCAACACCACAATGGGGCATGCAAGAGACTCACCTGTGAGCGTTGTGGTAAGTGGGGCCACGAGGTTAAGAACTGTTGGGGTGAGCTACAAAACCGTCCTAATCAGAATCAGAATCAGAACCATAACCAGAATCAGAATCAAAATCAAAATCAGAACCAGAGACAGAATAACGAAGGCCCGAGGGGGTGTTATGAATGTGGAAAGCCAGGGCACTTGAAGAGGGACTGCCAACTTCGAAAGAATAACAACAATGCTGGCAACAACAATAACCCCCGTAACAACAATAACAACGGCGGTGATGGTGGTAGAAACGATGGAGATGGCGCCAAAGGGCGAGCTTTCGTGATGGGTTCTGGTGAAGCAAGAAACGATGCCAACGTCATTACCCGTAAGTTTCTTCTAAACAACTACTTCGCAAATGTCTTATTTGATACTGGTGCTGAGAAAAGTTTTATCTCGACTAAGTTCTGTAAGTTGATTAAGGCTACTCAAACCCCACTAAAAGCTAGGTATACGGTTGAATTAGCAAATGGTAAGCTTCTTGACACCACTCACTTGGTTGAAAACTGCACATTAGAACTATCTGGTCATAAACTAAGTATAGACCTTATGCCTTTTACCATCGGTATTTTCGGCGTCATAGTGGGCATGGATTGGCTATCCAAACATCAGGCAGAAATCGTCTGTCAAGAAAAAGTCATACGAATACCCGTAGCAGGGGGATAAGTACTCTCGATTCAGGGCGAAAGGGGAGGTGCTGTCTCCGTAATCATATCATACCTTAAAGCGCAGAAGTGTCTTCGGAAAGGGCATGTGGCAATCCTAGCCACAGTTACGGACCAAACCAGGGTGGAGAGAAAGATCGAAGACTTCCCAATCGTACGTGATTACTCAGAGGTATTTCCTGAGGAATTACATGGCCTTCCTATGCATCGGCAAGTAGAATTTGGGATTGACCTCGCTCTAGGAGCAGCTCCGATAGCGTGTGCACCATATCGTCTAGCGGTGAACGAATTGAATGAGCTATCCACACAACTGCAGGAACTGCTAGATAAAGGTTTTATTAGACCTAGCTCATCACCATGGGGAGCACCTGTGTTATTCGTCAAAAAGAAGGATGGCACATTCAGGATGTGTATTGGTTTCCGCGAGCTTAACAAAGTCACTATCAAGAATCGATACCCTCTTCTACAAATAGAAGATCTCTTTGACCAGCTTCAAGGATCCAATTACTATTCCAAGATTGATTTAAGGTCTGGTTACCATCAGCTTCGAGTCTGTGAGGAGGACATAGAAAAGACAGCCTTCAGAACGCGCTACGGCCATTATGAATTCTTGGTCATGTCTTTCGGGTTGACAAATGCACCAGCTGTGTTCATGGATCTCATGAACCGTGTGTGCAAGCCCTACCTGTATAAATTCATCATAGTGTTTATTGACGATATCCTCATTTACTCCAAGACAAAGGAAGAACACGAGGAACATCTACGGTTAATCTTAGAATTGTTAAAGAAAGAACAAATATATGCGAAATTCTCCAAGTGCAATTTTTGGATCCGAGAGGTTCAATTTCTGGGTCACATCGTTAACAAACAAGGTATCCATTTTGATCCAGCCAAAGTTGAGGCAATTAAAAGTTGGTCTACCCCCAGAGCTCCTACGGAAATTCGCCTATTCCTAGGTTTAGCGGGTTACTACCATCGTTTTATAAAGGGATTTTCTCAGTTAGCTCAACCACTGACCGCTCTTACGCACAAAGGGGTTCAGTACAGATGGGGTGACAAGGAAGAGACAACCTTCCAAACTTTGAAAGAGAAACTTTGTACTGCACCTATATTATCTTTACCTGATGGGATTGACGACTTTGAGGTCTATTGTGACGCGTCAATCCAGGGACTCGGATGTGTTTTAATGCAAAGAGGTAAAGTCATCGCATACGGGTCAAGGCAATTAAAGTCTTATGAGAAGAATTACACAACTCACGACTTAGAGTTGGGCGCTGTTGTATTTGCCTTGAAATTTTGGAGACGCTATTTATACGGTACCAAGTGTACGATATTCACTGATCACAAGAGCCTCCAACACATATTTGAACAGAAGGAACTCAACATGAGACAACGTAGGTGGGTCGAATTGTTAAACGACTACGACCTTGCGATAAAGTACCATCCAGGCAAGGCCAACGTGGTGGCCGATGCCTTGAGTAGAAAGGAGCATGTTAAGCCTAGAGAGGTTCGTGCCCTCCAATTAACATCCATACGGGGTTACCGGATAGACTCCGGGATGCTCAGAAAGAGGCCCTAAAGGAGGATAATTTCGGGTCTGAATCATTACGTGACGTTGAAGGAACTTCGGAAGTTAAGCCCGATGGACTTCATTATTATAAGGACCGTATATGGGTACCTCTCCATGGAAATCTTAGAGAACTGGTGATGGACGAGGCCCCACAAGTCTCGTTATTCGATCCATCTAGGTTCAGACAAAATGTATCAAGACTTAAAAGGGTTATATTGGTGGCCCAATATGAAAGCTAACATCGCTAGATATGTTAGCAAGTGCTTGACGTGCGCAATGGTTAACGGGTTTGTCTAACGGAAGTTAACCTTGAAATTCTCGGGTGTCACATCATTCCCCTGAAATTGGAATTTTCGTCCCGAAAATTATTCTTGTGTCGTAGCGTTCGCAGCATCAGCTGTCGTCGTTGCTATCGTCGCTGGGGAAAGAAGAGCAAAAAGTTTTAGGGTTGTCACACAACCGATCCAGATTGCCCTCCTAAAGACACCTTGTTGGGCTATCAGTGGTCCTAAACACTACTTATTGGTTAAATACACACCTTAGTGGGACTCATTAGTCCCAACTAAACACACCATATTGGGCCATAATTGGTTGTAAACACAACTTATTGGTTATATACACACCTTACGTAGGACTTATTAGTCCCAACCGACCCTCATTTCCCTACTAAACACACCTTATTGGGCCATCATTGGTCCTAAACACAACATATTGGTTATATACACACATTAGTGGGACTCATTGGTACCCAACTAAACACAGCTTATTGGGCCATAATTGGTCGTAAACACAACTTATTGGTTATATACACACCTTATTGGGACTCATTGGTCCCAACTGATCCTCCTTGCCCTTAAACACACATTATTGGGCCATCATTGGTCCTAAACAAAACTTATTGCTTATATACACACCTTACTAGGACTTATTGGTCCTAACCGACCCTCATTGCCCTACTAAACATACCTTATTTGGCCATCATTGGTCCTAAACACAACTTATTGGTTATATACACACCTTAGTGGGACTCATTAGTCCCAACTAAACACACCTTATTGGGAAATAATTGGTCGTAAACACAACTTATTGGTTATATACACACATTATTGGGACTCATTGGTCCCAACTAACCCTCATTGCCCCTAAACACACATTATTGGGCCATCATTGGTCCTAAACACAACTTATTGGTTATAAACACACCTTACTATGACTTATTGGTCCCAACCGATCCTGATTGCCCTCCTAAAGACACCTTATTGGGCTATCAGTGGTCCTAAACACTACTTATTGGTTAAATACACACCTTAGTGGGACTCATTAGTCCCAACTAAACACACCATATTGGGCCATAATTGGTTGTAAACACAACTTATTGGTTATATACACACCTTACGTAGGACTTATTAGTCCCAACCGACCCTCATTTCCCTACTAAACACACCTTATTGGGCCATCATTGGTCCTAAACACAACGTATTGGTTATATACACACATTAGTGGGACTCATTTACCCAACTAAACACAGCTTATTGGGCCATAATTGGTCGTAAACACAACTTATTGGTTATATACACACCTTATTGGGACTCATTGGTCCCAACTGATCCTCCTTGCCCTTAAACACACATTATTGGGCCATCATTGGTCCTAAACAAAACTTATTGCTTATATACACACCTTACTAGGACTTATTGGTCCTAACCGACCCTCATTGCCCTACTAAACACACCTTATTGGGCCATCATTGGTCCTAAACACAACATATTGGTTATATACACACCTTAGTGGGACTCATTTGACCCAACTAAACACAGCTTATTGGGCCATAATTGTTCGTAAACACAACTTATTGGTTATATACACACATTATTGGGACTCATTGGTCCCAACTAACCCTCATTGCCCCTAAACACACATTATTGGGCCATCATTGGTCTTAAACACAACTTATTGGTTATATACACACCTTACTAGGACTTATTGGTCCCAACCGACCCTCATTGCCCTACTAAACACACCTTATTGGGCCATCATTGGTCCTAAACACAACTTATTGGTTATATACACACCTTAGTGGGACTCATTAGTCCCAACTAAACACACCTTATTGGGCCATAATTGGTCGTAAACACAACTTATTGGTTATATACACACATTATTGGGACTCATTGGTCCCAACTAACCCTCACTGCCCCTAAACACACATTATTGGGCCATCATTGGTCCTAAACACAACTTATTGGTTATATACACACCTTACTAGGACTTATTGGTCCCAACCGACCCTCATTGCCCTACTAAACACACCTTATTGGGCCATCATTGGTCCTAAACACAACTTATTGGTTATATACACACCTTAGTGGGACTCATTAGTCCCAACTAAACACACCATATTGGGCCATAATTGGTCGTAAACACAACTTATTGGTTATATACACACCTTATTGGGACTCATTGGTCCCAACTGATCCTCCTTGCCCTTAAACACACATTATTGGGCCATCATTGGTCCTAAACAAAACTTATTGCTTATATACACACCTTACTAGGACTTATTGGTCCTAACCGACCCTCATTGCCCTACTAAACACACCTTATTGGGCCATCATTGGTCCTAAACACAACATATTGGTTATATACACACCTTAGTGGGACTCATTAGTCCCAACTAAACACACCTTATTGGGCCATAATTGTTCGTAAACACAACTTATTGGTTATATACACACATTATTGGGACTCATTGGTCCCAACTAACCCTCATTGCCCCTAAACACACATTATTGGGCCATCATTGGTCCTAAACACAACTTATTGGTTATATACACACCTTACTAGGACTTATTGGTCCCAACCGACCCTCATTGCCCTACTAAACACACCTTATTGGGCCATCATTGGTCCTAAACACAACTTATTGGTTATATACACACCTTAGTGGGAATCATTAGTCCCAACTAAACACACATTATTGGGCCATCATTGGTCCTAAACACAACTTATTGGTTATATACACACCTTACTAGGACTTATTGGTCCTAACCGACCCTCATTGCCCTACTAAACACACCTTATTGGGCCATCATTGGTCCTAAACATAACTTATTGGTTATATACACACCTTAGTGGGAGTCATTAGTCCCAACTAAACACACCATATTGGGCCATAATTGGTCGTAAACACAACTTATTGGTTATATAATCACTTTATTAGGACTCATTGGTGCCAACTAACCCTCATTGTCCCTAAACCCACATTATTCTGCCATCATTGGTCCTAAATACAACGTATTGGTTATATACACACATTAGTGGGACTCATTGGTCCCAACTAAACACACCTTATTGGGCCATAATTGGTCGTAAACACAACTTATTGGTTATATACACACTTTATTGGGACTCATTGGTCCCAACTGACCCTCATTGCCCTTAAACACACATTATTGGGCCATCATTGGTCCTAAACACAACTTATTGGTTATATAAGACACACCTTACTAGGACTTATTGGTCCCAACCGACCCTCATTGCCCTACTAAACACACCTTATTGGGCCATCATTGGTCCTAAACACAACTTATTGGTTATATACACACCTTAGTGGGACTCATTAGTCCCAACTAAACACACATTATTGGGCCATAATTGGTCGTAAACACAACTTATTGGTTATATACACACCTTACTAGGACTTATTGGTCCCAACCGACCCTCATTGCCCTACTAAACACACCTTATTGGGCCATCATTGGTCCTAAACACAACTTATTGGTTATATACACACCTTACTAGGACTTATTGGTCCCAACACGACACCATCATTGGCCCATATTCGTAAACACACCTTATTGGTGGTATACCCTTATCATTGGTCCTAAACACAACTTATTGGTTATATACACACCTTAGTGTGACTCATTAGTCCCAACTAAACACACCATATTGGGCCATAATTGGTCGTAAACACAACTTATTGGTTATATACACACCTTATTTGGACTCATTGGTCCCAACTGATCCTCCTTGCCCTTAAACACACATTATTGGGCGATCATTGGTACTAAACAAAACTTATTGGTTATATACACACCTTAATAGGACTTATTGGTCCTAACCGACCCTCATCGCCCTACTAAACACACCTTATTGGGCCATCATTGTTCCTAAACACAACATATTGGTTATATACACACATTAGTGGGACTCATTTGACCCAACTAAACACAGCTTATTGGGCCATAATTGTTCGTAAACACAACTTATTGGTTATATACACACATTATTGGGACTCATTGGTCCAAACTAACCCTCATTGCCCCTAAACACACATTATTTGGCCATCATTGGTCTTAAACACAACTTATTAGTTATATACACACCTTACTAGGACTTATTGGTCCCAACCGACCCTCATTGCCCTACTAAACACACCTTATTGGGCCATCATTGGTCCTAAACACAACATATTGGTTATATACACACCTTAGTGGGACTCATTAGTCCCAACTAAACACACCTTATTGGGCCATAATTGTTCGTAAACACAACTTATTGGTTATATACACACATTATTGGGACTCATTGGTCCCAACTAACCCTCACTGCCCCTAAACACACATTATTGGGCCATCATTGGTCCTAAACACAACTTATTGGTTATATACACACCTTACTAGGACTTATTGGTCCCAACCGACCCTCATTGCCCTACTAAACACACCTTATTGGGCCATCATTGGTCCTAAACATAACTTATTGGTTATATACACACCTTAGTGGGACTCATTAGTCCCAACTAAACACACCATATTGGGCCATAATTGGTCGTAAACACAACTTATTGGTTATATACACACCTTATTTGGACTCATTGGTCCCAACTGATCCTCCTTGCCCTTAAACACACATTATTGGGCGATCATTGGTACTAAACAAAACTTATTGGTTATATACACACCTTAATAGGACTTATTGGTCCTAACCGACCCTCATCGCCCTACTAAACACACCTTATTGGGCCATCATTGTTCCTAAACACAACATATTGGTTATATACACACATTAGTGGGACTCATTTGACCCAACTAAACACAGCTTATTGGGCCATAATTGTTCGTAAACACAACTTATTGGTTATATACACACATTATTGGGACTCATTGGTCCAAACTAACCCTCATTGCCCCTAAACACACATTATTTGGCCATCATTGGTCTTAAACACAACTTATTGGTTATATACACACCTTACTAGGACTTATTGGTCCCAACCGACCCTCATTGCCCTACTAAACACACCTTATTGGGCCATCATTGGTCCTAAACACAACATATTGGTTATATACACACCTTAGTGGGACTCATTAGTCCCAACTAAACACACCTTATTGGGCCATAATTGTTCGTAAACACAACTTATTGGTTATATACACACATTATTGGGACTCATTGGTCCCAACTAACCCTCACTGCCCCTAAACACACATTATTGGGCCATCATTGGTCCTAAACACAACTTATTGGTTATATACACACCTTACTAGGACTTATTGGTCCCAACCGACCCTCATTGCCCTACTAAACACACCTTATTGGGCCATCATTGGTCCTAAACATAACTTATTGGTTATATACACACCTTAGTGGGACTCATTAGTCCTAACTAAACACACCATATTGGGCCATAATTGGTCGTAAACATAACTTATTGGTTATATACACACTTTATTGGGACTCATTGGTCCCAACTGACCCTCGTTTCCCTTAAACACACATTATTGGGCCATCATTGGTCCTAAACACAACTTATTGGTTATATAAGACACACCTTACTAGGACTTATTGGTTCTAACCGACCCTCATTGCCCTACTAAACACACCTTATTGGGCCATCATTGGTCCTAAACACAACTTATTGGTTATATACACACCTTAGTGGGACTCATTAGTCCCAACTAAACACACCATTATTGGGCCATAATTGGTCGTAAACATAACTTATTGGTTATATACACACTTTATTGGGACTCATTGGTCCCAACGGACCCTCATTGCCCTTAAACACACATTATTGGTGCCATCATTGGTCCTAAACACAACTTATTGGTTATATAAGACACACCTTACTAGGACTTATTGGTCCCAACCGACCCTCATTGCCCTACTAAACACACCTTATTGGGCCATCATTGGTCCTAAATACAACTTATTGGTTATATACACACCTTAGTGGGAATCATTAGTCCCAACTAAACACACATTATTGGGCCATCATTGGTCCTAAACACAACTTATTGGTTATATACACACCTTACTAGGACTTATTGGTCCTAACCGACCCTCATTGCCCTACTAAACACACCTTATTGGGCCATCATTGGTCCTAAACATAACTTATTGGTTATATACACACCTTAGTGGGAGTCATTAGTCCCAACTAAACACACCATATTGGGCCATAATTGGTCGTAAACACAACTTATTGGTTATATAAACACTTTATTAGGACTCATTGGTGCCAACTAACCCTCATTGTCCCTAAACCCACATTATTGTGCCATCATTGGTCCTAAACACAACGTATTGGTCATATACACACATTAGTGGGACTCATTGGTCCCAACTAAACACACCTTTTTGGGCCATAATTGGTCGTAAACACAACTTATTGGTTATATACACACTTTATTGGGACTCATTGGTCCCAACAGACCCTCATTGCCCTTAAACACACATTATTGGGCCATCATTGGTCCTAAACACAACTTATTGGTTATATAAGACACACCTTACTAGGACTTATTGGTCCCAACCGACCCTCATTGCCCTACTAAACACACCTTATTGGGCCATCATTGGTCCTAAACACAACTTATTGGTTATATACACACCTTAGTGGGACTCATTAGTCCCAACTAAACACACATTATTGGGCCATCATTGGTCCTAAACACAACTTATTGGTTATATACACACCTTACTAGGACTTATTGGTCCCAACCGACCCTCATTGCCCTACTAAATACTCCTAATAGGGCCATCATTGGTCCTAAACACAACTTATTGGTTATATACACACCTTAGTGGGACTCATTAGTCCCAACTAAACACACATTATTGGGCCATCATTGGTCCTAAACACAACTTATTCGTTATATACACACCTTACTAGGACTCATTGGTTCTAACCGACCCTCATTGCCCTACTAAACACACCTTATTGGGCCATCATTGGTTCTAAACATAATTTATTGGTTATATACACACCTTAGTGGGACTCATTAGTCCCAACTAAACACACCATATTGGGCCATAATTGGTCGTAAACACAACTTATTGGTTATATAAACACTTTATTAGGACTCATTGGTGCCAACTGACCCTCCTTGTCCGTAAACCCACTTTATTGTGCCATCATTGGTCCTAAACACAACGTATTGGTTATATGCACACATTAGAGGGACTCATTGGTCGCAACTAAACACACCTTATTGGGCCATAATTGGTCGTAAACACAACTTATTGGTTATATACACACTTTATTGGGACTCATTGGTCCCAACTGACCCTCATTGCCCTTAAACACACATTATTGGGCCATCATTGGTCCTAAACACAACTTATTGGTTATATAAGACACACCTTACTAGGACTTATTGGTCCCAACCGACCCTCATTACCCTACTAAACACACCTTATTGGGCCATCATTGGGCCTAAACACAACTTATTGGTTAAATACACACCTTAGTGGGACTCATTAGTCCCAACTAAACACACATTATTGGGCCATCATTGGTCCTAAACACAACTTATTGGTTATATACGCACCTTACTAGGACTTATTGGTCCCAACCGATCCTCATTGCCCTACTAAATACTCCTTATAGGGCCATCATTGGTCCTAAACACAACTTATTGGTTATATACACACCTTAGTGGGACTCATTAGTCCCAACTAAACACACATTATTGGGCCATCATTGGTCCTAAACACAACTTATTGGTTATATACACACCTTACTAGGACTTATTGGTCCTAACCGACCCTCATTGCCCTACTAAACACACCTTATTGGGCCATCATTGGTCCTAAACATAACTTATTGGTTGTATACTACAAGAAAAGTGACCATCAGGGACTAACTAATTAGTCTCTAATAAGATGTAATCAGTTCCTAATGGTGATTAGGGACTGAATTTTGCCAGTCACCGTCAGTGACGGATGCGTAGTCCTAGATAGTGTGGTTAGTGACTGAAAATCAGTCCCCGTTTTGTGGCATCATCAGAGACTCACAGTCAGGCCCCTATACATAAAAATTCTAGTACTTAAGCCTGTGGCCCAGGGGTATGTCATTTCAGTCCTTAAATCTGTTTTTAGTGACTGATAGTCAGTGAGTCAATCACTCCCCGTTGTGTGGCATTAACAGAGACTCACAGTCAGTCCCCTATACATAAAAATTCAGTCTTTAAGCCTGGTCCCGGGGGTATGTCATTTCAGTCCTTAAATATGTTTTTAGTGACTGATAATCAGTCCTAGATTTTGTGTTGATTTGGTCCCTAATATTATTTTCTAGGGACTAAAATTCATTCTCTTAAAAATGTTTACGTTGTCCCTATTAGTCTCTTTTTGGGACTGACATGCTATATTAATTCAGTTTTCAATAATATATATTAAAGACTGACAATTAGTCCCTATTATGCAATATCAAATACTGATATTTAGTTGTAATATGATTATTTAAAGTCTTAAAATCAGTCTCCAAAAGTAGTCGTTTTATATTTTTAGTGACTAGTTTTCAGTCTGTAATACGGTTTATAAATTCAAACGTATGTACAATTAGGTACTGAAAAATAGTCTACGATACAATTAAATTTAGTCCTAAGCATGCAATCCAAATATATAACAAATATTTTTAGAGACTAAAAAACAATAACTAATATTGACCAACAAAACCAAATGATAACATAAACCAATCAAAAGTCTACAATTGTTGAAGATAACATAAAGTATTAAGCAAACAACGATTCATAAGTCTCAAATTGTACTAGATAAAAATAAGAAACGATGAAAGGAAAGAACTAAGTAGAGTTTTCATCATCCATTTCATCTTCACCCGAATCCCTATCAACTCCTTCAGAACCAGCGGAACTAGAACCCACATGTGGGTTTGTGATGTTGAAATCTGGATATTTGCTTTTCAAGAATTTTTTTAATAGTGAATTTTCATTTTCAAGTACCTGAAGCTTCTTTCTTACATCTTCATCATCCTCGGTAGAATTATCCTTGGACGATTCAGCCACCAATTTCATCAACCTATCTTTTTTCTTCAAAACTGGACCGACTCCAAACTCCCATGCCGATTTAAGTGTTTTTTCCTTTCCACAAACACTTTTAATTGCTTGTTTCTCAATCTCATGTTCAATAGCTGTAGTACAGATGGTTCCTTCTTTATTCAATCGAGCCATGTCCGTCTCTTTTTTCTTAAGAATATTTTCCTAATATGATATAAGAGAAGAATAATTAAAAGCAGTAACAACCTAAAATAAATATTTGACAAAATAAAAAAGTTTCAAGAATAAGATGATTACATAGTCAATACGTGATTGATCGTTTAACCACCCTTGCTTATCGGCCTTGTAATGCAACCGGTAGTACATTTCTAACGGACTTGGCGGCATTCAGTTTCCGGATTTGTCTATTAACATAAACAATATCATTAAAACTAATATAAAATAACAACAAAGTAAAGACTTATTGGTATGTTTTGTGTGTTGATTAAAGATTAAAACTAATATAACACACATATGTATATTCTAAATAGGCAACCTTCTTTTACTATTTCTAAAAACTGGTCTACTCTACTTGGGTGGGGATGTGTTCACATTTCATAAGTAACAA
The DNA here is from genome assembly GCA_039602395.1 of Deinandra increscens subsp. villosa. NCBI lineage: Eukaryota > Viridiplantae > Streptophyta > Magnoliopsida > Asterales > Asteraceae > Deinandra > Deinandra increscens. The sequence continues at coordinate 33,921,670 of JBCNJP010000006.1, forward strand.
ACACTAATAAACTGCAGTAGGCTATAACTATAACACAATAATTAAACAAATAAACAGTTAAAGTTATTAGTAGTATGCATTGAAATACAAAAAAATTATAGTTTGGTTGCTGATGGTTTTCTGCCTTTATTGGGTTCAAAACATGCCTCGATCGTGCTTGTGTTCGTGATTCTGATTGGACTTTATATTCTCACAAGTTGTTGATTATTTATGACATGCGATTGTATTCCACTGGAGACTATATGTGATATACCAATGGTTGGGAGGGAGTCTGTTATGGTACAATCAGTTTAGTCACCAGGGTTCAGGGAGTGGGTATAAAAAAAAGTAAAGGTCTACAGAGTCAAAGGATGGTAAAAGTTACAGCAGGTTGACTTTTGTAGTCAAATAATTACATTCTGTTGTGGGAATCTTCAAATGGAGATGAGGCAGTCCAAGGGGATCCATAAGAAGAGGAAGTATTATGTGATTGCTGAAAGATCTAAGAAGTTTAGTGTATGTATAAAAGTTTTGTTTTGGAAAGGGGTTGACTTTTATGATGACTATGTTAGTGGGACTCATTGGTCCCAACTAAACACACCTTTTTGGGCCATAATTGGTCGTAAACACAACTTATTGGTTATATACACACTTAATTGGGACTCATTGGTCCCAACAGACCCTCATTGCCCTTAAACACACATTATTGGGCCATCATTGGTCCTAAACACAACTTATTGGTTATATAAGACACACCTTACTAGGACTTATTGGTCCCAACCGACCCTCATTGCCCTACTAAACACACCTTATTGGGCCATCATTGGTCCTAAACACAACTTATTGGTTATATACACACCTTAGTGGGACTCATTAGTCCCAACTAAACACACATTATTGGGCCATCATTGGTCCTAAACACAACTTATTGGTTATATACACACCTTACTAGGACTTATTGGTCCCAACCGACCCTCATTGCCCTACTAAATACTCCTAATAGGGCCATCATTGGTCCTAAACACAACTTATTGGTTATATACACACCTTAGTGGGACTCATTAGTCCCAACTAAACACACATTATTGGGCCATCATTGGTCCTAAACACAACTTATTCGTTATATACACACCTTACTAGGACTCATTGGTTCTAACCGACCCTCATTGCCCTACTAAACACACCTTATTGGGCCATCATTGGTCCTAAACATAACTTATTGGTTATATACACACCTTAGTGGGACTCATTAGTCCCAACTAAACACACCATATTGGGCCATAATTGGTCGTAAACACAACTTATTGGTTATATAAACACTTTATTAGGACTCATTGGTGCCAACTAACCGCTCCTTGTCCGTAAACCCACTTTATTGTGCCATCATTGGTCCTAAACACAACGTATTGGTCATATGCACACATTAGTGGGACTCATTGGTCCCAACTAAACACACCTTTTTGGGCCATAATTGGTCATAAACACAACTTATTGGTTATATACACACTTTATTGGGACTCATTGGTCCCAACGGACCCTCATTGCCCTTAAACACACATTATTGGGCCATCATTGGTCCTAAACACAAATTATTGGTTATATAAGACACACCTTACTAGGACTTATTGGTCCCAACCGACCCTCATTACCCTACTAAACACACCTTATTGGGCCATCATTGGGCCTAAACACAACTTATTGGTTAAATACACACCTTAGTGGGACTCATTAGTCCCAACTAAACACACATTATTGGGCCATCATTGGTCCTAAACACAACTTATTGGTTATATACGCACCTTACTAGGACTTATTGGTCCCAACCGATCCTCATTGCCCTACTAAATACTCCTTATAGGGCCATCATTGGTCCTAAACACAACTTATTGGTTATATACACACCTTAGTGGGACTCATTAGTCCCAACTAAACACACATTATTGGGCCATCATTGGTCCTAAACACAACTTATTGGTTATATACACACCTTACTAGGACTTATTGGTCCTAACCGACCCTCATTGCCCTACTAAACACACCTTATTGGGCCATCATTGGTCCTAAACATAACTTATTGGTTGTATACTACAAGAAAAGTGACCATCAGGGACTAACTAATTAGTCTCTAATAAGATGTAATCAGTTCCTAATGGTGATTAGGGACTGAATTTTGCCAGTCACCGTCAGTGACGGATGCGTAGTCCTAGATAGTGTGGTTAGTGACTGAAAATCAGTCCCCGTTTTGTGGCATCATCAGAGACTCACAGTCAGTCCCCTATACATAAAAATTCTAGTCCTTAAGCCTGTGGCCCAGGGGTATGTCATTTCAGTCCTTAAATCTGTTTTTAGTGACTGATAGTCAGTGAGTCAATCACTCCCCGTTGTGTGGCATTAACAGAGACTCACAGTCAGTCCCCTATACATAAAAATTCAGTCTTTAAGCCTGGTCCCGGGGGTATGTCATTTCAGTCCTTAAATATGTTTTTAGTGACTGATAATCAGTCCTAGATTTTGTGTTGATTTGGTCCCTAATATTATTTTCTAGGGACTAAAATTCATTCTCTTAAAAATGTTTACGTTGTCCCTATTAGTCTCTTTTTGGGACTGACATGCTATATTAATTCAGTTTTCAATAATATATATTAAAGACTGACAATTAGTCCCTATTATGCAATATCAAATACTGATATTTAGTTGTAATATGATTATTTAAAGTCTTAAAATCAGTCTCCAAAAGTAGTCGTTTTATATTTTTAGTGACTAGTTTTCAGTCTGTAATACGGTTTATAAATTCAAACGTATGTACAATTAGGTACTGAAAAATAGTCTACGATACAATTAAATTTAGTCCTAAGCATGCAATCCAAATATATAACAAATATTTTTAGAGACTAAAAAACAATAACTAATATTGACCAACAAAACCAAATGATAACATAAACCAATCAAAAGTCTACAATTGTTGAAGATAACATAAAGTATTAAGCAAACAACGATTCATAAGTCTCAAATTGTACTAGATAAAAATAAGAAACGATGAAAGGAAAGAACTAAGTAGAGTTTTCATCATCCATTTCATCTTCACCCGAATCCCTATCAACTCCTTCAGAACCAGCGGAACTAGAACCCACATGTGGGTTTGTGATGTTGAAATCTGGATATTTGCTTTTCAAGAATTTTTTTAATAGTGAATTTTCATTTTCAAGTACCTGAAGCTTCTTTCTTACATCTTCATCATCCTCGGTAGAATTATCCTTGGACGATTCAGCCACCAATTTCATCAACCTATCTTTTTTCTTCAAAACTGGACCGACTCCAAACTCCCATGCCGATTTAAGTGTTTTTTCCTTTCCACAAACACTTTTAATTGCTTGTTTCTCAATCTCATGTTCAATAGCTGTAGTACAGATGGTTCCTTCTTTATTCAATCGAGCCATGTCCGTCTCTTTTTTCTTAAGAATATTTTCCTAATATGATATAAGAGAAGAATAATTAAAAGCAGTAACAACCTAAAATAAATATTTGACAAAATAAAAAAGTTTTAAGAATAAGATGCTTACATAGTCAATACGTGATTGATCGTTTAACCACCCTTGCTTATCGGCCTTGTAATGCAACCGGTAGTACATTTCTAACGGACTTGGCGGCATTCAGTTTCCGGATTTGTCTATTAACATAAACAATATCATTAAAACTAATATAAAATAACAACAAAGTAAAGACTTATTGGTATGTTTTGTGTGTTGATTAAAGATTAAAACTAATATAACACACATATGTATATTCTAAATAGGCAACCTTCTTTTACTATTTCTAAAAACTGGTCTACTCTACTTGGGTGGGGATGTGTTCACATTTCATAAGTAACAAACACTAATAAACTGCAGTAGGCTATAACTATAACACAATAATTAAACAAATAAACAGTTAAAGTTATTAGTAGTATGCATTGAAATACAAAAAAATTATAGTTTGGTTGCTGATGGTTTTCTGCCTTTCTTGGGTTCAAAACATGCCTCGATCGTGCTTGTGTTCGTGATTCTGATTGGACTTTATATTCTCACAAGTTGTTGATTATTTATGACATGCGATTGTATTCCACTGGAGACTATATGTGATATACCAATGGTTGGGAGGGAGTCTGTTATGGTACAATCAGTTTAGTCACCAGGGTTCAGGGAGTGGGTATAAAAAAAAGTAAAGGTCTACAGAGTCAAAGGATGGTAAAAGTTACAGCAGGTTGACTTTTGTAGTCAAATAATTACATTCTGTTGTGGGAATCTTCAAATGGAGATGAGGCAGTCCAAGGGGATCCATAAGAAGAGGAAGTATTATGTGATTGCTGAAAGATCTAAGAAGTTTAGTGTATGTATAAAAGTTTTGTTTTGGAAAGGGGTTGACTTTTATGATGACTATGTTAGTCAACAAGGTTTGTGTTATTGATTGCAAGATCTACCTGGTCAGAATAATTGAAATATATGTGGTTACTGTATCTATGATCAGCATCAAGTTTGGTTCGGTGTGTAATTGTTAGATTAAATGGAGTATATTATGTTGGAATGGTTATGAGGCCAACTGCAAGTGTGGAGGTGACTTTACTATTGGATGCAATCTGAGCTCTATTTTGAGTTGGAAGTTTGTTTGGTTGTTGAACAGAGGATTTAGTTGAAAAGGGATTTGGTTCTTGAAATATTTTTGGAATTGGATTGAGAGATATATGGTTGAGGTTATTGGAATTGGGCTAAAAAAAAATTTGGTTATTTTGGGCAGATCTGTGAAGAATGTTAGGATCACAAAGAGTGGTGTATTACGGTTACACAAATGACTCAAGATTTTCAAGATTTAAATAGAATTAAGGAGTAAAGAGGAGGTCAAAATCTTTACACATCTTGGTTTAAAATTTGTACCAGTCCAAATATGTTCCAGGTCTGGCCATTTTGACTTTTAAGAGGTCAAAATTAGGAAAAAGGGATGGTTTGATATAGTGGGTCATAAATCTGTGGATAAAGTCTAACAGGTCAACAGTGAGGAAATGATAAATGAAGTGTTTTAGGAATAAAGTTGTGGTCAGAGGCAAGGTATCTAAACCCACCATTGAATAGATTTTGTCTTACACAAGGGAGTATGGGTTCTTCTATTTTTTCTGTACGTGATTGATGATATTTTTAACAATTGGGTGTTGGCTACTATCCTACAAAGACCTCAGGGTAATGAATGGGAAGGGAGCTTCTGTTTTCTATTGGTAGCATAAGGGTCCTAGGAGTGCTCTATCCAATTTGCCATCGTTATATATGCTAGGATGTGATGGTTGAAGAGGAATTAATACTGCAGTTTGAAGTCTTAATATTGGGTCTAATGTGTATCAACAAGGTTATGTTTTTGTTATTCTGTATTGACCAGTTTAATGTTGTTTACATAATCCAGCTACTTCAAATCAAAACCAAAAAGCCAATCTCCCTGGGATCCATTTAGCAGAAAAAGTCTTTCTATTTAACAAAAATAGTCCCTTAAATACATAATGACAATGCCTTTCTATTTAGAAAAGAAAAAAAAAGCTACAACATAATTAATGCCAGCGATTAAAAATTGGACGAAATACAAACTTAAGTCAAAAAAACATTTTGTACTAAAATGGTTAAACCCATTTGGACAAAATACAAACTTAACTCAAAAAACAAAATTAGATAATGGTCAAGCTCTTTGAGTGCTTTGGTTCAATTGTCAAGCTTTTTGAGTGCCTTGGTTCATGAAATTTGGTTTAATAGCCAAAGGTACAGTGGCTATTGACAAGGCAATGACAAAAATTTTGGTCAATTTTTGCACCCTTTATGTGTTTATGCATGTCCAATAAAACTAACTAAAATACATAGCAAATAATCTTAACAGGAGGCTATTTGCATAACATGAGATTTTAAAGCCAAAAAAAATTAACTTATTTAACAACAATATCATGTTTAATGGTCACTCAACCCGACCCGTTAACAACTTTTCCAAACCTACAAAACAAATCATGTGATACTGACTTTAGATGGATTAATTTGCAGTAGTTAATTATATACTTAGAGTAGGTCAAAAGAAATATTATATGTCATGTCAGAAACATGTATGCAATTAACTTGACATTCAGGAAATATGCAAGCAACTACTAAAATGGCAAACAATTCAAGTGCATAAACTTAAAATGGGTGTCATTTACCATTATGTGTAGCAATTACGTTGTCACCCTTCCGTTTTCGTGTTGTGCGCAGTTTTACCAAATCTGTTTGCTTTGAATGTGCGGTTGAATCCTCTCCGGTCCTTGTTCTTGTGAGAACCATTATGTCATAAGGTACACATGAAATAAACTCAATTGAACTAAAAATCAGTTGAACAAAACATGGACTAAACAAGCAGGCAACATAGGAACTTTGACAATGCTATGAAGTATGAAGTGCGAACTGTAGATCTATTTAGGCATTTCATCGAACATGTTATGTGCATAGAAAATTTTAAAGCTAAATGTTCAAACTGATGAATTGTATGCATATAAATCGAAATCAGAAACAAATCATACCTGATTGATTGTAATAGTATGCAAAGAATTAGAGATCAGGGGTGGTTGCTTGTCGATAACTGTTTCTGAGTGAGTACGTAAATCAATGAGAGTGCTTGGTATTTGAGGTGTGCGCAACATTCCCGCTTCTTACGTGGGTTGGTTTCGTGAGCAGATTGGTTTTCGTGGGTGAGGCTATCTGATTGAGTTTGAACTAGTCTGCGATAGAAATTTTGAATGAATATGAAGTTCTATCCTGAATTTGAACGGCAATGTAAAGTTAAAACAACCTACAAACATTTTTTAGTTTAATATTTATATATTAAAGTTTTTTTAACAATTAAAATTAAGTTATTAAGTAGATTGTAATATTATTTTTTATTTTATTTTATTATTTCTTCTCCACTAGACCTAATCTACAACGTTCTTATGTAGGTGTGTTAAGAATACCCGAATCCGATTTATCGGACCTAACCCAAATTGTATGTAGGGTTTGGTTTCGGGTTAAATTTTACCAAAAATATCGAGTTTCGGGTTAATCCTAATAAACTAAATGGTAGGGGTTTATGAATAAGTATTTTTAAGTAACATGTATAAATTCATAAACAACAATACATGGTAATGAAGATGTTAAATCTCCATGAAAAAATGGAGTAACGTATAGATTATGTTAACCCGCATGTGCTTTTGCATAAAACTTTAAATATTATTCATAAAACATGGAGTTTGATTCGTCATTCGATGCATTGTTTCTAATTTAACAATAAAGAATTTGAAACAGTGGACCATCAATGACCCTGCTTAATCGTTAATGGCTTCGATTTCACATCATTTGTCTTGATTTTATTCCCAGTAATGACCTTAAGTAACTGTGATTGACTAATAATGATCCAAATTAACTATATACAACTAACAACAACCGTATTTGAAACGATCCTGATTGTGCTCTAATTGATCATATGAGTTATGAAGTAAATCACTGACCATTTAATGCATCAAGTTTAGTCTTGAAGGTCATGATATGGCTATCAACAACCCTAACTAACCCATTTTAACATCTATCACCCTAATCCATCACCATTGACCACCAATGGTCCTAATAAAAAAATTATTGAATGCAACTTATAAGTTATAATCTATCGGCTAACTATTAAGTATAATTTCTTTTTCACTAGACCAAATTTATAACGCTTTCATGTAGTGATGTCGAAAAATATCTGAACTGACTTACTCAAACCAACAAGGAACATGTTAAGATGATTAGACTCAGATCCGATTTTGTCTAAAAGGCTTAACCAGGTTAACCCGACAAACACGAATTGCATGTATATAGGGTTGGGGCTCGGTTTGAATTTTACCTTAAACATGAGATGTCGGGGTTAACCCAAATAACAGGGGAGTAACATATATCCTAGTTTGGCAATAATAATTTGAAACAGTGGACCATCAATGACCCTTCTTAATCGTTAATGGCTTCAATTTCACATCATTTGTACTGATTTAATTACCAGTAATGACCTTAAGTAACTGTAATTGACCAATAATGATCCAAATTAACTATATACGACCAACAACAACCATATTTGAAACGGTCCTGATTGTGCTCTAATTGATCAAAATTGGACACAACTAAAACAAATGCTTGACCATTATTTGAACATAACTAAAACAAATTAACTATGTACGACCAACAACAACCATATTTGAAACGGTCCTGATTGTGCTCTAATTGATCATAATTGAACATAACTAAAACAAATGCTTGACCACTATTGACCTTACGTGATCATAAATAACCCTAATAACCATTATTTACCCTAATTCACCCATAATAACTCACTTTAATATCTATGACCCTAATCCATCACCATTAACCTCACTTAAACACTAGACCATCACTGACCCTGCTTGACCGTTAATTGCTTCGATTTCACATCAATTATCCCAATTTACCAATAATGACCTTAAGTAACTGTAATTGACCAATAATGATCCAAATTAATTATATACGACCAACAACAACCATATTCGAAAGGGTCTTAAACACCAATGGTCCTAATAAAAATTATTAACTGTAACTTATAATCTATCTGCTAAGTATTAAGTATAATTTATTTTTCACTGGACTCATTAAGATAACTAGGATCAAATCCTATTGGGGGGGGGGGGTCTGTCGGTGTATCATCCGTGGAGAAGAAAGACAAAAATATTAGAAGACATGAAACAAACTGTATAGAAAATACAC
>JBCNJP010000006.1:33930925-34006828 GCA_039602395.1 Deinandra increscens subsp. villosa
CAACCTACCCTCATCACCTTTCGCAACCAGCGCAGCCTCATGCTCAGCCCGCACCTCAACAGCCCTCTTCTCCAGCTCCTGCACCAGCCCCAGGTTCTTATCAGCAACGATCTTGGTCAAGCTCAATTCCTTCTTCAGGGTGGCGACCTCCTTCCTGGCTAAGGATTCAGCATCCTGGGCATGCCTCTCAGCGGCCTGGACCAGTTCAAAGAATCGCCCAGCAATCTGCATACAAAGGCAAGTTAATTAACAATTTAAACTCTGAATAGACTAACTATGCAGGAAAATTCAGGGGTACCCAGGATCTACTTACTTGGAGAGAGATGGCCTCAGCGTGTGAAAGTAGCCCAGCAGCATCCATGTTCTCCAGGGGCTGAAGTGATATGGCGGAGCTGGTGGCCCTGGTTTTGCGCTTGGTGCCCGAGATCTTGGAAGGAGGAGCTTTGGGGACCGATGGAGGCTCGGATTTTACCGTGGCCAGGACTTGGAAGTCATCATCACTCAGCAGATAGGCGTCCAGATCCACCTCTTCAAGGTTCACAGCAGCAGCAGCTAAGAAACAAAAAGCATAAAAAGTTAGCAGAATCCAGAGAAAATCCTAGGTCTAAAAGGCAGGGTCCCAGGATACTTACAACTCGACATGCTATGGGAGCAGGAAGAAGCAACTTGATCAGGGTCAACCTTGAACTCGCGATCCTCTTCAGTGATGGTCAAGAAGGTCTCGAACCTCTCGAACGTCCTTAGTTCAGACAAACCAACCAGGGAATCGAACTCCCTGTTGAGACGGTCAAGGGTGCCCAGGATTCGCAATATGATAGGGAGAGTTTGGGCATAGGCCAAGCCGTTGGCTTCAAAAACCTCGGCCAAAAGACCGGTGAAGGGAAAAGAGAGACCCATGGAGAAAGGGGTGAACGGAAAGCAAACCCAGGTCTCTGAACAGAAGTCTGATCGGAGCCTGTTGTCAAAAGGTCTGATTTCGGCAGACTCAGGGAAAAGACCAGACGACGACAGCGCTGCAATGTCGCCGTCGGAAAAGGTGCAGGTCTCGAGCCCCCGGCTCTGCAGGTAGCATTGATCAAAGAAGTATTCGATACCCGTCTTCTTAGCTAGGGTCTCCGACCGAATTTTCTTACGAGTCATGATCGGAGAATGAAAGGAAAGGCGGAGAGAAAAAGATTACCTGATCGGAAGAAAAGAGAAGCCGGAGGTCCGAGCGATTGAACTTTGCTCTCAAGAACGGTAATGGTGAAGAGAGAAGAGGTAAATGCAAATATTTAAGGGGGTTTAGAAGTTGTAGAGGTGATGGGACACGACCCCACGACGTGGCGCAACGGATCCTCATTTAACGGACACGATCGAAGCAAGGGTTGATTTAACCCAAAATTTGAAATTTTCACATCTGTAGAATCTATCCACAACTCGCGAAAATTTGGGGGCAATTGTTATACCCTGAATTTTTGGCCGATAATCCAGGGTACAGGTATAGACTTGGGGCAGGAGTGACCCAGGAATCGTATGACCCAGAATTTAACAGGTAAAGTTCAAATGACCCAGAATGTATCAAGAGTAAGGTAATGTCCTAGGATGTCGCTATAGTCCAGGGAAGTCCGTGTTTACTTTATTTCTAGTTATATGTTATTATGACCCAGGATGAGTTTAATCCAGGGTCACCCCTATTGTACGAATGACCCAGCATGTGGAAATGACCCTGCATGCTAGAACATTGTTACTAACTCATTTTGTGCCTATATCTGATCAAGGACAGGTTGACAAAGTCTTCTAACGGTCGATTGGAGTAAGCTGAAGACCTATTTCGCACGTGGTCAAGAGTTGTTAGCTGGAAACTCGGTCAACCAACTGAAAGAGACGTTGGAGAGAAGATCCCTGGAATATCGGACAAGTTCTTGAAGATCCCTGGAATATCGGACAAGTTATTGAAGCTCTCGGAGTATAAATAGGACATTTAGTCGTTCATTTTCAGCTCATTCGAGCTTTACTTATTGTATTCTCGTACTAAACTCTCTGATTACTCTCTGTACTCAAACATTTACGTGATTAATAAATTGGTAGCGTGTGTTATCGCTACCCGGGGTTTTTATGCCGGCGGCGCCTTAGAGACATCTAAGGGCTAAGGGCTTTTCCCTAGTCAAATCCTCGGTGTTTTTGCTTGTATTTCAGGTTACATTTGTGTTGCTAAGCTTCTTAACGGATTTCATAAGCAAACCTAACTTTTTACCAAGGATTTTAGTTGTTTGTCCCTGGAATTCTACTGTTATCCCAGGATTTCTTCAAACTGTTTTCATATCTAAATCCTAGGCACCGAACCTCACATTCATATTTGGTTTGAATTTTACTAATCTTGCTTAAGTAATTTTTAGCCAAAACAATAACTATATAGCAATATGTATCTGTTGGTGTTATGAATGCCGTATCTTCTTGATCCTGGGGCTCCATCTGAATCTCCTGAAATCCTAAGGTGGCATCCATGTAAGTCAACATTTCATGGCCTGCCGTTGCGTCAACCATGGAATCTTTGTGTGGCACTGGGAATGGACATTGTGGGCATGCACGGTTCAGGTCCGTGTAATCTACGCATACCCTCCATTTACCATTTTTCTTTCCTACTACCACCAAGTTGGCTAACCACCTGGGAAACTTTACTTCTCTGATCATCTTTGCTTTTAATAGTTTATCCACTTCGTTCTGGATTATGACGTTCTTTTCTGGTGCAAACTTTCTCCTCTTTTGGTGTATGGGCCTGAAAGAGTTATCAATCCCAAGTTTGTGTGTAATAACGGATTTAGAAATACCTGTCATGTCGTCATGGGACCAAGCAAAGGTTGACATCCTGGTCCTGAGTAAGTGTACTAATTGTTCCTCTATTGGCCTTGGAATATTTGTTCCAATATAGACTTTCTTCCCTGGATTTAAGGGATCAATTCAATAGCCTTGACTTCTTGCTCCCTTGCTTCCAGGGCTTCCTGGGCCTTTTTCTTTAATTGCTATCCTTGTCTTTGTTTGGAGGATATTTTCATTGATGTAGTATAACATTCCTTGGCCTCTTGCTGGTCGCTGTGGATTGTGATCATACCCAGGGTGTTGGCAGCTTCACGCATTGATGGTACGTTGAGGGTACAGCCATGTTGTCATGAATCTAGGGTCTACCCAGGATTACATTGTACCCTGAAGATGCGTCCATCACACAGAACCGTTGAAATGAGTTGAGCCCTTCTACATAGACCGGAAGCTTGATTTCACCCAGGGTATTCTTTGTTTCACCACTGAAACCCACGAGTACCGTGGATTTGGAGATGATCTCTGAGTGTGGAATCCCCTTCTTCTGCAGAGCCTCCAACTGGATTATGTTTACTGAACTGCCTCCATCGATCAGGATCCTCTTCACAATGTTGTTGGCGATGTGAAGTGTTATTACCAACCCATCATGATGAGGGTCTATGATGTCGCATCTATCGTCTTCGCCGAATGTAATTTCCCTGAAATCGGGTTGAACAGAGCTCTTCCTGGGTCTTCCCTCTCTATCTGACTTGGTTTCCTTGGCGTGTCTTTTCGCTGCAGAATAAGAGGTACCACAAATATCAGAACCACCAGAAATGAAGTGGATTACCTTAGCATCAGGGGTGGTGAGGATGCTCTCTCAAGATGGCCATCGTCGCGTCCAGAATCTTGGGACCTTGCACCATTGTCCCTGGATTTTGGGTTCTGCTCCCTGGATTTATCCTTCTTCTTTCCTAGGAGCTCCTTCAAGTAACCTTTGCTGAGTAGATAGCTAATTTCTCTCCCCAGGGCCATGTAATCCTCGGTTTGGTGACCAAAGTCTTCATGGTAGGCACACCATTTGGATTTATCCTTCCAAGTAGAAGGTCTATCATTCTTCTTGGGCCATCTTGCTTTGTCTCCAAGATCCTGCATAGCAAACACAACACCAGAAATATCAGTAGTAAAGCAATAATCGTTAAGGGAAGGATATTCTTCTTCCTCTTCGTCCTGGTCCACACTGTTCACTCGACGTTCATCGGGCCTTGAGTATGGCTTAGATCGTTGTGACCTAGGATGTGAGGACTCTGATTTCCTGTTGGAGTTGTTGAATCCCGGGGAGGATTCGCCCTTTCCTAGGATTTTCCTGTCCTCCACTAGCCTGATGAAGCGTAGAGCCCTATGACGAACTTCGTCCATCTTGTTGCACGGGTTCATGACCAGGTCTTCATAGAATGGCGAGTCTTTGCTAAGTCCCATCTTGAAAGCCTGGACTACAGTCGCCATATCCATTTTTGGGATTTCCAAGGCTTCTCTGCTAAACCTGCTGACGTAATTCCTTAGGGCTTCACGTACATTCTAGGTTACCCTATACAGATCACTTGTTAGTTTTTCAAAGCTACGGCTGCAAGAAAACTGGTTGTTAAATAAATTTATCAAATGTGAAAATGAAGTAATAGAGTAAGGAGGAACATTCAGGAGCCATTTCAAGGCTGCCCCTGTTAGGGTGGACCCGAATCCTTTACATAAGCATGCCTCCTTAATTTCAGGGGGCATGTAGATAACCTCCATTCTTTCACGGTACTGCGCCACATGTTCTTCAGGGTCTGCCGTGCCGTCATAAGGTTTCATGCTGGGTGTTTGAAACCTTTTGGGTATCTCCACGTCACAGATCGGTGGAGCAAACCTGGACAATCTATGACTCGCTAGTCCAACTTCAGGGATAGGTTGCACAACTCCTGGGACACTCGAGATAATTTACTTCAGTTTTTGGATTTCTCGTTCCATCGATGGGCTGATCCTTGGATCCTGCACTGAACTGTTAGTATTAGCATAATGGACGAAAGTTTCAGGAGGGTTACCGACATCCCGGGTCACATTTGTCCTAGGATTAATGAATGGTTCCCTGATGGTGGACATCCTGGGTAAACAAGCTTGGGTCATCTGAGCAGCATAGGATGTTGATCTCCTGTCTAGTGGGGTGACACCTTCATGTACCGTGGAATTGCTTCCAGGGGTATTGAAATTCAGAATTATGGGGTCGAGTGGAGACCGCTGAACCAACGTAGCCATGGGTAACTCTGATCTTATGCTTGTTAATTGGGCCATGAATTCCTGGTTCACCTTTTGTTGGAGTTCCATGTGGTGCACCATCTTACCGAATGTGGCTAGGATATCAATATTAGATATCAAGACAGGGTCATCTGGGATGTTTTCAGTTTCGATCACTTCATGGTTGACTGTCGGTTCGTCGTTGTGTGTAGCTGAAGTTGAAGTGTTAAACCTTGGAGCCGATGAGGTGACTCCACTTGTCGAAATACTGGTCCTTGGACCCGGTGGGGTAACTCCAGTTATTGAAGTAGTCACAGCAGAAACCGGAACATTTGAGGTGTTCATTTGTGTCGACATTATTTGATAGATTTTGGTAAAAATCAAGTTTAGGATGAACCTGAAAAGAGTTTGACAAAAAATTAACACCAATTGCCCCATGATGGGCGTCAAATTGTTTTGGCTAAAAATTACTTAAGTTGATTTAGCAAGATTTGAACCAAATAAGATTGTGAGGTTTGGTGCCTAGGATTAAGATACGAAAACTGTTTGTAAAAATCCTGGGACAACAGCTGAATTCCACGGATAAAAGCCGGAATCCTGGGTTAAAACGTAAGTTTAATTATGAAATCGATTAAGAAAGTTGATAACACAAATGAAACCTTGAATGCAAATTAGAACACCGAGAATTTTACTAGGGAAAAGCCCTTAGACCTTAGATGTCTCTAAGGCGCCGCCGGCATAAAAACCTCGGGTAGCGATAACACACGCTACCAATTTATTGATCACATAAATGTTTGAGTACAGTGAATAAGCAGAAAATTGAATACAAGAATACAATGTGTAAAGCTCGAGTGAGCTGAAAGAAACGACTAAGTATCCTATTTATACTCCTAGCTCTTCAACAACTTGTCCGATATTCCAGGGATCTTCTCTTCAATGTCTTTTTCAGTTGTTTGACCGAGTTTTCAGCTAAAAACCTTTGACCACGTGCGAAATTAGTCTTCAGCTTATTCCATTCGACCGTTGGTAGACTTCGTCAACCTGTCCTTGATCAGATATAGGCACAAAACGCGTTAGTAACAATGTCCTAGCATGCAGGGTCATTTCCACATGCTGGGTCATTCGTACAATAAGAGCGACCCTGGATTATGTTCATCCTGGGTAACAATAACGTATAAAAAAAATAAACTAAATATGACCTTCCTTGGATTATGTTGACATCCTGGGACATTACCTCAGTTTTGATACATTCAGGGTTATTCGGCGTTACCTGTTAAATTCTGGTTCATACGATTCCTGGGTCAATCCTGCCCTAAGCCTATACCTGTACCCTGGATTACCAGCCAAAAATTCAGGATATTTACCTTTATGGTACTTACTGTATGAGCCAGTGTTCATTGAGCTTGTGGAGAAGGTCTCTCCTTGCTTGATCAAGTTAGGTTAATAATGATCCAGTATAGCTTGAATGAAACGAGGATACATCCGAAACTTCTTTGCTCTTCCAATAGGGTGTAGATTAGCAATTATACACTTGAGAAGTTGGTGGGATAGATTAAAACCCTCACCAGTGATAAACTCATGTAAAGCCCATGCGATTTCTTCAACAAAATCATCTGGAGCTGCCATTCTGTGTCCAAAGGCAGCAATGAAGAAGCTAATTATGAACTTCCAATTGGTTGGAAATAAGGTCTTGAATATCTTGTTACTGACATCTGGGAGAAAGATGCCTATCCTATCCTTGTGATTGTTGATTGCCACTGAGTCCTTGTGAAAGACTTAGGCATGCCAGCATCTTCCAAGTTCAGGACCGTTCTGATCTTCTCCTCGGTAATTTCAACATCAATGTTCTGGATTCTGGACCTTATTACACTTGAATCTTCATCAAGCTCTGCAGATTGAGCGTTGTTCCAGACAGCTTCAATGATACCCTTGTAGATGACAGGGTTAATCTGCATTGCCGTTACCCATGTTGATTGTAGCAAAAGCTCAACGGCTTGCTCATCAGCACCTTCCTAGTTTTTGTTAAAAATGCACCTTCCGTTGTGCAAGCGACCATACTCCAAAGCTTCTACAGCTTGTCTAGGTGGCATCTGCACATATAGAATTACAAGATTATTTCTGAGTTGACACTAGATGAATGTCATGTCACACAAGACTCGTGATAGTGACAGAGCTTTTCATATTAGAATCAATGACATAAACTAAATCACATAGTGCATATACTCCAAAATGATCACAAGCAACCGAAATATCATGATTAACAATAGTAAGTATCTTAGGATTTAATAATGTTGTGTGTGATGAATTAAAATCTGGAAAACAAGGAGCCAGATCTAAATCTCCACTAATTTTGATTTAATTGAAAGTTTTGCATGAGAACTACAAATGACCGAAAAACTTAGTCTGAATCAACCAAATTTTGACTTGTTGTTGAGTCAAGGAGAAATTTATAGAAAAGTATACTACTTAGGCTTAACTACAATCAGAAACATCCAATCTAGGAAGTTTTGACAATCTAGGAACAAAAACCAAAAGACTTTAAGTTTAATTGGTATAAAATGAGGTTTTAGGATCCCAGTTTGTCAAATCAGTTCAGGGAAAGTCACTTTGGGACTTGGTTCCACCTGAGCTTGTGAATCCCTTGATTTGGTGTCTTACGATTGAGACAAGGAACAACTTAGTCAAAATCAGGACTTTTAGGTATAGGACTGGGAAGTTAGGATATAACAGGTCTATCTTATTTCAAAGGCCAATTATATGCATGCAATAAGTGTAGCACTGACTTGTCAAACTACTAGAACAATCCTAGTATATCAGAAATCCAAATACTGATCTAATGGTATGAAGAATTGACTCAAGTCCGCTAAGTAGGAAACAAGTCCGCTAGAAACTCATCAAGTTCGCTAAGCAGAGAACAAGTCCGCTAGGAACAGATCAAGTTTGCTAAGCAGACTTGAAGTCCGATAAGGACTAAATCAAGTCCGCTAAGATCAGTAGGATTTCACATGCAGATTTATAACACTTAGAACTTACTATGGAGTGTCTAATCACACTTCAACAACAAATGAGATTGTTTAAAAACAACAAAGTCAAGTTAACACACATGAGCATGCCAAGTGTCCTAATGGGTCAAAAAGTTCAATTTTGAACATTAAAGGACAGAATGAGGTAATTTATGCTTAACATATTAGATGGTGTCTTTACCATGTTAAATTCAATCCAAACACACAAATTTATGCACATAAGGACCAAGAAGTACACAACTAAGTCACCAAATTCACATTTAAGCAAAATAGCCACATTTGTCTCATAAAGTCCATTTCATGCAAAATTTGTCTTATCAAAGTCAAAATGACCAAGTAAGTGTTTAAACAGAGCTTAATTACCTTAGATAGTTCATATGAACCTTAGAGGTGTCATAGATCACATCCTTTGTAGTTATGCTCACAATTGATCACAAAGATGATCAAATTAACTTAGATAAGTCAAAACAGTCAAATATTTTTAACTTTGCGTCAAATAGGTCCAAGATCCTTTCACCCGAGTTATTGAATAGTTCCAGACCCATGTGGATCCTAACCAGACTAAACCACTAGTGTTAGGCTCAATTGGATGTCAATTAACAAAAAGAAAGACATTTATTCAAGTAATAATGAAAAGATGAAGTTCTACCTGATTAATAATCTAAAAGCTTGTATTGATTAACACATACCTTTGTGAAGATCTATGGGTGACTATGATCAAAACTAAGATGTAGAGAGTTCTCAATTGACTCAGTGAATAATCTGATGGGATCAAGCAATTTATATTAGAAATCAGATAAGCTTTAATTGTAACAATTAAAATAAAGATTTGCCCCTGTGTAGCTAAGTTTGAGTTTTGACTAAAATTGTCAAAATTTAGAACAACATACCTCTTTGATGATATAATTTGAGTTAAGATCACAATAAAGAGATGCAGTGATCTTGATCGATATCACAACAGTAACAGTTTCTGTTATGGGATCAGACAAGCCAAGTTAAACTCATGAAGTAGTCAAACACAGAAGATATGGGCAAACAATTGAACAAAATGAATTAAAGACATAATTGAGAAAGTTTGAACTTAAACTATCAATTTGATTAATAAATTGTCTAATCAAAAGTTATTAATAGTTTCAAGTTCTTGATTCGTCAACTAGTCAATAATAATAAAAAATACTGTTATTGGGGACAAGGTGATTCCTTACAATATGTGGTTCTCCAAGTCGATTCAACTTCATGATTCATTTAGGACCTAACTAGGTTGCAAGCTTAGGTCAAATGGGCACCTCCACTTAGTATAATTTGTGAATCACAAACCATGATAGTAGCAGCCACTATGAAACCTAAATGATTAACCAAAGTCTTTCACTTATTGAAAGTTTAGAATTTCTAAGCATCCTTAAAAACAATGATCACTGTTGGTGTTCATTATTCAAACAAAGTAGTTATGTACATTACTTAAACCAATAAACCGACAATTTATAAACAAACAGTTTTCACATTTAAGGATATTCACAGTTCAAAAACAAGTAATGAGATAGGAATCACATACCTTTGTGATGTTCACAAGTAAATTCGGAACAAGTTAAGATGAGTGAATCTATATAGTCATCAAAATAGGTTATTAGAACCCTAGATTTTGATCTCGCACATTCTCGGCTCAAGAACAACAACAACCGATTAAAATCAAGTCAAAATAACCTAAAGGGACAGTGAAATCAAACCTGTAATCGCAAAAAGAGTGAGCAATTTAACCCTAATTGCAGAGAAATTGACAGATTCGAGAGCGAGATAGGAATCTTTGATCGAACAATGAAGGTACTGTGTCGCCGGTTCGAGAGTATGAGAAGCGGGTGTGTGTGAATTTGAACGTGTGAATAAGAAAAGTGACCAAGTCTCCCTTTTATAGTATTAGGTTTAGCGAACTTAGAAATATCTAAGATTTTAAACAAGTTCGCTAAAGGCAGTCTCCAAGTCCGCTAAGAATAAGCCGACTGAGACAAGTTCGCTAAAGGGAGATTTATGTATAAACAAGTTCGCTAAGGCCTGAAAGAAGTATCCTAAGCCTAAAAGAAGTTCGCTAAGGCTTGAAACAAGTACGCTAAGCCTAAAAGAAGTCCGCTAAGGCCAGGGAAGTTCGCTAAGCCTAAGGAAGTTCGCTAAGGCTAGAAACAAGTACGCTAAGCCTAAAAGAAATTCGCTAAGGCCAGGGAAGTTCGCTAAGCCTAAGGAAGTTCGCTAAGGCTTGAAACAAGTACGCTAAGGCCAAAATGAAACTTGTGAATATGAGATTTTCTAAGTAAAAAAGAAGTCCGCTAAGGTGTAAACAAGTTCGCTAAGAACTAGTTTCACCTCAGTAGACTTTTAGACAAGTGGAGAAGTTCGCTAAGTCAAAAACCTTCTTACCGGACTTCTCAAACACTTGAATAAAAGGAAAACACGGGAGAAGTTCGCTAAGGAAAAATTCTACTTAGCGGACTTCATATCCCATGAAAATATTCTAAGTATATAAGAGAAGTTCGCTAACAACAAGTGTTTAGCGGACTTCTCAAGGCTTAGACAAGTTTTTAAAGTTAAATGAATTTAACAGAAAAGGAGAAGTTCGCTAAGGACTAAAGTCAACTTAGCGGACTTCATGCCTTAGAGTTAAAAACATTGAAAGAGGATGTAGGACCGATGATTACTCAGAGAAATAATCAAAACAAGAACTCTTTACTTGAAGATCACAACCATGCGGAATAAAGTTGTATCATACTTGTTTTTACTTAAGCTTTGTTTTACTTATACTTGTAGTTTGATTGTATTGATTGCATAAACTAGTGAACACAAGATAATAAATTTCTCGGTACTATTTGCATTAACTCAAGTTCAAACTGTTACAAGTGTAAGCACTGAAACGGGTACTTGTGAATGAACTAGCTAACAACTATAAATAGTACTAAGGAGATCAACTACAGCCGTTGATCTCATACGGGCTAATCTAACCGTACATGAAAGTCAAACAATAAACTTACTAAAAGAACATTAGCAAACATACAAAAGAGGAAATGTGCAAAATGCATTTATCTATAAGTAGGAGACGGCTAGGATGTGACTTTGGAAGAATAGAAGCAGTTGCAGGTCTGAATTCTGCAAAAGTAATCTTTCAGTACTTTTCCGGTTGAACTCTTTATACTGTTGGATAAAAGAGTTCACCCGGAAATGTTCTTCCGGTTGATCTTCCGGTTGATAAATCTTCCGCTTGAGCGTCTTCCGCTTGAACATGTCTTCAACCGGAAATCTTCATCTTGAACCGGTTGACTCAGAAATTCATTTCCTTACAATCTCCCCCTAAGATGATGCTGCCAAAATTTATCCTCTGTATGTTGTTCTTCAAAAATTGACTATCTCCAAGAGCTTCACTCTTCTGGAGATTGCGGCCTTTCAAATTGAACTCTTGTTTTGTTCAATTGTCTCATGATCCTTCTGGTTTGAAAATTGAAGGTTGAAAGAAGAGGTCTTTTAGCAATGGACTTCTTTCTTCCAGGTGAAACACCAGTGGCAGGATCAGCAGATGATTTATCAGTTTCAATTGGGACCTTTTCTTTCCCTTTATCTGCTTGAGACGATGCTTGAACAGAACTGGTTGCGGCTAACTCAGTGGGTTCAGAAGGCTTTGTTGGTGATATGGTGGGTGGTTTCATGGCTTGTGGCTGTGGAGTTGAAGAGGTGGAGTTTTTAGGTGGAGATGAAGGTTGATTATACTTCCAAATAGATGGACAGGGTTTGGGCTTGGCAGGGGTGATATCAGTCCAGTTATCTATCCTAAATTTTGGATGAATGTATTTAGGCTTGGTAGATCTGGATCCCCTGGGCCTTGGGTTCATTCCCCTGGGTCTATGTGAGTAAAATCTGGAAGATGGAATGGGAACATGGGAGGCTGGATGCTTGAGTCTTTCCAACAAGTTGGAAGGGAGAGACTCAGCAAGTAGGTCAGAAGCATCAAAAGGTTCAGGTTTAATGTATGTAGATGAGGGGTTACCTGTGACTGTCTCAGATGGCAAAGGCATTTGGAGACTTGGAATCACAGCAAACTCTGCTCCTTTCACTTGTTTGAGCAGCTCATCTACAATTTTGCAAGTATCTTTTGCCTTCATCTTCTCTACTTCAGCAGCAGGCTTGAGACATCTGATGATAGCACATCTCTTGATCCTTTCCAATAGCTCCAGGTTGTCTAAACTTTTGTTCAAGACAGTTGGCATTCTGGAAGCTATGTTGATCAGCCTGTTTTTCTCCTGTTCACTTAATTTAACAAGGTCATAAACCTGCATTCTCCATTCAATCGATCTCTTCCTTGCTTCATCTACCAATCCTTCAACCACAAAGTCATTTGATAGAAGATCCAGGTCTGCCAAAAATTGTTTGTATTGCAAATTTGATTTGGCTTCCTCTGATCTTATCCTGGCTTGATTATCTTCCCAGTCATGGATGAATTCTTCTTCATTCAGGTCATCCATAGTCTCTTGTTCTTCTGACTGGTCAGAATCAACCATAGTATCTATTACCCTTGGTTGAGGAGTTATGCAATCTTCACTCTCCTTCAGTCTGATCATCCTCCTAGGTTTGGTTTGTTTCTTTCTTTTGAAGCTCAAAGGAGGCTCTGAATCGGAGGTGGAGTGCAGTTGGATCAATGTTTCAGCAATCTCAGCTTCTGTTGAGTTTTCCGGTTGAGTCTCTTCCGGTTGAACTTTTTCCGGTTGAGTCTCTTCCGGTTGAACATCAGCCGGAGATTTTGTACTTAGTTCTTTCAGTACAGTGCTGATATCCTCTCCTTCTTTTTCACCTTCAACTTCTTCAGTCTGAGTGACTGAAGCATCATCATCCACATCTTCATGAACCACATCAACAACTGGTTCAGAGACAATGTTAGTTGTGACCTCATCCACTTTAGATTTGGCAAATGCCTCCTCTTGTGGGATAATCACATTGGTCAAGAAGTGCTTGACCTGCAGAATGCTCTCTGGCTGAGCACCTGCAACTAACATTGTTGCTTCAATCATTCCCAACAGGCTTGGATCCTGTGGAAATACCTTCATAAGTGAGCTCATCTTCACCTTGGTTAACCCATCAGCAACTGAAAAGGGATCAACTTTAGCCGATTTGAAGGCTGTATGCCTTACTTCTTCAGGTAAAGGCACTGTTTGATCAAGTTCTTCTTCTTCAGTTGTGGTTGCAGCAGCAGCAGTAATAGGTGTTGGAGGATTAGTTTTCTCCCCCTTTTTGGCAGCATCAGCTTCTACAGCCTGACCTCCAAAAGGAAATGGGTTCAAAGAACTAACCTCAGCAGTATGCTGTGCAACCGGTTGAAACTTTGGTGCAGGGGAAGTTTCCGGTTGAGCAGTTGAGGCTTCAACAGGAACTTCTTGAGCTTGAGCAGCAGCAGGAGTGGTCATTACAAGGCTGGCAACAGTCGAATTGAGACTGGTTACCTGAGCCTGTAGTGATTTGTACAATGCCGTCAATTCTGTAAGTGTTAAACTATCCTCAACTGGAGTTTTACCAGTATCATAGGAAAAAGATGGACCATCAACCCTATGTTGATCAAGTCCACCACCCTGGTTTTCTTGGCGCCTGGGATTCCCCTTAACTACAGTTTTTCCTTTAGGATCCACTAAGGGATCTTCCGGTTGAACTATAGTATGGGTTGCCATGGATTGGGTCTTATGAATGTTACCACCATCATCAAAGTTCAATGAGAAACTTTGAGTGGCAGCAGCCCTTTCCACATGAATCTCATCTAAACTCCTGAGATTCACCTCCTGGGGTGAATGTGGGTTAGATGTAGCAGTGTGAGTGTCACTCAGAATGTTCCCATGTAATGTGGTGTGTGGGTTAATAACACCATCATCTGTGACATCTCTTTCTACATCATCATTCACAGGTGAGAAGTGTGAAGTGTAGGGTGAGAAAGTGGATGGGGATTGTACATCCATATGAAATGACTCCCCCTCAGAAGAAGGTTCATCAACAAGTTTAAATCCCAATTTGGCTGACCCAGTTGGCTTTGTGCCAAGGGTTGGTTCAGGGCTGGAGGCAATGGGTTGCAAGAGAGGAGTAGGCTCTTGCACAACCTTTTTGAGCCTTTTGAGCTTTGTAGGCTTTGGGGAAGGGGGGATGGTGGGAATTGATGGTGGGTCTGAATCTCTTCTCCTTTTTCTTTTAAAAAATATGGTTGAAGTATCAGAAGGAGAAGGTGGTTGATCAGTGGTGGGTTCAACTACTGTGGATGGTACAGTGTTGTCCACTGGAGCAAGTTGCTCTTCAGAAGCATGTGTTTCCGGTTGAGAACTAGGTTCTCCTTGTTCAACCGGAATCACCCTTTGGATTGGCATGGGATGGTCAGTGTCCCTCCCAAGGAATGGCTTCTTGTTGGTGGTTAATTTGGAAAATGAGTTTTCAGATAATGCTCTTGGAACCAGCATCATGTTTCCATCCAAATTAATTTTGGGGTATTTTTCTTGCAAAATGTAAGTTAAAAATCTAGGGTACATGTAAAAAGCAAAGTTCTTTGCATTACCCTTTAAAGCATTAAAAATTACAGCAGAAAAATTGTATACCTCCCCTTTCACCACAGCATAGAAGGCAGAAGCTTGCTCAACAGCCATTTCATCAAATCCTGATTTCTTTGGCGACAGGCACACCATGATGGTGTGAGCCAGAAATCTCCATTTGTAGGGCATTTGACCCTTGTTAACAGTGGCAGTTCCTTCAGTAGCACCACCATAGCCAATTGCTTTGAGCAGAGCCATGTACTGCTTGGGGGTTCTGCGAACATACCCATTCTTGTCATTCAATTTCAGCAATTCCCTAATCATGGATTCAGTGATGAGAACAGTTTCCCCTTTTACAGTTGACTTCAGCGTATCCTCCTCTACATCGTCTACATCCTTCTCGAGCAGTTGGATGTTCTTCCAGAATTCAGAGAGAATTTCCTCATATAAATAAACCACAACAGTGAGTGCGTGATTCAGATATGAAGTTTTGAGCAAATTGATCATCTCGGTGAAGGTTTCAGCATGTGTAGAGTTCACTGGTTCGTCAAGAAACGCAACTAAGTTGTGTTCAAGTGGGAAAGGATCATTCTTCACTGGTTGTTTCCCTTTTGCTTTGGACTTCGGTGACATTGTTGATTTACTTATGAGAGAATTTTGAGAGTAGAAAGAAATGGTTCTGAAAATTTCTAGGTTTTCGGATTTTGAACGATTTCTTGCTTTTGGATTATGAGGAGTGTTGAAGGGGTTGTGGGTATTTAACTGGTGGGTTTAAAGATGGGTGACAGTTATCAGCGATGGGATAAAGTACGCTGAGTCACAGGAGAGAGAAAGAAAAAGTGCAAGTGGGTCCGCAAAAAGTGTGCTTCAGGTGGTTGTACAATACAACTCCCTGTTGCGTGTCTTTTGAATTTTAATTCGGAAAATAAATTAAAACACTTTAAATGCACAATCCGCTTGAAAATATGTGCCTCAACTGGTGAATTAAATGATTCATTTAAGACAAAAGATTTTTCCGGTTGAGATTCAAGCGGAGAGTTTTTCTCTCCAAACATCAAAATTTCTTTCCGTTTGAAAGTTGAACCGGACAGATTTTGCCGGTTGAAAATTTTTCCGGTTGAGGTTGTCAGCAGGAAATAAAATTTCCGTTTGAAAAAATTTTCAATTTTAATCTGAACTTTCTAATAAAGAATTGTTGTGCCTTTTACCAGTTTCAGAAATTTCGATGGTGTGATCAAAAATTGAATTTCCGGTTGAAGATGACTTTCCGGTTGAGATTCAACCGGATGTGTTGAACTGGAAAGTTCAACCGGAAGACAGAAAAACACTTGATTTTGAAAAATTACATGTATCAGTTATCATAGTTTAACAGTATGACCTGACTATGATTGAAAAGTTGTCTAACTGATACAGAAACTTTTTCTTTTTCTTTTTCTTTTTGTATCAAGAGACGGGCTCTTTGACACAAAATGGTCTCTTTTATTAAGTTTGTGAAAACAGTTTAATCAGTCAAAGTTCATCATACCAATGACACTAATGAGATAGAAAAATCTAGCTTCATCAAATGCTTTGGTAAACAAATCAGCCAATTGTTGATTTGTATGAACTTTAACCATTCTAATTAAATGTTTCTCAGCACAATCTCTAATAAAATGGTACCTGATGTCAATGTGTTTTGCTTTTGAGTGTTGAACAGGATTGTTTGTGATTGATATAGCACTGTTGTTGTCTGCTAGAATTGGAGTCTCCATGAACTTGATGCCATAATCCAACATTTGATTCTGAATCCATAAGACTTGACTGCAGCAGCTTGATGCAGCAATATATTCAGCCTCAGCAGTAGAAGTAGATACACAGGTTTGCTTCTTGCATTGCCAAGACACAAGTCTTTCTCCCAAAAATTGGCATCCTCCAGTAGTAGACTTTTTATCCAAGTTGCAGCCAGCATAATCACTATCAGTGTAAGCTTTGAAGGAGAAATCTGAATTCTTTGGATACCACAACCCAAGCTTTGGTTGTCCTTTAAGATATCTAAAGATTCTCTTCACTGCAAACATGTGTGATTCCTTTGGTTGACACTGGTATCTAGCACATAAACAGACACTAAACATGATGTCAGGTCTGCTAGCTGTGAGATAGAGCAGTGATCCAATCATTGCCCTGTAGAGATGAACATCCACTGGTTTTCCACTTAAGTCACTGTTTAACTTGTGGGAAGTGGAGATAGGAGTTCTTGAGGTTGAAACAGACTGCATATCAAACCTTTTTAGCATATCTTGAATATATTTTGACTGATTCAAGAAAATTCCATTGGCAGTTTGTTTCACTTGTAGGCCTAAGAAGAAATTCAGTTCACCCATTGAACTCATTTCAAACTTAGATTGCATCAATCCCTCAAACTCTTTGCATAAGGCAGCATTGGATGAACCAAAGATGATGTCATCAACGTAGATTTGTACCATCAAAGTATCTTCGCCATCAGATTTCACAAACAGTGTTTTGTCAATAGCTCCTCTCTTGTAGCCATTCTCTAGGAGATAGTTTGAAAGTGTTTCATACCAAGTCCTAGGAGCTTGCTTTAGACCATATAAAGCCTTAATTAGCTTGCATACCTTGTTGGGGTAATGAGGGTCTTCAAAGACAGGAGGTTGCTTGACATACACGTCTTGTTCCAAAAGACCATACAGAAAAGCACATTTGACATCCATTTGAAATACCAGAAAGTTTTTGAATGCAGCATAGGCAAGAAATATTCTGATTGCTTCAAGCCTGGCCACAGGAGCAAAAACTTCATCATAATCAATGCCTTCTTCCTGTGTGTAGCCTTGAGCTACAAGTCTGGCCTTGTTTTTTATCACAATTCCTCTGTCATCCTTCTTGTTTCTGAATACCCATTTGGTTCCAATTGGTTCTTCACCTTCAGGTAGGTCTACCAATTCCCAAACCTTCTGTTTATTGATCTGAAACAATTCCTCTTGCATTGCCTCTACCCAGCTTTCATCTTCCAATGCATCATTGATCTTTGTGGGTACTTCTTGAGACAGAAATGCAGCATGAAGGCAAATGTTTGCATCAATAGACTTGCTTCTTGTCAGCACAGGAGCTGACAAGTCTCCTATAATATTCTCCCTTGGATGATTCTTACTAACTCTTCTATCAGTAAACATTGGAAATTCATGGCTTCTTCCATTATGAGGAATATTGAGTTGAGGTAATAACTCAATATTGTTGGCTTGTGAAACAGGTTCTGAAACTTCAGTTGGTTCTTGAGAACTAGGGACTGAATCTGAGATTAGATGCTCAAAACTGTACTCATTTGAACCAGCATCAGTTAAATCATTGGATTCATTTTTCTCAAAATTTTCTGAAAAATTGTTTTCCGGTTGAGTCTCAACCGGAGATTCTACTGCTACAGGATCCGTTTGAATTTCAACCGGAAGTTCAACCGGATGAACTTCTGCATCAGCAAGAACAATTTCAGAGGCTTTCTTTGAATTGTTGGATTTCACAGGCTTGGTGCTGATGGATGAAAAGAAGGTAGGTTGCATTTGCAATCCTTTGGTGTTCATCTGCCAGATATTATCAGCTGACCTCATGTGATTCTGCTTAAGTTCCTGTTCCCGCACTGTTGAACTCAATGGCTTCTCAATGGTAAAGTTGAAAGCAGTGGTTAGTGCATCTATATCAAATAACCAATCTGGTTGAGATACAAAATTGTTAAGAGATTTCTCATTAAAGGTTACATTAATGGTTTCCTCAACAATTTTAGTATTTTTATTGTATACCCTGAATGCTTTTGACACACCAGAATATCCAACAAAATATCCTTCATCTGCCTTTTCAGCAAACTTAGGCAACAACCTATTAGTTATCAAAATAGTAATAGGACAGCCAAATGATTTAAAGAAGTAAATGTTAGGTTTTCTACCTCTCCAAAGCTCATAAGCAGTTTTATTTTTACCCTTAACAATCAAAGTCCTGTTTTGGACATAGCAAGCAGTGTTTACTGCTTCTGCCCAAAATATCACAGGTAACTTAGAATCTGCTAGCATTGCTCTAGCAGCCTCAATTAATGTCTTATTTCTCCTTTCAGCAACACCATTTTGCTGTGGAGTTCTAGGAGCACTGAATTGTCTAAGAATTCCCTTTTCCTCACAAAATGAGTTCAAAACATGATTTTTAAACTCAGTGCCATTGTCACTTCTGATTGTCTTAACTTTCAATTTTGCTTGATTTTCTAAAGATACAATTAGTGTTTTTAACAATTCAGCAGTTTCATCTTTTGTTTTTAAGAAAAACACCCAAGTATATCTTGTGAAATCATCAATAATGACAAAACAGTATGACCTTTTTCCTAAGCTCATCACTCTAGTTGGACCAAACAAATCCATATGCAAGAGTTCTAGAGGTTGAGTGATAGAAGACTCAGTTTTTGGCTTGAAGGAGGTCTTGTGTTGCTTACCCTTGAGGCAAGAAACACAGTGTTCATAACAATTGAACTGCTTATTAGGAAGACCCTTAACCAAGCCAAGATTCACTATTCTGTTCATGTTCTTGTAGTTAACATGACATAACCTCCTATGCCATAAATCAGATTCATCCACTGAGGCTTTGGATATAAAGCATGCAATTCCACTTGCTGGAGTGGCAACAGATAAATCCAAAATATATAGTCCTTCTCTCCTAGGTGCTCTGAGCAATACAAGTTCATCAGGGATGTTAACACCAGGTTTTAAGACTATGGCCTCTCTCTCAGTGAACATCAAATTCAAATTCTTGTCACACATTTGTGAGACACTAAGTAAATTGAAATTTAATGTATCAACAAAATTTACCTTGTCAAAGGTAAGCTTTCCATTACTAACAGCACCTTGTGCAGTAATGTGTCCTTTAGCACTCCCAAAGGCTACAGGACCTCCGTTTATGTTTTTGGGGTTTTCCAATACATGCTTTTTTCCTGTCATGTGGCAAGTGCATCCACTATCAACAACCCATAGGCTTTGTTGGCCTTTATTATGCACCTACACACGAAGAAAGTTGGTTAATTTCTAAAGGGAACCCAAGCCTTTGAGGTCTTGGGCTTGCCAGAAGCATCATAATACTTGTACTCTTTGAGTACTAAAGTATTTTGTATTGGATCCTCATTCAACAGATCATCTTGATCAATGTTCAAGTGTTCAGACTGTTCACTTGATTGACACTGTCTGTTTGTTTTGCTAAGCCTTCTCTCAGCAATCTTCCTCTCTCTGTATTCCCTGTATTTCTTTTGTTTGTTGGTCAAAACCTTTGGCAACTCATTGGGTGAGGTGTAGGTCTGATCAACACTGGTCACTGGTGAGATTCTAGCATTAAAGTTTGAAAATTTGTTTGACTGGCTAGATCTCTCACTGTGAAATGCAACAGTGGCATTTCCATTTGAACTAGAGGGAATTTCCGGTTGAGAGTTGTGCTTGTTTTTCACAAAATTTTCTCTAGAGGTGGTCTTGCCTCTAGATGGGTTTCTCCTTCCTTGACCTTCAAAGTGGTCATACTCATCAGTGAACTGAACCCTGGGTCGTTGTCTAGGTGCAGTAACTGATCTGAGTGTTTTGGAGATTTCCGGTTGAACTTCATTTCCGGTCGAAAATTTTTCCGGTTGAAGTTCAGCCGGAACCCTGTTCGGTTTTAAGACTGAAAAACTTCCATTTTTGTTGTTCCCGATTAAAACTTTGTTTGACTCAGTATCAAAATACTTCAATGTGTTACTTCTTACAGGTGAAGTTCTACCTGTAGATTTTTTCTGAGTAGAAACAGTTTTGGGTTTTAACAGGTTTTGAGTTTTACTCAAAGGATTGAATTTGCACATTGCAGCCATGTGCCCTTTCTCACCACAGAAAACACATTCAAACATTTTTCTTTGGTAAGTGGTTGTGTTTTTGGTTGATTCTTCATTTGTGACCTGGTGATAAGTTAGCTTACCCATTTTCTCAGTTTCACTGGGTTTTGGCTGCTTAGGTAGTTTACCTCCAACTTTTGAGTCTTTGGGCTCATAAATAGTTGGTGGTGGAAAAGCAACTTTTGGTTTTAAAACCTTGGATTGGTCAACAGATGCTAATGTGCTAGCATCTTTGACTTCACAGTTTGATAATGATTCAACAGATTTTGTTTCAGAAGAAGAAGATGTAGTGCTATCAACAGTTAGACTCACACTACACTCCTTCTGAAGTGCTTGGATTGGAGCAATAACAGGTGAGTATTCCTTGGGTGGTTCAACATTGTTGTACCCAATACCTGTTTTCCCATGCATTACCCCATTCCAAAGTTTCTCAGCTTTCTTGTTAGCTGTTTGGAATTTGTCACAGGTGAACAAGGCATCTTTTAACTTAATTTCAAGAACATCATTTTCTGCTTTTGCATCTTTTGTTTCTTGTCTTGAAATAGTTAGTTTGTTCAACAGATCCTCCAATTGTGTTTCCAAAATAGAGTTAGTTAGCTTCAAAGCATCAAATTCTTTGTTTAAACTTTCAATTTTGGTGATGTATGCATTTTCAGTTTTCTTAAAGCAATTCTTTAACTCATTCAAATTAGAAACTTCATCAATTAGATCAGTGTTATGTTTCCTGTATTTTGACACTTGTTCTATGCATGCAGGGCTGCATAGATTTTCCAAAACCTTTTCAGGAATCTTATTTACCTGTTCAGTTGAATCTTCTTTGGCCATCAAAGCATGGTTGATTGGCTCAAACTCAGTGACAAAGTCATCCCACTCATAGCATTCAGTCTGGTTAGCTACAGCTGCCACCACATTTTGATTTCCAAGTGGTTTTGGTTGTGTTAGCTGTTGGTTGCTGTTGTTGTTGTTTTGTTGACTGCTGCTGTTGTTGCTTCCATGGTTTGATCTCTGTTGGACATTGTTGTTATTGTTATGTCCATCTCTCCTTGGTTGCTTGCATTCCCTGGCAAAATGACCAAGTTGGTGACAATTATAACATTTAGCTTTAGATTTATCCAACCCAATTGATGATCCCTTTGACCCTTTATAAATTCTTCCAGTTCTTTTATAAAATCTTTGTGCCCTTACAGAAACCATAGCTAATTGAGTTAAAATGTCCATTTCTTCTAGATCATCTGCCCCTATACATTCCAAGTCTTCACGTGTGAATCCTTGAGATGAGTCAGTTGCCACATAGGCAGAGTGAGAGTTGTCAAACAGTGTTGAAGAACTCTCTGAGCATCTAGGTGACTCATTGAAACTGACTGAGGGTGAGTGATATTGAGAAGAATTTGAAATCTTTTGAAAATCAGTTGTAACCAAAGCAGTGGTTTGCAACTGTGGTGATGCTTCAGGAAAGTTGTTTTGCTTAAGATTAAGCTCCATTTCATAAGCACTAAGGACTCCATGGAGTTCACTTAGTTTAAGCCTTTTGAGGTCCTTGCACTCCCTAATGCTTACTGTATAGACAGTCCACATTGGAGGTAAGGATCTCAAGAACTTCCTGTTGGCATCAGCCTGTTCTGTTGTTACTTCTACCTTTTGCAATTCATCAAGAAGTGAAACAAATCTAAGATACTAGTTGGTCATAGATTCACCAGTTTTGTATGTGAAATTTTCATATCTTTGTTTCAAAACATCCTTTTTGTTTTCCTTAACCTCACTAGACCCTTCATACATCTCACTGAGAGCATTCCACAAGCCATGTGCTGTCTTATATCCCTTGAACCCTACCAGTATAGAGTTGGGTAATGCAGCCTGGAGTGTCCAGTAGGCCTTGTGATCATATTCAAGCTCAGTATAATCAGCTTCAACATATCTGTCTAGTGGTTTTGGTATGTACACTTCGGCATCATCAGCAGATTGAACAGTTGGACTGTAAGGACCTACAGTCAACCTGTTCCAAATGCGTCTATCTAGGCTTCTAACAAAAGCTTCCATCCTGAGTTTCCAAGTATCAAAGTCATCAGGAGTGAAAATTGGTGGTTTGTTAGAGCTACCATTTAGTGAACCAAGAGTTAAGTCAGTCATTGTGAAAAACAGTTTGTAAAACAGAAAAGCTTATAAAAACTCAAGTGAGCAAGTAAAGTATCAACTTTGAGGCACTAGAAGTCTTCAAAGTGGAGAGCCAAAGCTCTGATACCACTTGTAGGACCGATGATTACTCAGAGAAATAATCAAAACAAGAACTCTTTACTTGAAGATCACAACCATGCGGAATAAAGTTGTATCATACTTGTTTTTACTTAAGCTTTGTTTTACTTATACTTGTAGTTTGATTGTATTGATTGCATAAACTAGTGAACACAAGATAATAAATTTCTCGGTACTATTTGCATTAACTCAAGTTCAAACTGTTACAAGTGTAAGCACTGAAACGGGTACATGTGAATGAACTAGCTAACAACTATAAATAGTACTAAGGAGATCAACTACAGCCGTTGATCTCATACGGGCTAATCTAACCGTACATGAAAGTCAAACAATAAACTTACTAAAAGAACATTAGCAAACATACAAAAGAGGAAATGTGCAAAATGCATTTATCTATAAGTAGGAGACGGCTAGGATGTGACTTTGGAAGAATAGAAGCAGTTGCAGGTCTGAATTCTGCAAAAGTAATCTTTCAGTACTTTTCCGGTTGAACTCTTTATACTGTTGGATAAAAGAGTTCACCCGGAAATGTTCTTCCGGTTGATCTTCCGGTTGATAAATCTTCCGCTTGAGCGTCTTCCGCTTGAACATGTCTTCAACCGGAAATCTTCATCTTGAACCGGTTGACTCAGAAATTCATTTCCTTACAGAGGAAGTTCCCTAAGAACAAATTTGTTCTTAGCGGACTTCAAGAAATAAAAACAAAGAAAAAAATTTCAAGTCCAAGAACAAGTTCGCTTAAGGCAAACAAGTCTTCAAACCTGAGAACTGTTATTAGCGGACTTGCCTTATGATGAAGTTCGCTAAGGCAAAAACAAGTCCGCTAAGACAAGAATTATGAAAAACTACCACGAAAAAATTCTAAGTCCTAAAATTTTCAAAAAATTTAATGAATTGCAGTTTAACCACAAGACTAAAAACATAAAAGCATGCCTACAACTAGTAACCTACCAGGAAGATAAATTTTGTATAAATAAGCTAAGCACTTGTTAACTTCAACAAATTTGACAAGGACACATCTAGTACCTAAATTTGACTTTTACTGGTCAAAATTCCACCCGAACTCAAAATTTCCATTTTCATCCGAATTGGGTCTTTCCACCCTAACTCAAGATGTCATTATTTTTAAGTGGGTTAACTTCAAACCAATTCAAGGATTGATTCTAGCATAAGATGGTCAATTTTTCACCAAATTTGGAAATTTAAGTACTTTGACTTAAGCTTCACCTATTTTTGCATGGTCGTGGTCAGACATGTTTAGAATTATGCCGGTTATTTACGTGATCAATAACACTTACAATTCAAATCACCTTTCGGATCCGGTACCCTAAGTCAGATTGTCGGTATTGTTTATCCACTTAAGCTCAGACAAGGTAATTTTTAACATATTTCTGTGATGTATTATCATGTTTTGTCCGATTAGTGAATGATGTGATCAACCTTATATACAACTTAAGTCACCTGAATTCTACCATGGGTCATTTTCTCACTTAGGATACAGCCCACACACATAAGAATTTTAAAATTGGAACATATGGAATTTCTTCAACATATGACAACTTATATTATTTCCCCCTATTTCTTTAGTGTTAAGTAGCTGATTTCATGAATGGATGTTAAGAAGGACCGCGTGAACACAAGGTCATTGCTTTCGCAAAAAAGCAGATGTTTCACGGATAATGATGGATGTGATGATGGGATCGCGTGGACACAAGGTCATTGCTTTCGCAAAGCAGATCTGCCACGGATTTATTAATGGATGAAGCAGCACCAAGGTCTTTGCATAAGTGTAGACGCAAGGAGCGATGGGTCGTTTGCTAATCACGTGATAATGAGATGAAGATGAGATCAAACAAGTAAATACAAATGAAATTTGTATTAATAAGCCTTCAGAACACACACACAGAAGTGTAGAATATGGCAAGAAGTTTTCCGAAGTCTTGAACTCTCTACACATGCTACCTATTTATAGGTACGACTAAATGAGCTACGGACCACATCTGGACCATCTGGTCCGGGCGGACCATTTGATACGCAGGACCAACTGGTCCGCTGCCCTCATAGTCACACACACATAAGCTCTAATATAGATACAATACACGAGACACAATGTAGCATAAGAATATGCTTCTACAAACTCCCCCTTAACGTGTAGTGTATCTTTTCTAACTAAATATCTAGTCTTCAATCTTCAACAATGTTGCATCCGATCGTGAACTTGAAATCTTGTCAGAAATAAAGCTTGTATGGCTGGATCATTCTTGAATAAATCTTTGATCTTCAAGATCCACTTGTGAAAGATATAACACACTCCCCCTTTCACCTTGCTTGAGTCTTGACACATAAAAACCTGCAACTTTAGAAGACAAAAGTGCGGATTTTCTTTGAATTTCCAAAATAATTTAATTTTGGTGCAAAATTTCTCTTCGAGAATCCAAGATATTGATTTTGAAATTTTGATTTTGTATCAAGTGTTGATCAATCGAAAACAACTAAGAAATAAAATCTTTTTGGCTTTTAGAAACTTTAGATCAAAACACACCTAAAATCTTTTTGATTTTTCAACGTTATGTTAAAACACACCAAAAATCTTTTTGAATTTTACTAAAATGGAAATATAAATGCAATACAAAATTGGACTCTATTTTTGGTATTTTGCGAGAAAGATCACGACACGAGATCATATCAGACATAACGCATCTAGCACATTTCAATCGGTCTTAATCAGCATGCAAGCCAAGATAATCGCAAATACAACATTTATGTTTATTTCAGCATACACCAATCATTTTTATCGTTTTCAGATATGCTTAAGGTAATTTTATCATGCACTGATAACTCGGCCTCCACTCTATCAGAAATACTAGCAAATCATCATATTTATCATATAAAACCAACTTACTTAGAGATTTAATCATCCTTGATGAGTCATGCAAAAATAAAGCAGAACCCTAAACAAACAACAATCAGGTCGGCCTTGAGAGCACGCAGAGAAAGTCCGATTGTTTAGGAAAATAAGAAATATAAAAATAAAGCAGAAATTGTATAATCTAACAACAATCAGGTCGGTACTCCCGTACACGCAGAGAAAGTCCGATGGATTATACGAAACACCAAAGAAAATAAAGCAGAACGTCAGACGAACACCAATCAGGTCGATCTTTCGATACGCAGAGAAAGGCCGATCGTTTGACAAAATAAAGAAAATCTAACAAGTTGAAATTTTTGCAAAATGAAAACATGCATTCATCAAGATATCTCTTTATTCTATTTTTGGAATCATCACACAGCATTCATCAAGAAGAAAATAACCAAAGATCATCAGGCAAGCTTTATGTTTATATCGTACTTGCAGATATCAGATTAGTCATGCACATTCACAGATTATGCAAGTACCTACAGCCTTTAGACTTAATCTATCCATGGCAGATAACATATATGCTGATGTAACATAATTTCTCGCTTTTGTCTGATCAATTTCTCAATTTTCCATTTTTTTTATATTTTTCCAATTTCTCCCCCTAAAATTCAAACAAACACTATTTTTTTGAATTTTCAATTTTCTCCCCCTAAAAATATGTACAACTACAAAATGTAAACATATGAACAAGAAAGAAAATTGATCGACCAACACTGACACTTGGCAGTTTTAGTTTTGAAAAAAAACCGGTTGAAAAATATTTGAAAAAGATATGTCGTTGAAACACTAAATTAAGCAAGTTCTTCACTATCAGCAACACACGCATGACAGGTCTTCTTGAAGAAACCTGCAGACACCAGATAAAACATTAGTGGTTTTGGGATCGGCCCGAGTTAACAGCCTCGGGTCACCCGGTGTCTTCAACATGGTCTTTGTTTGCCAAGGAAACAGCTCGTGGTTTCCACATCATTGGCGATTGAAAACTGTTCAATGAACCCACAAAATGATCAACTTGCGTCTTCGTCCAAGACGGCTTACTAGTTGATTTGTACATCGATGATTGTGGTTCATCAAAAATATGACCATTTAAATCCACATATTTAGCAGTTTTGTGCACATAGGAGTGAATGCTCGCATTCGTAGGACATTGTGCAGCAAGATGCCCTGGTTTACGACATGCATAACACTTCCTTTGAAAAACATTAAGGGAACTGCTACCCAGATTTGATTCAAAAATTTGATTTTTATCAACAAAATTCTTTAGATTTTTCTTGTCCTGTTTGAACACATCATGATAACCAAAAATATTTTCTGAACTGAATGAATCAAAGAAATCATCAGAAGTATCATACCTTGGAGATGGACTTCGTTGAGAAGAACCAGAACTATAAGAAGACTCTCCAGAATAATAATGATCATTCTTTGATTTGACAACATGTCGTTTCTGCTGTTGTGATTTGTTCTGTTGAGTTAAACCAGCAACTTTCTGTGGTCGTTGTTTTTGAGAAACTACTTCATCCTTAGAATCATAACCAAGACCTTTATGCTTGTATCCCTGGACTTTTGAAGAATTTGAAAAAGCCGTTGGAACTGCTCTGCCTTTAGCTGCACTGGTAAATTTAGCTTTAATAGCTTTCAATTTGTTATTTTGAATCAAAGCTTTTTCTTCTTCATGGACAGATGAAGAACCAGACGCAATTTTCTCACAAAGCTTTTCATCTTCCAAAGCCTTTGAAATTGACATAAACTTTGGAGCTTCACCTAATTTCTTCTTCCTTTTCTCGGATTTGTTTTTCTTCTTCTTTGCTGGAGTTGCAAATTTAGAATAATCTTGCAATTCAGCTCTTGGATCAAGTGACACAGATGGAGGATTTAATATAACTACTGGAGCTGGAACAGAACGTAATTCCTCTTCTTTCACACTTTCGTCAGTCTTTTCCTGATTGTAAATGTAATTCAGTAATGTAGGAGACATAGCTGAATTCTTTACTTGCTTTTGAAGGGCGAGAATCTCAACTTTTAACTCAGATATTTTGACTTGAGCAGCCAACAAATCTTTCTGAGTACCAATAAAGTCATCTGATAATTCATTGTATTCAGCCTTCAGTTGCCTTTTGGTATCACATAACTCCATTAACTCAGCATGAACCTTCTCCCACTTCTTAGTAAAATAAGTAACATCTTTTGTTAAAATGTCATTCTTTTCACGCATCTGAACATTTTCATCTCGAAGGTTTGAAACTTCTTCTTGAAGTTCTAAAACTTGATCTGCAGCTTCAACAGCAATCGCATTTTCTTTTTCATACCTTTTTGAACAAGATAACTCTTTTCAAATAGATTCTCAAAATCTTGAACTGCATCAAGATGAGCAGCCTTTTCTTTCTCAAAGTTAGCAATCCATTTATCCTTTTCTGTTACCAACTCTGAATTAACTTTTTCTAAATCAGCACATCTTTGTTTTGAACATTCCAAAGCAGCTATCACAACTTTGAGTTCTTCAGTTATCAAACCATAATCTTTCAATAAAGTTTCAAATTTATCATTTGCAACAACACATGCTTCACAGTTCTATTGTACCCCTTTTGTAAGTTCAGCAACTCCATCTTCCAGTACTGTTTCACATGAACTTGTTTCTGAATTAGAATCACTTACCTCCTTCCTTACAACTTCGGCAAGAAATGCAGATTCATCAGGATACCACTCGACATACTTATTTAGAGAACTATCATAAACCAAAGCAGGTTTGGTTGCATTTAATGCCAACTATTTCTGTTTCTCTTCCATTATTTCAATATCCTTATTCCAATCATAATCTTCATCCATTTGTGAAATCAAGGCTTGCGAGTTTGAATTGTTTGTTGAGGACGAAGAGATGGATATTTTCGGATTTTTACATTCACGAGCAAAATGTCCAATTTGTGAACATTTGAAACACCTAACTTTGGATTTATCCAATCCAAGTTTTCCTCCTGGAAGAAAAGATTGTTTACCATGCTTCTTCATGTATCTCTTACCTCTTTCAACAGTCATAGCAAATTGCCAATGTAAATCTAACTCATTTAAATGATCATCATCCAACTCACTTAAGTCATTTGCAACCAAATCAACTTCTCCCAGTTTCCCAAAAATTAAACCATTTGACGATGATATAAAAGCAGATAACAATGAAGCTAGATCCTCAGATGCCTTATCAGGAATTGTAGATTTGATGATTGATTTGGACATGTAGGAGTACAACCTGGAGAATAACTATAAGTCTCAGATTTTCCAGCAAGAAATTCAGTAGGAGGACCTTCACTGAAAATGTTTGACTTTTTAGCATTTATCGTAGAATCATTTTCACCACGATATGCAGCTGGATTATGTACTTGTGCAGGCATGGACTTGTTGACACTCAACTCCATATCTCTTGCTTGTATCTGCTCAATCAAATTGATGAATGACACTCCTGAATACTCTTTATCATGAGTAATCATCATCACATAGTTTTCCCATTTTTCAGGTAATGCTTCTAATAACTTCTCTTTCAAATCAGCTTCTTCCTTTTTGATGCCAACTAAAGCCATTTCACTTAATAAATGTGAAAATCTAGTGATAAGCTTTGAAATATATTCATTTGGATAATGCTTAAAATTGTCGAACTCTTTCTTTAGAACCTTCTGTTTGCTTTTCTTGAATTGATCATTTCCTTCACAACGTTTGCATCCCACAATTCTTTTGCAGAAGTATACGCAGAAAATTGATGTAATAAGTCAGAAGGTAATGCCATCGTTAAAGCACCATAAGCTTTTTGTTTTGCTTGATATGCCTTCTTTTGCTCACCAGTAAGACTTTGTTGCAAAACTGGCCTTCCATTTGTTCCTGTTGGATACTCGTATAGATTATTGTAAGATATCCAAAAATCAACATCATTAGCACCAACATATGCATTAAATCGCTTCACCCAACTATGATAATCTTCCAATCTGAGCAATTTCGGAACTTTCTGACTTGTTCCTATTTCATTATCATAGTTAATGATAGCTTGCATCGTGTTTTGAATCACAGAAAACGCTTGAAAATCCGACATATTTTCCAAAATATGACACTGCAAAAACTTCGAACTCAAAAACGAAGGTCTTCCAAGCGAATTTAGTGGGTCAAAACTTGACGGTACTGGCCATAGGCCGGTACAAGTCCTAGATCTCGTCGAGACGAACGTTTTGACTGGTATTGGGTTCCGTAACTCTTTACGGTTCTCAAGTTACGTCAGTTTTAGTGATGAACACTTTTCTGCCAGCGGACCAAAACACTTTCAGCGGACCAAAATACTACCAGCGGATCAGATTAAATCCGGATCAGATATCGTCCGGCGGACCAGATTTCGTACGGCGGACCAGATGATACGCTGAAATAACTGCCGCGGATCAGATGGTACGCTGAAACTGCCATGGATCAAAAATATGAAGATTGCCTGCGCGGACCAGATCAGCGGATCAGATCTTCGATGAAGATACACGGGCGGACCAACCAGCGGACCAGAAAACTCATCCGGCGGACCAGAATTTCGACCTGCGGACCAAGCTGTAATCGAATGATTTTTTCGATTTTGCAACTTTTGAAGCTTGAATTTGATTCAGTGAGGTGCGAAATCACTTCAGTAACACTCAGACATCATTTTTCATCTCTGAAACACTCGAAATTGCGGAAATTTGATGAAAAATGAAGAAAACCCAAACTTTCTCTCTCTAAAAATCTCAAAAATCACAGAATATGATCATCAAATGGAACCAGATAGCTCTGATACCACTTGTAGAGGCAAGGAGCGATGGATCGTTTGCTAATCACGTGATAATGAGATGAAGATGAGATCAAATAAGTAAATACAAATGAAATTTGTATTAGTAAGCCTTGAGAGCACACACACAGAAGTGTAGAATATGGCAAGAAGTTTTCCGAAGTCTTGAACTCTCTACACATGCTACCTATTTATATGTACGACTAAATGAGCTATGGACCACATCTGGACCATCTGGTCCGGGTGGACCATTTGATACGCAGGACCAACTGGTCCGCTGCCCTCATAGTCACACACACATATGCTCTAATATAGATACAATACACGAGACACAATGTAGCATAAGAATATGCTTCTACATAAGCAAAACAGATGGTGTGCTGATGAGTGAAATCAGGGACTAAATGCTAAAGAAATATTCGTGTGTGTTGGCATATCGTACTTAGCTCAGACTTAGGCAAATTTAAAGAATTTAGCACTGGTAGACTTATAGGTTCACATTTTCAAGAAAATTAATGTGTAATCACATAAATAGTCTACTTCTAAGTATGTTGAGCCTACCGACAGATCAAATGATAGAATTACCGGTCGATCGGATCATATCCTATGGTTAGATCGACAAGACCAGAATCATATCATGTTCCTTACATTTTGTCTGACCACAGACCAAAGATTTTTGATTTTTCTTTGTTTTTGACTTGTGTTTAAAAACACTTTTGACTTTCAACATAGACACTATTTTTGTTTTCTTTGTCAATTTTTCAATGTTTTTGGCTTATCTTCCACATTGTAGGACCGACAGACAGACACAAAAACAGAAATAAACAAGAAAAATCTTTTTGGTCTTTTCAAAATGAAATTAACACAAGACAACCACAAACAAAAGCGTTCAGGTCAAATCAAGGTCAAACAAAACAAGAAGATTGTCTCAAGGAGTCAAAATAACAAATGATCTTAAATATTTGTAGGAAGTAACTATATACAAATAAAGAAGGTAAGATCTTTTTGTGAAATTTTCATGCAGGGCACAGATAATACTCCTAAGCAAATAAACCTATGAAATCAAGACACTAACATACTAGGGAAAGGAAAAAAGGCTTAATCATAGTTAATCATGCCTACAACACTAACCAGAAAGTTAAATCTAGACATATCAAATGGTTTAGTGAATATGTCTGCTAACTGATCATCAGTACCAACATGGACTAAGGTAACTAGCTTTTTCTCAGCACGATCCCTAATGAAATGGTATCTAATCTCACTATGTTTAGTCTTAGAATGCTGAATAGGATTTTTAACAATTGAAACAGCAGCAATAGTATCTATATGAATTGGGATACCCATGAAATTCAAACTATAATCCAGTAGTTGATTCTGAATCAGAAGCATTTGAGAGTAGCTGGAGGCAGCAGCAATGTACTCTGCTTCAGCCGTTGAGACTAACACTGTTGTCTGCTTTTTGCATTGCCAACAGACCAGACGGTTTACTAAGAACTGAGCTCCTCCCGTCATAGACTTACGATTGATTTCACAACCGGCGTAGTCACTGTCTGAGAAGGCTCGAAGATCAAAGGTTGAATCTTTAGGATACCAAAGTCCTCTATTCGGATTTGACTTCAGGTATCGGAAAATCCTCTTCACGGCCATCAAGTGCGATTCTTTCGGTTTACTTTGGAAACGGGGACATAGACAAACTCCAAACATAATGTCGGGACGACTTGCTGCCAGATACATGAGAGAGCCAATCATGGACTTGTATAGTTGCTCATCTACACAAACACCATCCGGATCCTGATTCAACTTGTGACGAGTGACTACGGGAGTAGAAAAACCTTTAGAATCTTGAAACCCAAACTTCTTCAGGATCTCTTTCACATATTTCCCTTGGCTGATTAAAATGCCATCAGGCTTCTGTTTTACTTGAATTCCGAGGAAAAATGTCAGTTCACCCATGGCACTCATCTCAAATTTCTTCTTCTTCTTCATTAGTTCCTCAAATGCATGACATAGGTCGACGTTGGTTGAACCAAAAATGATGTCGTCAACATATACTTGCACTAACAGCATATCTTCTCCAACATGACGTATGAAGAGAGTCTGATTAATCAAACCCCTTTCATAACCATTAGACATCAGATAAGTAGATAATGTCTCGTACCACTTCCTTGGGGCTTGGTGTAGACCATAAAGGGCCTTGTCCAGTTTGTAACATTTCTTGGGAAAAGATTTGTCGACAAACCCCGGAGGTTGTTCTACAAATACGTCTTCGTCAAGCTCTTCGTAGAGGAACGCGGTCATTACATCAAGTTAATAAACAGTGATATTCATTGATGCGACATATGCCAGAAAGATCCGTATTACCTCCAGACGAGCGACAGGCGCGTAGACATCTTCGTAAACAATGCCGTCAACTTGCATGTACCATTTCACAACCAGGCGAGCTTTATTTCTAATAATAATGCCTCGATCGTCTCTCTTGTTTTTGAAAATCCATTTGACAGGTATAGGCTTTACAACTATTGGGGTATAAACAAAGTGCTAGACATTAAGAAATTTGACTTGTAGTAACTCCGTTTGCATGGCTTCAATCCAGTTATCATCCAAAACGGCAGCAACAACAGTGGGAGGCTCTTCTTGTGAAATGAAACAAGAATACAAACATGTGTGCATGTCCTTTGCCTGACCCCGGGTGAGACGTTTGTCAACTGGCCTGATAATCTGATTCGTTGGATGTATCTTGTGAATTCGAGTCTCTTCAACAGCAGGTGCTGGAATAGACGAGTCCAGATTTCCAATTTGTAGATCATCGCCAGGAGTGTCTCTAGTATCAATCTCTGTTACGTCATTTGAGTCAAAATCATGCGTTACAGCATCAATTTCTATAGTGTTGTCTGCCTCAGCTGTTGCTTGTACTGGTTATGTTTCCACAATTACAGGTTCAGTAATCTGAATAGTTGGTTGTTCAAAATCTAGATCGACTGAATAAATGGTATCCAGGATCGATGAAGTAATAGGAGCAAGCATATCAACAGTTGAATTAGCTGCTTCATTTCTTTGATCAACTACAGCAGATGAAGTACCTGCATCATCAGATTGGAACATATTAAAAGTAGAAGTAAACGAATCAAGGTCATACATAATATCCAGAGCAGGATCTCTAGTGTTCTGGGTGTGCTCATTACAAGTAACGTTGCACGGCTCAATAACAACTTGAGTTCTTCAGTTAAACACTCGATAGGCAGCATAAGTCATCGAGTATCCAACAAAATAACCGTCATCCGCCCGAGGAGCAAATTTGGTTAACTGATCCGACTGAATTAAAACAGTACAAGCGCATCCGAACAGTTTTAATCGTTTTAAGTTCGGTTTTACTTTGGAAAACAGTTCTAATGACATCTTGTTAGCATGTTTGACCAAGAGTGTTCTGTTCAGAACATAGCAGGCTGTATTGATAGATTCTGCCCAGAAATATAATTTTAAGTTAGAATCAGCAAGCATTGTTCTAGCAGCCTCGATGATAGTTCTATTCTTCCGTTCGGCCACTCCATTTTGTTGTGGTGTATACGGTGAACTGAACTATCGAGTTATGCCTTTTCATTACAAAACGCGTCAAATATCTGATTTTTGAATTCAGACCCATTGTTTGATCTGATGAATCTAACCCGCTCCCTGCATCTGTTCTCGATTCGTGTGACAAAATCTTCTAAAATCTCAGCTGTCTCAGACTTATCTTTCAGAAAGAACACCCATGAGTATTTTGGAGTAATCGTCTGTGACTACCAGGCAATATGACTATCCCCCTAAACTCTTGATGCTCACTAGCCCGAAAAGGTCAAGATAGAGTTGTTAAAGTATTTTTGTCGTTCTACCCGGTGGCTTTGGCTTGCGGGACACCAAATGCTGTTTACCCTTCAAACATGCTACACAATTGTCGATGTGGATGAATTCCTTACCAGGAACACCATCAACGTGTTTCCCCCTAACAAGGTGGTTCATGTTCTGAAAGTTTACATGCCCCATACCGGTTGAATTTGCATCAATTTTCACCCATTGATGTAGAACATGGCTCTGATACCAATTGTCAGGACCAGATTTGAGCACAAGTTTCTCATATGGTTCATCACACAAGTGCGGAAATCATGTGTGATGGTCGATTCCGTTTGAATCTGCATCAATGTTCACCCATTGATGATTTCCTGAAGCTCAAGAACACACACTACACCAAGAACGCACACACAAAAAATGCCCTCTGTAGAAAAATCTAGGAGTGGCATGTCCCAAATAGGGTTTTCTCAACTGTATTTATACTACTAGAGAGCATAGGACAAAAGGAATGTTTAACACAACAATCATTACATAGATTTCAGCAATGAATATTCCATCAGACAGACAAGTTCGCTAAGCCTTAAACAAGTTCACTAAGCATTAAACAAGTTCGCTAGGAATTAGTAAGTTCGCTAACAAGTTCGCTAAACAATAACAAGTTCGCTAACAAGTTCGCTAAACACCAAAAAGTCTGCTAACAAGTTCACTAAGCAATAACAAGTTTGCTAACAAGTTCGCTGAAAACAAACAAGTCTGCTAACTAGTTCGCTAAGCAATATTAAGTTCGCTAACAAGTTCGCAAAGAACAAAACAAGTTCGCTAAGATCATGAAAAAATCTGCTAAGTAAACAAGTCTGCTAAGAACAAATTCAGTTCGCTAAGACATGTAAATTAACAAGTACGCTAAATGCAAAACAAGTCCGCTAAGTACAAGATCAGAAGTTCACTAAGTAGAAATACAAGTTCGCTAAAACAGAAACATAATTTTACTAAGTACAAACCAAAAATCTATTACAAAAACAAAGTATCAATTTTAGTTAAGGCATCATGAGGTCTTCACCAGCAATACTCAATGGTGAACGGTTTGTGTTGCCAACAACCAAAACAGGTTCCAACAAGCACCTTGATCTATCCCTATAGATTTTTATTCCCGAAATATAGGCGGCTTCACCGAGATCCTTGGTGGAAAAACAACTTCCAAGCCAGGCTTTTACATCATATGTTGTTAATGTCTACATCCCATACTTATTCTTACCTCCCACCAGTAGCCCTTCGGCTCCATCGGCCTCTGAACCACCTCTCTAGGTCTCCTTTTCTTATTTTGCCACTTACCTGGTATCTTACCATCACATGACATAACTCTACATTCAGGCCACACATCATTCTGTACCCAACATATGCTCCTATGGTCAATACCAAATGGCAGTAGCTAATTGCCATCGGGTACCTTCCATACTTGCATATCCTAGGTCCTTCCTGATGTATGCTTAATACAACCTTTTACCTTGCTAGCACCGCTATCCTGCTGGTATTCTTCACCTTTCTTCCTATTTCCTATCTTTCCCAAAGTCCTACTTTAAGTTTAGGTACTGTCCAAAGTACTTAATTCTCTTAACCGCTGCTCTGATACCAACTTGTAACGCCCGACCCCTAGGGGCCTGTTGCCACTCATCAGCACCTGATTTAATCAGAGATAACAAAAACAATGGAAACTGAAACTTTATTTATACAACATAACCATGTCATACACAACGAAAGTATAAACAACATAACAGAACCAACATAACATAGCCATCAACACCAACTAGTAA
This sequence comes from Deinandra increscens subsp. villosa, assembly GCA_039602395.1. Taxonomy (NCBI): domain Eukaryota; kingdom Viridiplantae; phylum Streptophyta; class Magnoliopsida; order Asterales; family Asteraceae; genus Deinandra; species Deinandra increscens. The sequence continues at coordinate 33,966,983 of JBCNJP010000006.1, forward strand.
GCATCACCAAAGCCATCCTCGTACAAACCTTTCCCTTACTGCTTGACGCCTCTGCAGAACCTAGTATACATGCTCAAGTGATCAGCTTACGCTGGTGAGTTCTATCTTTTCATATGAAAACCAATGAATCATTGAAACATGTTTCGTTTCATGTCAACACATATAACACATAATCACAGTACGCATAACATTTAAATGCACCTACACATTACTTTCATTTTCTACCATAGCTTTAGTCCAATACTTATTCTTCTTTACTTGTCATGACTACATATCATATCTTAACCTTTCTTCTTCCACCTCATGAGTAGAACATACCATATCATAAGTATTTCATTTGTCTCAGGTACTCTTTTTGGACAGGATAGTGCTGCTAACTGCCCAACTGTGTCACCTTCACGTTGTCGTCCTTAAGTGAACACCTTCGGAAACTGACATCTATGCCACCTTCACATTCCGTCTTTTGGTGGAACCTTCACGCCAGCGTCCTTAAGGAACACTACCCTTAACTCCCTTATGTTACCGTCTTTCATGAGTCCCGTTTAGTATCATCGACCATCATAACCTTATGGACCACCTTACTAAGACGTTCTAGACCATCATAACGACCCTCTTATAGGTAATCCTAACCTCATGGTTGCACTACCCGCTGCTAGTCAAGCACCCAAATGCCTTAGGTTTGTTAGTGGATAGTGATGAAGTATTCATATGTTGTAACTAGTGGGCATCCCCCAATTTACCGTCTGTGTTTATATATAGGAAGTACCGCAGCGTATCCACCACACTTCTGATATACCATGAAACTATAACATTATGCTTATATATAGGAAGTACCGCAACGTATCCACCACATAATGAAACAGTGAATGCACACTAATTCTCGTACATAATACTAGATACACTTCTACGTCCACTAACAATTCATTCACCACTTGGTCACTTGATTTCAAAACAAGGTAACAACACATTACATATTCCATGCAATTAATACATTTGCAAATCATTAAACATGCGTAAGATTAAAAGCAATTTGTAACATATTTAACACTTAAATGTTTGAAAGCATATTAAATCATAACATGTATACTAGCCCAAAAACGGTTGAAACATTTTAAAGAACTGCGATATCACAAGTCCAGATAGCTAACCGAAGCAATCAAATCCTCACCTTTGATTGAATACTTCTGATCAACACCTAACATTTTAAAGAACATGCATGCAAGATCTAAACTTTCTTTGATGATCAGAAACACATAACCAACGATCATCCTTGAATACTTCTGATCAACACCTAAGATCAATCTAACTCATCAATCACCAACAAACTTCTTATAATCATGATTAAAATCATGAAGAATAATTAGCTTAACCATGTAAGAGTTCCAACACTTGATTTCACCCCTCTACTTGCATCTTGCAGCGGATTCAGAGAGTATGGAGCGGATAAACCGGAAGAAAATCACAGAATTGAAGAATTCTACTCGAAAATGACTTTTTATAGGTCTGGACTCGATACGGGAGTATTGCCTTAAGCCAATACGGCAGTATTGCAGTTGTCCAACACGTGTGACCTCAAAAATCAGCTTGCTGGCATTCGATACAGCCGTATCTTGTATAAGGCCATACGGCCGTATCGCACATTCGACATAAAACCCAAATCTTGTTTTCGCGATTCCCGCTTCGTTACAACTCAAAGTTGAGTCCCGTTTTTGCCCAAGTTCCTCATTTTCAATTCCCCATCATCACCAGGTGATGAAACCGTCATAATTCACTTAAATCATCGGGTCTATTTATAGCTCGATAAATCAGGGTGTTACATTACTGAAATAAAGAATCGCATAATTATCAAGACGGCTCAGACCATGCTGGCTAACTCCAAATTGCCTGTATATTTTGGAGTGAGATGGTCAGCGGTACTTGTGATATCTTAAACACGGTTCTTACAGTTAAAAGAGTTGGTAAAAGTTGTTACCAGATTCTGAACAACCGGAAGCCGAATCTTAAGTTTCTGGAACCATTTGGATTGCCTTGCACAATACTTCAGTCGGCCAAGAAATTTGACGAGAAATTTGTGAAAGGATATTTTGTCGGATATGCTACTCCTAAGAAGCGGGTGTTTAATATGGAGACTAGAATGGTGGAGGAATGTTATATGTGGATTGTCAGCGTTATATGTTACCACAAGCCGGAAAGGGTGTTGAATGGTTGTTTAATTATAAGTTTTTAATATACTTGTTGAATACTAGTGGTGGGTATACTGACGAGGAATTGAAGAAAATCTATATTGATCTTCCAGGTGGCTCATTGGTACTTAACAGTCCTAATTTGATGCTAACCCACCAATGCCAGATTCAGCACCAAGTAACGATGTTGATGATAATAGTTCTTCTGATGATGAGAGTGGGTTTCATGAGGCTCATTTGGAACCTGTTGATGGTTCTACAACTTAGCCGAGTACTAGTTCGGATGCTCAACCGGTTCAACCAGGAGTTGCAGATCTGAATATCAACAATCAAAATGATAAAGTCAAGGTTCCAATTCATCAGATTCTTCGAATTCAAGCTTATCACAATAGTACATTATTGTTGATGTAGATTCGGGCGTTCGGACACGGCATCAGCTGTCTAATGCTGTTTCTTTATTTGTTGAAATTCGGGAATCAGGAATTTAAAATCAAGTTTAGTATTCTTGGTTTCTTTCTTAGGTGGAACCAACTAATGTCAACCAGGCATTGAAAGATTCTTCGTGGGTTGAGGCGATGCAAGAGGATTTGTTGCAATATCAGAAGCTCAGCGTATGGCATTTTTTCGATGAACCACCAGATGTGCAAAATGTATGTGGAACCCGATGGGTGTTTAAGTGTAAACGAGATGATCAGGGTATCATTTTTCAGAACATAGCGAGACTGGTTGCTCAGGGCTTTCGTAATAACAAGGGATAAATTTTAATAAGGTATATGCCCCGGTTGCTAGAATTGAAGCGATTAGAATTTTCCTAGCCTTTGTTGCATTCAAAAGTTTCAAGGTATATTATATGGATGTAAAGAGTGCTTTTCTCACTGGTGTTATAAGAGATGGGGTGTATGTCATGAAATCGCCGGGGTTTGCCAATCCGAATTATCTTGATCGGGTGTATGGCTTAGACAAATCCTTGTATGGTCTTCATCAAGCCCTGAGAGCTTGGTACGAGAATTTATCCACCCATCTTCTTGAAAACAATTTCAAGAGACGTTAGGTCCACTGCCCCCTCTTTTACAAAAATTTAGGGGGAGTATTACTATTGGTACAAGTTTATGTCCATCATACAAGCTTTGAGATGAGTTCCATGAGGGACGTGCAATTCTTCTTAGGTCTCCAAGATCACCAATCTGAAGTTGGGATCTCATCCATCAGACCAAATGTGTGCATGACATCTTGAGCTGGTACAACATTAAAGATTGACGGATTCCAAGTACTACATTGCCTGTGAATCATGGCTTTCCACCAAACGAGCATGGTAAAAGTGTTGATCCAACACTCTACCGGGCGATGATTGGCTCTCTCATGTATTTGATTGTGTCGTGACCAGAAATCCTCTTTGTTATGTGCATGTGTGCTCGGTATCAGGCAAATCCAAAAGAATCTCATTTGGTAATGGTAAAAAGGATATTTGGTTATCTGAAGGGTTGTCCAGATTACGGTATTTGGTACCCTCATGATGATAAGTATGATATTTCTGCCTATTATGATTATGATTATAGTGGTTGTAAAATAAGTCTTAAGTCTACTACTGCAGGTTGTTAGTTTTTACGAGAGAGACTTGTGTCTTGGCAGTGTAAAAAGCAAACCACGGTCACTACATCAACGACTTTGGCAGAATATGTATCTGCATCGAGTTGCTGTTCTCAAGTTTTATGGATTCAGCAGCAGCTATGCGATTATGGTTTGAATTTTACTACTACTCCTATTTACATTGACAATTAGGCTGCCATATGCATTACAAAAAACCCCATCCAGCACTAAAAACAAAACATATCGACATTCGATATCATTTCATACATGATTTCTATGAGAAGAAGTTGAATGATATCGAAAAAATCCATATTGATTTTCAAAAAGCTAATCTGTTTACAAAAGCATTTGATAAAAACCAGATTCAAATTTCTATTACAGATCAATGGCATAAAAAGGCTAATCGATAAATGTCAGCCGGTTGATCACTTTGCTTATTTTTCTTTTCCTCATTAAATATTTTAAAAAAACAAAAATATAGTGTTTATTATATTTAGGGGGAGAAAATGGAAAAATAAAAACTTTAAAAAATAAAAAAAATCAAAATTGAGAAATTGATCCGATCTTTGAGAAATGATGGTACGTCGCATATGTTATCTACCATGGATAGATTAGACCTAAAGGTTGTAGTTTCTTGCATGATCTGCTAGGTGTGCTTGAGAAATCTGATATGTGTTAATATGATATAAACATAATGCTTGCCTGATGATTGTGGGATCACATCTTGATATATATTGTGTGACAATAATATATATATATATATATATGTATATACATATATATATATATATATGTATATACATATATATATACTAGCCGTGTGCCCGCGCGTTGCGGCGGCGACAGTGTATAGCGTGTTATTCGTCTTCTGTTCGCTTGTTATGGCGGCACGACAATTCACATCGAGGTATTCGTTTTTTTAGAACTCAAACAAATAAAAACAAACACTCGAATTGAAATATATATTAGTCACAAACATAGTAATTTAAAACCAAATGAGTTGTAAGATAGAAGTCCTCTAATTCGTTTATGGTGCGTTATTTATCTTCTGTTCGTATGTTCGGCGGTGACAACAATTTACAATGCGATATTTGTTTCAGTTAGCACGATGCGACACGCGAACTACTATCGTGTATGATAAGATCATGGTGCGGCGAACAACAATCTATTAGCCAACCATGTTGGCACAAGACTCTATTGATCATGGGCATGGTATCCCTAACACTTTAATACACATTAACTACTAAACATGTATTATCATAAGTAAAAGTGTATATTGTTTAGAACTGTAAAAACCAGGGTATTATCATAAGTAAATAAGTAAAAATGTATATTGTTTAGAACCGTAAAAACCATGTCTTGTATAAAATAAATGTTTATACAGGTAGTGGTAGATGGAGCAACATATAATAGGTAATATTATAATCATAATAGTCTAATTAAAAGAAAATGTTCAAACCCATGATGCAAGAGATGTAACAATCAACCAACACGGTACTTGTTTTTTGTTAGTTTATCAATCATCTCGTGATATATTATTATATTGTACACAATGGGCTCGTCATGTGGAAAATCAGGAAGACTCAACAGTTTGAACCAAACAACACAATGAAACCAACAGTTTGACTATATAAAAGTCAACCAATAGTTTGAACCAAAATGAGTCTTTGAACCAATAACTTGTAATCAAATGTTTGACTGTATAAAAAAGTCAACCAAACAGGTTTAACAAACAAAAGTTCATATACTTCAAGTCCAAAGTCTTCAAGTGTTTCAACAACACAAGTTCTAATTCTTCAAGTGTCTTGATAGAGAATAAAGTGGGATCATAACCTGTAATTTAAAAAAAAAATCAACAATCAGTTCTCTGATATGAAAATCTTGAGTTAAGATAAACTTGTATGAATACCTTAATACAAGTGAACATACAACACACAATGAGTGCATATTAAAGGTACAACTGCCTTTGTAGGGCAGTATGGACACTTGAAAGGCCTCATGCTATTGTCTTTAGACAGCTTAGTTATTGACTGTATGCAAAGCACATGCTCACACAACATCAGCATTGGCGTGGCGAGTTCATGGGCCAGCTTGGCCAGTGGGTTGGCGATAAAAGATCTATATACGGAGATGACTCCAGCTTTCCAGCCCATAGAAAGTGTTCGATGCATTTCTAGAAAGTGTGCTTTCTTTTCGATGACGGGGTTCTTCATTGGATTCGTTTACAAAGCTCCATTTACTTAACACACACCAACGAAAATGAAACATGCCTGCATATCCCAGAACAGACTTTAGAACATATATCATAAAACCCAATAATCTAAAACGAAAGCTGCAGAATAACCATACATGATGAAGATGCCATATACAACACTGAAACCAAATAGCCATGTTAATTTCTTTTTCATTTTCAAGATAAATTACTTAATTTGAGTATTACTGTTCTTTATTACTTTAAGGAACTTGATCTTCGATTGAGAAACACAAACAAAAAAATAATAATAAGACCCCAACTTCAAAACAAAAAAAAAATACCAATTAATAACCAATACCTCATATCAGAAATCAAAATAACCCAGGTTAACCTCTAAACAGTGAAGATGATATATGCATATTAGTTTTTCCTATTCTCAAACTATTGAGGAAATCAAGTTTAACTTTAATTCTAGTTTGCAGAATTAGTAGTTGTGGCCTTGTTATTGTAATGAAAAATATTAGACTTTACTTTTATATTATAGTTCCTTTCGTTTTTAGAAGAGGCAGTTATATGAAGGCATAGTATTCATCACCATTTTATATAATTTTGAAAAAGTTTATACAAAGCAGAAACTAAAGGCTTTGTAATTTTATTCAGAAGACCCGTTTCAGGCAGTCCAAGCCGAACCATTTGGGCCGGTCCAGACAGCCCAACCAACCTGACTTGTTTGGCTTGCTGTTTTTCAAAACAATAGATAATGGTTTGGAGGTAAATGTTGGTTAAAAATGGACGAACTGGACCGTAAACAACCATAATTCCAAAAAGTTAAAGTTGATTACTTGAATTATTCCAGAATGATCTCCTTTTGAGTGCTCTGGTGCAGGACTTGTTTTGTTCTGCGCCAATGAGTTCCATCAACCATCCAGGTAGCCTTTCGAACTTTAATGGTCCATATAGTACTTTAAGTTCTAAAAGAAGGCAAATTTAGCAACCACCACCAAGTTTTACAATTATAAATGAAGATGGAACTATGAAACCTGTTTGTTGGTATAAACAAAATAGTAAACATCAAATGTGATGATGCATAGTACCTCTGCAAACTTGATCGTATGTTCTTCCAACAACATCGCCAACATAAAACGATCTAATAAGAAAAAATGACTTATAAGAAATCCATCAATCCGCTATTAAGATAAGAGGAATAAATAAGTTGATTTTGGCTATGCCTTATATCCAAATGCTATATAAGGTTAAGGAAGCACCTCTATAAATGCATATTGCATAACACACACCAATGTTACTTCACCTGTATTTTTTCCACTATCTACATTGACCTTTAGAGCAAGATCTAAAAGCATATCAACATCGCAAATTACATTGGAGAACTACACAACAGTTCTGAAAATGTACAGAATTGCATATATAATGAAGTAAAAGATGCAGAAAAGAAAAAATAAAAGATAATTGGAAGATGACCCAAATGTATGGATCAAATGACACTAAGAGCTTTCGGATCAGTTGAGCCCCAGACTCACTAAAAGGTAAGGCTTACCTCGATTCCAAAATGCACAATGACCCAAATGTATGGATCAAATGACACTAAGAGCTTTCGGATCAGTTGAGCCCCAGACTCACTAAAAGGGGCAAGTGCCATGGTTCTCATATGAAAACACAACGAGCACAACATAAAGACCTGCTGCAATCAATAAAAGACAAATGTCAAGTGTTGGACGTCATCAAGGGTGATATAACCACTGCCATCTTTATTCAAGTTCTTTAAGATCTGCAAAAGATAAATTTTGAACCAGTAATATATTCCTTTTCTTTTAAATACAAATCCACCAAAAAGCCAAAGGCAAACAAACAAAAAAAAGATAGATTTGAACTTTTATATCATTAATTGTTTGGATCTTTGAACTCTTCAAGATCAAAATTCAAATCAAGAAACCTAAGAATTACATTATTCACTATGTGCTTTCCTGTAGGTGTGGGTGAGTGAAAAAAGTAAAAGTCAAAGCGAAAGTCATACCTTTGCAGCATCAGATGATGATGCTTGAAGCTGTAAACTTCTCTCCTCTAAACTCTCAATGGATTTAGCTCTAGCTTCTAGCTATAGTTAAAGTTAAATGAAAATTGATATCCATCAAAACCAAGTGATTCTTTGTTACCATTTAGACGAGTAACATCATCCTGGACAATGAACATATTAAACCTCAATAATTGAGAAAATAGAAGCCATAACGAAAAGAAGAAGAAATGATACATGGTTGTTTCCAAAGTGAATGAGTGGAAATGAATTAAGGTAGCAAAACAATGGTTCAAGATTAGTAGTAATTTTGTTGAAAAATTTATTAAAAGAAGGCCAAAAATATTTGATTAACATCTGCAAATAGCTGCAAATTAAATGGTGACCTTATATAAATATTATGTGAAGCGATATACAAATATTCCGCGTATCTGCGACGTTAGGTGAACCCAGTAGCTGATTTGAAAAGGAGAAAAGCAGCATGTATGTACCTTCTTGTTGAAAAGGAGAATCATCACAATATCTATACTACTTTACCATTCAATAAGATTAGCAAATGTTAGCTCGAAGAGAGTAATCGTAGAATACAAAAATCGATATGTAAGCCATTGTTGATCATCCACATAAGATTTAGTCTAAATCACCCTGATTGAATCATATATGTTCCACATAAAGATGATCTCATCGGTCAATGACTATATCATAATTCATAAAGTGAAACAAATTGATTCACAAGAGAATTCACAGAGGATAAACCAAACTAACAGTAATGCTTTGAAGATGTCCTTTATCACTTGAAGACTGAAAATACAGCATAAGGCTGCCAGGATTTAACAGTAATGCTTTGAAGAACAAAAACTCATGAAATACCTACAAGAAAATTGTATAAAAATACATATATGAGGATTTCATGGACTTTTAAATCTGTTTGTCTACTTTTTAGCTATAAACTAAAATACTTGCAAGAAAACTCATGAGATAGATGCAAGAAAATTTATATAACAAGTCAAAATATGAAGCTTAGCTATGTATGTTTCCATAACAACTTTTTTGAATCCATTTCGGTACAACTTTATATCTCATGAGATACCTTCAAGAACCTGAAAATCGAACCTAAGATGTTATACCTGATTGCATACAGTAAAGCTCAAAATCGAACATAAATGTAAAAATTCCAGGAACTATACCTTATTGAGGAAGCAAAGATTTCTTCCTATCTTCTTCTGCAATTAAATAAAAATTAAAAGATTAATTATCCTAAATCACAACATTTTCCATCTAATCGATCTCAACATATAAAATGTAACAAAAATTGAATACAATCACTATTCAAGACCTCAAGTTGCAAAACCTGAACACACAGAGTAAAGCTGAGAATTGATTCACTACAGAGTAAAGCTGAGAATTGATTCCTTATTGAAAGATTATTACCTGCTTGTGGATTGATAATCGCCGATGAAGATGTGGATCGTCGATGAAGAAGAGAGATTTCTAAAAACTGGAGCGCCGCTTTAGGGTTTTAAGGAGATAAATCGATTCAAAATACATCTAAGATGATGATCGATGAAGATAGATTAACCTGTTTGCGATTGTTTTCAAACGACGCGAGATGATGGCACCAGGGTTTCTCATCAGTGATATCAAGGCTGAGAGAGGATTAAGGGCAGTACTTGAATTTCAAAATTCCATAAGTGATAAGGTTGCTCATCAATGATATCGAGGTGGAGATGCGAGGTGGAGATGGCCAATCGAGGGGAGCGACGGTTGAAGAGGTCGAGATGGAGTTGCGGTGTTCGAGTGCAAACGCTGCAAAAGAAGGTTCTCGAGAAATAAAAAAGTGAATGACCAAAGTACCCAGAACAAAAATGCTTGTATATGGTGGAGGTGATTTAAAATTATAGGCTTTAAAGATTGTACATTATGCTAAAGTTTTAGTACGCGTCTTAAGGATTAAGCATTTTTCATGACGAAAATGCCCTTTAGGGCAATATGTATTATATATAGTAATAGATATAGAGAATTAAAGATGTTTATTGTGTGCATTCTTTCATTTTGATACACAGCGGAAAAAAAAATTTAATTTACAAAACCGTTTACCCATCTATTAACGTAAACCAAGTACAACAGGATTCGACAACCACCAAACGTGCAAACAACAATGGTGTTAAACCAAGAACGCGATACATATCAAATAAATAATGAAATAAATCTAAACCAACGATGAGTTTAGATATACCTGAGCGGTGATTCAAACGGACGGTTGAGACACCGATAGTCAACGAGTGACGCTAGGGTTTCGCAGGTTTCGACTCGGCGAGCGAATCGGTCAATCCTCATAGGTTACAGGATTCATGACGTGGTGACTCGGGCACTGAGAGAATCCAGTACATCGGATATGGCGCGATTAGGATTTCGCGGACGGCGAGCGAATAAGCCGTGTGATGGCGGTTCGCGATTGCGGGTGTCGGCGGGTCAACCGGCGACGGAGAGGAAGAGGCCGGCGGAGGGCGGTGGCAGTGCAACGGGAGGAGGGCGGCGGCGGCGGAAGTGCTGCGGCTCGGCTTATGCGGGCTGCGGCGGCGACGACTTGGCTAGTGGCGACAGACGATGGTATGGCGGCGGTGGCGGATTCAGGGAGGCGGCACGACGATAGTTCTCGGCTTCATTTGCAACAATTTGTCCGAGAGGAGAAACTACGGCAAGACAATGATCAAGGATTAGGGTTCTTGCGAATAAACGGACGGATCGCCGAAGAGGAGCGGCGGCGGATTTTGCCTTGGCCGAAATCGCGAGATAATTTTCTGTTTGGTCCCTCGTCTTAAACTAATCCTTAATCAGAAACTTTTACTTTTTGCGACTAACTATAAAGGTGTTAAAGTATTTGTTGCTTGCCGAGACTTAACGAATATTAGTTAAATAACTGATTCGTTAACGGTCGTCTAAGACGTAAATAATATTTAACGTCTTTGTCACTAATTTAATCATAATGATTAATTAGAAAAAATTAATTGATTAATTTATTAAACCAGTTAATAAATAAATAATTAATTCTTCTGCGAATTTTCCGGTCATTCAGGTAAGCGGACTTTAAAACCCGTTGCCTTCGGTGTAACTCTTACAGGTCTTGACCAGGTCCGGTTCTTGATTTAGTGGGGCCAGGACACCTACATCCAACAGTCTCCCACTTGGACTGAATCGCGACTAGAATCTAAGAAATAGTCAGAGGTGCTCTAGCTACACGTGGCTGTCCCAACCAAGCATGAAACTTCAAGTCAAATAACCAAGGCATATCAACAAACTCGTGATATAGTTTAGACTTATGGTATCTGTAAAGTCATCAGATTCTTTCTATATGTGACATCAATCGAACAAGAGACATGGATCTATTCATTCTCTTTTGCGTTTAGTCATTTTATTTCTCGTTCTATACGTTCGAAGTGATACAATCAAACACACAGTAAGTTTAGGTAAGGCCTTACACTTAACACTTGGAACTTACAAGAGGGCCCACGATGTCAAGCTGTTGCATTATTAATGCAAGAGTACAGACTCCCGTATTGACTACATACAGCTCCCACTAAGCTTCAGATCCATTCCTAAAGGTAACCGTTATGGCTGGCAGTTACGTGACAGCTTTAAGCTACAATCAAGGAATGTTCTTTAGCAGATGGGAGGTCGCTTATACATCTTAGGTCAAAGGATACTGTTGAGTATACCATTTATTAAATTTGTCTTATGATTAAATCCATGAAGACAATTTGATGCGAGTTACGTCCCGAAGTCATTCTGTAATGAGGCCTAGTGAGTCTGGATCACCAACAGTTTGAGTCCAGAGTCAGAATAGTCTTGCTTCAGGTGTTCCTCCCACAATGTCTGATCGACTACGTATTTTAGAATATTAATAGAATATTCATGGATAGTAAAACGTATAAAATTCGAACACGCTACGGAGGATTCAGACTCTTCGTCTAACAGTTTAGAGGAGGTCTAATAATTTGGTGCAAACTTTAATGTTCGACATCCAACACTAAATTAGAACATTGATATGGTGCTAAATTCATATACTATGCAATAGTATCATTTTGAATTTATGAATTCGCTACCATGTTCTTGACTCTTTTTTTAGGACGCCTTTGTTAGTTGTTTCTTAAGCTTCTATGTTAATCCTGAACAATGAAACTTCCTAGGTGAATCTAACTGGTGATAATATGGTGCCCCTAGTAAGCACCTATATGACTATTTTATCACATGCGCATGTTAATCGATTATTTGTAGAATCGAATTAACCCTTTGAATGTTTTATTGCATTCCTAGTTCAGATTCAATTAAGGTGGCTATTAATGTTGTTAGAGCATATTCCGATGTTATAGAGTGTCTCATGTATTGTATCTAAGTGAGCCTTTGTGTGAGTCAAAGTGTCAACATACCAAGCGCCGTACCAATTGGTATGGGCGTACCAATTGGTCCGCTATATGGTACGCTAATGTGTATGTTGCACCTATAAATAGTTTATGTTAGAATGAGAGCTTAACACTTCTATCCTTTCCATACTTTCTGTGAGTGTGTTCTAGAGAGAGAAACCAGAGCTTACTTCTTGTAATTTCATATGATTAATAAGAACAAAGCTTATTTACATTCTCATTTACTAGATTGATTTATTCACGCAGTAGTAAGATCCGTCAAGGACCTTACAGGTGGTATCAGAGCAATCCAGGTTGCTCTATTGCTGTGTTTTTGATCCATTTTCGAGTTTCTAGTGAGAGAAAGTGTATGTTGCACCTATAAATAGTTTATGTTAGAATGAGAGCTTAACACTTCTATCCTTTCCACACTTTCTGTGAGTGTGTTCTAGAGAGAGAAACCAGAGCTTACTTTTTGTAATTTCATATGATTAATAAGAACAAAGATTATTTACATTCTCATTTACTAGATTGATTGATTCACGCAGTAGTAAGATCCGTCAAGGTCCTTACAAGTGGTATCAGAGCAATCCAGGTTGCTCTATTGCTGTGTTTTTATCCATTTTCGAGTTTCTAGTGAGAGAAAGTTGGGGTTTCTTCATTTTTCATCAATTTCTTCCAATTCTGAGTGTTCCTCGTGCAAAAACCGATTTCAAAACATTCCTAGTGTGTTTTCGCAACCTATTCTAGCATATTACAGCTCAAAATAGTAAAACTCTAAAAAATCAATCGAGAACGACGTGGTATGCTGGATGAACACTATGGTACGACACTTGGTACGTAAGGCAATCTTCAACCAGCTGTTGGTACGCTTGGTGGTACGGAAGGCAATCTTCATCGGTGGTACGCGAAGTTACTTGTTAGTACACAAGGTGGTATGCTGACAATTCTAGTACACTGAGTTCACTGGTTCGCTACTAAGTTGGTACGTTGGAGAGTTTGGTCTGGTCAAAGTTTTGGTACGTTGGTCAATAATTTGGTACGCTGAGAAGGTTTTTGGTACGCTGGCAGAAAAGTGGTGTTTACTAAAACTGATGTAACGTGAGAACCGTTAAGAGTTACATGAGCTAATTCTAGCCAAAATGACCGTCTCGACGATATCTATACTTTACTCGCCTAACGGCCAGTACCCTCCGATTTAACCCCCAAAATCCACTTTTAAGACCATCGTTTTTGAGTTCGAAGTTTTTGAAGCATCATATTTCGGAAAAGATGTCGGATTTCCAAGCTTTTGACGTTATGCAAAGTGCGATGCAAACAATGCTAAATTTTGACAATGAAATCGGAACAAGCCAGAAAGTTCCCAAGTTATTGAAGTTGGAAGATTATCAAAATTAGAAGAAACGATTTTCCGCATATATCAACACGAATGATTACGCACATTCAACTGATCAAGGCGATTTCAAAGAAGTTCATACGTTTGACAATGCTAAGAGAAAGCTATATGAACTTGAACAAAAGGCTTTTGGATATCTTATAATAGCTTTACCAACCGAGTTACTACATCAGTTTAGTACTTGCAAGAAATCAAAGCAATTATGGATGCATTATCTGCAAGATGTGAAGGCAATGATCAATAGAAAAAGAGTCGAAGGAAAGTGCTGAATAAAGAATTTGAAAATTTTCAACACTATGATAAAGAAGACATTCCTGCTCTTGTATCTAGATTGTCTCATTTGATAAGTGAAATGTAAGTGGTTAAGATTCAGAAGACCGAGGAGGAATTGAAAGAGAAATTGATGGAGGCATTACCAGCAAAGTGGGAGAATTATGTATTGTTGCTGACGCATGATAAAGAGTATTCAGAATTAACATTTCATGATCTAACCGGAAAGCTTCATGCTAGAGAGATGGAAGTGAAGACTTCAAACAAATCAATTGCTCAATTTCAAAATCCTGAATTATATCATGGTCAGAATTCTGCAAGTATCAATGCAAAGTCTAAATCATCTGGTTTTGATTCATCAAGTCCAACTCCAACATCATTTGTTGTTAGTCATGGTTCAGGAAATTCTGGAAATTCATCAAGAGGGTGTAATTTCACTATTCCAAATCATTCAAGTCAGAATTCAATTTCCTGTAAAAACACCTAATGAACATTTGGCATTGATTTCAGCTTTATTATCTTCATATTGTGGGTTGTTAAATGGTGGTCTACTAACATCTAATCTGACTGAAGAAGATTTTGATCAGATAGATCCAGATAATCTTGAGCAGATGGATATTAATTGGCAACTTACTATGCTAGCCCAAAGAGACAAAAGGTTTAGAAAGAAAACTGGATTCACAGTCAAATGCATCTTCATCAAAGTCTCCAACAGCTTTAGTTTCTTAAGTTGATAAACACTATGATTAGGGAAGAAATTCTGTTTCTCCTCCAATTGCTTTAACTACTATTACTTCTGAGAAAATGGCACGAGCATCTAAAGGAAGGTTATGATTGGGCTGCAGATTTTCCTAATGAATCTGCATTTGTTGTCCAAATTGAACAGAATGATGGAACATTATTTGATTCTGAATCTGACACAAGTGGGTCTGAAACTAGTGGTTATCAATCAATTTGTGAATTTTATTCACAAAAAAGATAAAAGGATTCGGATTTTGGTAAAGGACAATGAGTTATTGGTCGCTGATTATAAGAGGAAGATTGAAGAATCGAGTAATGAAAAGAAAAGGTTGGAAGGTATAATTCAAGAGTTGCTAGCTCAAAAGAAGAAGTTTTCAGATTTTCAGGCAAAGGTTGTTGAGAAAGAATTGAAATTTCAAAGTGTTGAAAATGAGTTTGAACAGAAAATTACAAAATTATCTGAAGAAAATGCTGAATTACTCAAAGAAGCGAAGACATGGAAGGATGAAGCTGAGGATACTGCAAAATCCAAATCTAGACTTGATACACTTACCAAAACTTTTAGTGAACAAGTTGCAAAAATTGAGGCCTATCAGATTGATATGGAAAAGCTGCTAGACGAGAAGAGGGAGTTAGTAAGAGTGAATAAGTTGCAAAATGCAAATTTGGATATTCAGAAACGAAATGAAGACAAGTTAAAGAAAGAGTTGTTTACAGAACTTGATAATATGAGGTTGCAGAAATATATAACTCACAAGGTTGCTAAAAGGTTGATAGCTACGGAAAAAGAGTTGGCTGAAGCTCACCAGAAGATTTCTGAATTGAAGATTGAAGTCATTGATTCAAAATGTCTTTTGAAGAATGTAACTAATTCACAATCTTATACAAATTTCTTGGCTAAAGATGAAAATTTTGAGAAGATGTTCAACAAAACAGTGTTACCACCGGGTAGTCTAAAAGAAAGAGTTAATGATCTGAAGGACAAGGTAGAAATTGGTGATTATTCTAAATTTAGTGCTTCCAAATCTAATGAAGAAAAGAATGAGAAGAACGCAAAGATTGTTGAAAGTTCTAAAGTTCCCACGGTTGTGTCTATTTCTTCATCTTCTGGAAAAGAGAAATCAGTAAGTTCAAAAACTGACATTGATGAAACAATTTTTGATGCTCCAAAAGATATCAACAATGTCAAAAATGAGTTCTCTCGTCTTCCAAAGAACGGACATAAATTTTCTGGTTCTGAAGAGAAGAGTTCGGGTAAACATGTTGGTTTGGGGTTTAATCGACAAGTTACTGCAGCTGGTACTTCTCAAGTTCAAAAGGAACAGAAATTGAAGAAGGTGAAAAAGGATGTGTTTTATGCTGAAAAGGTTCAACCTAGGATATTTTATAAACTCAAAGGTTCAGATCAAATTTTCTCTGATCAGGAGTTTCCACTTCATTGTGTGGATTCTTAGAAGATAGCTGAAGTGTTTGTGAAGCGTAATGATCAGAAGAAGAAGAAGCAACATGCTAAATATTCTTCTGGAGGTTTAAATTCTACTCCAAAGAGCCCAACATCAAATTGGGTACATAATCATCGGTTTCAAGTATTTAATAATTTTTATGATCATTTTGGAGATGCTATATTTTGTGAAGATTTGTAGATTCCCCAAAGGCGAAATATAAACAATCGTTTGTGTTATAATTGCCAACAAAAAGGGTATATGGCACAAGATTGTCCGGTTTCTACTGCTTCTACACAAAAAAAGAGAGAAGGTTTCTCATGTTGGTAAATCTGCCAAACAGCGATTCATTGATGAATATGGCAGAGTATTTGATGAATAGCAATCTACATTTTTCAAAAATCAAGGAAGATTTATTCCTCGTTTTCAAAATGTTTCAATTGTAGGTTGTTCGTCACAATCGACTGTGACTGGTTCATCAAATACTGATTTACCAAGACAATAAATTTGGAAACATAAAGTGATTTCAAAAGGAAATCAGGACAATGGTCGACCAGAAGCGATTCGCTTCGGGTCATTTATAAATTGACGTGTTTGACCAGTGTGCATGTACTTTTAGAAGACCTATCGGTGATTGAAAAGTTGCTAATAGAGGAGTATTCTGCTAATTTAATTTAAATTACAAAGGTCAATTTTCTTTCTTTAATGCATTTCGTTTGTAGTTTAAGGAAGAAAATTGTAAATACCAAAAATAGTGTCTTTGTGTTTTGTTAAAATGAAATATCCAAAAATAGAGTTTTCATTTTAAGGTGGAGAAAAAGAGTAAAACAGAAAAATACAAAAACATTGAAAACTGAGAAATTGTATCCGACATAATTGGGAAATGATGGTACATTGGCTTACGTGTCTGACTCGCGGATAAAGTAAATGAAAAAGCCATAAGATCATTGTTTGATGTGCTCGGTAGGCTCGACATTAAATCAGGAAGTATTCAGATGTGATATTCATTAAATACTAATGCTTGACCAAGTGGACAACATCTTGAAGCGTATCTCAAGATATTGAAAAGATGTGTGAAAAAGAAAATGAGAAGTCACTGTGCATACATGTGTTCATTTTGCAAAGATTTAAACTTGTTTGATTTTCTTTATTTTGTCAAACGATCAGACTTTCTTTGCGTATCAAAATATCGACCTGATTGTTGTTCGTTTGACGTTCTGCTTTATTTTCTTTAGTGTTTCGTATAATTTAGCGGACTTTCTCTGCTTATACAGAATTATCGACCTGATCGTTGTTAAATTATACAATTTCAACTTGTTTTATCTTTTTTATTTTGTTAAAGCCGATGCCTTATCTGCGTATCGAAAGATCGACCTTAAGGTAAACGATTTTGAATTCTTGTTTCTTTTTTCCATTGGAACACAGTTGACAATATCATGAATACAATCAACATGTGTTAAATCACAAGTGAAATCACAAAGTGTGATAAGCAAATGCATATCTGAGTATGACTGATAGTGTGGGGTACACTGGTCAAAGCAATTTAATCAATACAATAACATATCCAGATGTTATGAGTAAGATTCTGCCCGAGTTTAAGATGGACAAATTATACCAATAATCGACATGACTTGTGTGGTGAAGTAATTGAAATTGAAGTGTTGTTCAACGTGTTACGTTCAGTATGATCCCAACTTGTGATCTTTCTCTCAAAAGAAAAAATAGTGTCTGATTCTATATTGCATTTATGTTTCATATCTGAAAAGTCCAAAAAGATTTTAGGTGTGTTTTAGCATAAACTTAGAAAAATCAAAAAGATCTTCTGTGTGTTTTGATGTAAAGTTTTAAAAAGCCAAAACGATCTTGTTTCTTATTTGTTTTCAACCGATCAACATGTGATACGAAATCAAATTTCAAAAGTATATCTTGGATTCTCGAAGAGAAGGTTTGCGCCAAGACTCAAGCATGGTGAAAGGGGGAGTTTGAAGTATTTTTCACAAGTGGATCTTGAAGTTCAAAGATTATTCAAGAGTGATCCAGCCATGCAAGCTCTATTGCTGACAAGAAATTTCAAATTGAAGATCAGATGCAGCAATGTTGAAGATTGAAGACTGAAGTTTAGTTAGCATAGATACACTACACGTTAAGGGGGAGTCTGTTAGAGCATATTCTTGTGCTATAGAGTGTCTCGTGTATTGTATCTAAGTGAGTGTTTGTGTGAGTCAAAGTGTCAACATACGAAGCGCCGTACCAATTGGTATCGGCATACCAATTGGTCCGCTATATGGTACACCAGTGTGTATGTTGCACCTATAAATAGTTTGTGTTAGAATGAGAGCTTAACACTTCTATCATTTCTACACTTTCTGTCGGTGTGTTTTAGAGAGAGAAACCATAGCTTACTTCTTGTAATCTTCACGTGATTAATAAGAACAAAGCTTATTTACATTCTCGTTTACTAGATTGATTGATTCACATAGTAGTAAGATCCGTCCAGGTCCTTACAAATGTTCAACGAGTACAATCAGTACTATTTTAATGAACATGCATTTCATTCATCAGTGTTTTACAGTGATGATGTGATTTTCCATCTTATGTCATTGTATAATCCTTTACAGTGACATCTCTTTCAATATCTAAGTATTGGATTTGTTTCGTATCATATTCAGTATGATTCGAATCGTTTCAAGAGACTGATCGTATATGTGGTTGCTCAGCCACGATGTGATCAATACTTAATAATCTTGAAACTTTAAATTAATTGAGGCGTTATTTAAATTAAACCAGTAAATTTATATGATCTTCAGATCGGCATATGATCCTTATTCCGGTAAGGATCAGTGGCGATTGTTAGTGCAAAATATGTGTGACGTGTGTGTATTCCAGTTAGTGTCATTAGTTGATATAGTTAGAATAGTTAAATCAAGGTTAGGGGTGGAAAATGTCAATCTATTAAACTGGAGGGCTTGATTGTGATTTAGTATAACTCATATATATGTGATACGTAAGACAAAGAATTAGAGCCATCCGAATAATCACCGAACTTGGAGTTCGGCACACTCATGACTGCCGAATGAAGTCCGAACCTTGTGTTCGGCAATCACAAACTGGATTCATATATATATGGAGGTTGGAGTTCGGACGAAAGAACCCTCGCCAAAGCCGTTTTTATGAGTTCGATCTTAAAGGGACGAGTTTTCGATCTCGTTTTTTCTGAGAGAATTGATGTTAGGATCATGATCGGGAACTGTTAACGAGTCTATTCATGCAATCGTTGATCCGATTCGAGCTATAAACTGAGTTTAATTTACATTTTGTGTTCTTGAGTGCGAAGTAACTTTCGATCCATTTTTCGGTGTACAAATCACTAGATCGGGACGAAACTAGTTTTCAATTGGTACCAGAGCAACTCCAGGCGTGATTCTACACTATTTTTCATTAAAATCGTTACTCAAATTGTTCAATTTGCAAAGTTTTACTTTTTGAAGTTAAACTGTTCGATTTTTAACCTCAAATTTGGAGCTGATTCGTGTGTTTTGGTGTTTCTAATGGGTACAGGAAGTTTCCACATGTGATTACGCTGCTTTTGCAATTTACAGATTCGATTTTGGTTCAAAATTGTTGAAATCACAATTTTATAGAACATTTATGTGTTCTTCATGGTCCATCAATGGTGAATCTGTGAATATTAGATCATTTTGCGTAATTTCAGTTGCAACATATTAAGTTTGATCATAGGAAGCTCTTGCAACAATCCGTTTTTGATTTGGTGTCATTTTGAGAAGATCACAATTTCACCATCTTTGTCAATCGTCGGAGCTATTTCGTCCGATGCTTAAATCAATTCAAAACCTAGTAACAATGGTGCTAGTTTGATTTGTTTCGTCGATACGAATTCAACGCAACTTACGGAATCAATTTTCATCGAGAATTGAGAGAGATACAATCGTTTAAAGTTTGCGGAGAATTAAAGGTTTTGCTCGCCGGAAAAATACCATAGTCGTCGGATTTTTCAACCTCGCCGGCCGAAATTTTCTTTCAATTCCTATATCACGACTATTTTGTCCCATTTGGAAAACTTTCATTTTTAACCCTCTAGTTTCATCAAATCTAACATTTTCTACTCAAGTTTTCTTATAAAAAAAACATAAACACTTTTATTAAAAAAAACACAAAGTTTTAATAAAAAAAAAACAACAACTCTTTTTAGAAACAATTAACACAAAGTTTTTGTGTTCGTTGAATTGATTCGTGAAGGCAAAATATTTTTGCGTTTAGTGAATCGGTTAACAAACATAAATTCTTTTGTTTTTGTTTACATTTTTATTTTTATATTTTTCATTGTTTAGTTTCTTTTCTTAAAAAAAAACCTCTAAACATTTTGTTTTTCAACTTTCTTTCTTGAAAGAAAATATTAAATAAAATTTACAAAAATACTAAAAATAAAAAAAACCTTGGCCTCGGGATTTCAGTTCGGTGATCTCACAAAATTCAAAGTTCAAGTTACAAGGTTCAGATTGTCATTTTTCTGGTGTGTTAGAGCATGTTTTGATGTCTAGTGGTAGGTCTTGGTGATATGTCTTTGTAATAGAATGTTTTGTATATTCTAGTTCTGCAGACCAGGGGCGGACCAGATGGTACGCCGGACCATTTGGTACGCTGGTTAGTTGGTCCGCTGGACGGGTTTTATGTAAATAGGTTAGCTTGTTTAGAGAGAAATCAGTTGTTAGGTTTGTGAGCTTTAAACTGTGTGTTTCTCAGTGTGTAACCTGTATACTCTCTCTATAAGTGTAGGAGCTTGAAATCTATAAACGAATCGTTTACTTACCTCGTTGTTACCGAATCCGATTACATCATGCATTAGTAAGATCATACGCGTGTTTACAGCCGGACCATCTGGTACGCTGGTTAGTTGGTCCGCGGGACGGGTTTTATATAAATAGGTTAGCTTGTTTAGAGAGAAGTCAGTTGTTAGGTTTGTGAGCTTTAAACTGTGTGTTTCTCAGTGTGTAACCTGTATACTCTCTCTCTAAGTGTACGAGCTTGAAATATATAAACGAATCGTTTATTTACCTCGTTGTTACCGAATCCGATTACATCATGCATTAGCAAGATCATACGCGTGTTTTACATGGTGGAATCACAATGACTAAATTTCAATCAAGTTCGGTGGTTCCCAAGTTATTAAAATGTGAAGATTATCAAGAATGGAGAAAATATTTTGAGATTTTTATCAACACTAACTTTGATGAATACTGGAAGGCGATTGATAAAAAGTATTCATATCCGACTGATTGGCATAGTGTTCCTAAATTTCAAAGAGATTTTTCATTTGAGGAAAGGGAATGTTATGAAAGAGAATTAATAGCTTATGATATTCTCATAATGGCATTGTCAAAAGAATTATTATCTCAATTCAAAACGTGCAAGAATTCTAAAATGTTTTGGGATGCTCTTGCTCAGAAATATGCTGAATTAAATGCATCTGGAAAGGAGGTTGATACTGAAGAATATACATCTGTTGCAAATTGTGAGATGTCTGATAAAGGTGGTTGTACAGTTCTAACAGAAGTTCAGTTGCAAAAAGATAACACTGAGTTAGTGAAGAAAGTTTCAAAGCTGACTGAAACAAATGATGATTTGATAAATGAAGTTGAGAAATGGAAGAAAGAAGCAAATGATATAGCTGCAGCTTTTGATGATTTGTTTGCAAAATCAAATATCAAACTTGAAGGTCTAGAAAAGGATGTTGTTGATCTTACTGCTTAAGAATTATGTCATCAAGAGGATAATACGAAGCTGTTAGATGCTAAAGCTGAATTGCTTCGTGAAAATAAGCTTTTGAAGCAGAATGTTGAGATTTATAAACAAAATGAGAAAAGGTTATTCAAGAAACATATGATGCTCACGCAGTTGAGGAGATAAAAGTTTACTCTGAATAGAACAACGGAAGAACTTATTGCAACACAAAAAGAGTTGGTTGAAGCACAAAAGATAATTGCAGATATGAAGATTGAGGTGTGTGGTTTCAAAAGACAGTTGCATAATCTCAATAATTCATCGTCATTCACAATTTTTTTATGCAAAAAGGAGAATTTTCAACAGATTTTTGGTGATGTTATTCTGAAAAATGTTCCACCTCCTGTGGTTATTGAAAATTCTATCAATACTTTGAAAGCAACTAAAGAAGTTCATGATTATTCAAAGTTTGCTGATACAAAGTCCGAAAACAAGAAGAAGTTGAAATTTCAGAAGAATAAGGATGAAGAAAAGTTTGATTCAAGAAAAGCACCAAAGTTTGACTCAAGGTCTACATTTCTCGATAAGGAAAACGTTGTTGGCGGCAATCCAGGAAAAGTATAAGTCGACAAAATTTCAGAGATTGTGATTGATGAATCTTTGCTTTCCAATAAAAATGATTTAAATTCCATTAAGGATGTGTTTTCTCGACTTGCTTCACAAGGTCATGAGAAACCTAAGTCGGTACCAGATAAATCTAAAAAGAATGGTGGTCTGGGATATGAATGCAAAGACGAGAGTGTGAATGTTGAAAATGATTTCCAAGATGTGCTTGAGATAGAAGAACTTGTGGAAGATATCAAGGTTTACAAAGAATTATATCATGTGTGAACCTGATGCTGATTTTATGTCAACAAATTCTAAGTTAGAGCGTCAAGATAGTGATTCTTCTCAACATTCTACAATGTCAACAAAATTTATGTCATCTCCTAAGTTTGCTGATAAGAGATCTTGCTTTTACTGCAAAAAGATGGGACATGTGATTCGTGATTGTGCTACTCGAAAAAGATTTTCACGTGGTTCATATCGATCGTCATCATCTGATTCAATGATTCTCAATGAGGTACCTATTAGCCAAAATCAGAAAAACCAAGGACAGCCAGCTTATAAGAAGCCGGTTGTTGGTAAAACCTCAAATTATGATGATTGGTCACCACAATTTTTAAAACAAAAACATTTTTTCCAGAATGAGTTCAAAATGCCTTACTCAAATGATCTTTCTTACTATGGCCCAGACAACATCACCAACGTCATCCAAAATCTGAGAAAATGTTAGTTGGTGAGTTGTTAAATATTGTTTCCCACTTGTCACGGTATGTCAATGGTTCTGATTCCCATCGGGTGAAATCGTATAAACCATTTCGTTCTTGGAAACAGAAAATGGCAACCTCGACGGGAAACGATTTTGTGGAGGATACGGGATGACCCAAGTCGGTTTGGGTTCCCGTATTTAACTAAAAGTTGTTTGAGGTTGTGTGCAGGATGCTTCAAGAAGGTCTATTAGTGATTGTAAAGTTGCTGATAGTGGAGTATTTTTCCTAAGTTAGTGCTTAACAGAGTTGATATTTCACAAATATTTTTGGGAAAAATTCAAAATTTAAAAATCTAAGGTATCCGTGTTGGTCGATTAATTTTATTTTCTTTACTTTCACATTCTTTCATATATTTTGGGGGAGAAATTTTGGAAAATTTAAAAAATAGAGTTTGTTGAATTTTAGGGGGGAGAAAATGCGAAATATAAAAAAATGAAAAATGCAAAAAGTATTAAGAAAATGAAAAATGAAAAATGAGAAATTGATCCAACACAAGATGAGAAATGATGGTACATCAGCATACGTTATCTGCCATGAATAAAGTAGAAAGAAAGGCTATAGGTACTTGCTTCATTAGATTGAATGTGTTAGGTAGTCTGATATATGCGTGTATGATATAAAGATAACGCTTGCTTGATAATTGTGGTTACAAACTGTCACACCCCGGTATTTATTGTGTCGGGTGCGAACGAGATGGATCATAATCAATATTACATAGAACGACCTCTGGATGATTAAACAACTAGAGCCGTTTAAAAGATTAAGTTAATTCAAAATGTGGAGTTTCATTCAAAGTTGCAGCGGAAATAGTAGTGAAAGTACGTTTGTTTTAATTGTTACAAAACAATTACATTTCAAAAAGATTTGAGAACATGACACCGTTAGGTGTGATGCAATGAAATCTCCAAAAGTGCAGCTCGGTTTGACCATGACTCCAGAATAAGAAAATGCAGGTCCTAAATGATATGATGTCCTGAATGCAGCAAGTTTCAATCACCTGAGAATTCATATACTAAAACGAGTCAACATAAAGTTGGTGAGTTCACAGATTTAGATAGCATGCATGTAAAGTTTGATAAACAAGTTTGATTAAATCATACCATCGTTTGACAATTTGTTTAGATACTGTTTTATAAATTACCATGAACCTTGAATCCCGAAACTAACTGGTTACCCACTCATGATACTATGTCTAACAGTACCGCATGGCCAATTATAACTGTATGTACTCTTTTGGCTATTAAAACGGAGTCAGGATTGGAGCTACCAATCAGAGCAGGGGCGTTAACCCAATAGATCTATCCACGAGTCATCGTTTCTGTTTGTAAATTAATCAAATTCAACTAATAGTGGGGTTTCATCATAACATGAACAAGCATGATACAACATGATTTGGACTAGAAAAGCTCACATAATCAATAATATAACAAGTAATCTATTTTTCAGGTAATGACTTATGTTTGTAATGAATTGTCCCCCAAGTATTAAAACTGTAAAAGAAAGGGCCGTGAAAACTCACCTGAATGCAAAGGATTCAGTAAGATAGGCAAGTAAGCAGTCCTATACAATGTTATAAGACAACTAAGAATATTGAAATTGGATTGACATCTAAGTCACTTCAATTTGGTTGGTCAAGTCTTGGCGTTATGGTAACCCGGTGATATAGTACGATATCGTTTACCTAGATGAAATATTTATTGGAAATAAATATTTATTGCGTGATAAATAATATAGTATTTTTTCCAAGATAAAAATTAGCTTAGAAATAGTTCACGTTTCCCAAATAAATATCATGTGAGTTTAAGGAAATTTTATAGGAGGAAATGACGGTTTAAGATCAAAACGGGCTTTTTGTCGGTTCTAGCCGCATTTCATGTTATTTGTAATTATGACTAAGGCAATGATCAAATAAATAATTACCCATTTATTTTCATCATAGGATCATATCAAATCAGAAAATTAAGTTCAAAAGTCCAAGTTCCTAGTTTTGTCGGTTTTGACGGTATGTGTCCGATTTAGCCGGTTTTGATCCTGTGACTCGTTCTAGGGTTTTGTAAACTACCAAAACACTTTGTAAACTTATTATAAGTCATATTAAGTCCCCCAAGTGTCCAAGATCAGTTATAACATTCATTTGCATATCTTTACAAAAACGAGGTTTCCGGGCCCGTAAAGTGTCCGTTTTTGGTCCCGTTTTTTCCCAAATTTAGCTATTTTTAAAAGGGATCTTGTACTAGGGTTTTTATGACTAAAAAAATATTTTAAAATAACTTTAAGGTGGGTCAAAGTTTCTGACCTAAAATGGCTCTAATTTAACTATAGTTTCCGAGACTTTTTAGTGGGTTATTTTTATAGATTTAGCCGTCCAAACACATCAATAAGTCGTATGGTGCTATCCATAACCTTCTAACATGTTAAAAGTTTCGGACCTAGGGTTCCAAGAGTCACAAATTTCGGATCTAGTGGTTTGTTCATAAAACCAAGGCACAATAAATCAAGTCTTGTTTAAATATAGCTGGTGTTAAATGGTGAAAAATGTTGACGTTAAATGTTTATATAAAAACCTAATGGTTTTTCGTTGTATGATACTAAACATTTAAAGAGTTTACTATTTGACGTAGTTGATAAATATATAAATAAACTCAAGCGTTCATTGGATATTTTTACGTCGAAGTAATGTTACGAACTTTGCATGTAATTTAAATACTACAAAAGTGACAAGGTAATATAAAAATTCTTTTTATATTAAACCACATAGTTGTGGTGAAATTTCTTGTTATTGAAATTCCATCGGATATATATATGTAACATCCTTGTTTTTATGGTCGATTGTCGAAATGTTAATTTAGGGTTACACCAAGACTAACGGATAGTTGCATGATATGTTATCTACGTTAATTAAAACACAGATTTATGCACACAGAAACAGGAAATTACACGTATTATTATATGAGTTGACTTAGGCAACTTATGGGTTGTCACATTCTCCCCTAGTTGAAGGAATTTCGTCCCGAAATTCAGACTGCGGCGTTTACAGGAGCTTGGTTGGGAAAAAGATGCAGGTACTTGGCTTTGAACTTGTCTTCGCGTTCCCAAGTATAATCAGATCCGCGCCGGGAGTTCCATCGAACCTTAACGATAGGGATTCGACTTCGTTTCAGCTTCGTGACCTCGCGGTCGATGATTTCAGCAGGTTCTTCCACGAAGTGAAGGGTTTCGTCAACTTGAATTTCATCGAGAGGGATGACGAGCGATTCGTCGGCAAGGCACTTCTTCAAGTTACAGATGTGGAAAACGTTGTGTACGCTACTAAGTTCGGCTGACAGTTGTAGTTTGTAAGCTACTGGCCCAATCTTTTTGAGGATCTGGAATAGACTAATGTATCGAGGGTTTAGCTTACCACGTTTACCAAAACGGATGACTCCTTTCCATGGGGCAACTTTCAGAAGAACTTTATCTCCGACTTCGAATGATAGGGGTTTCCATCGGACATCGGCATAGCGCTTTTGGCGATCGCGGGCGGCTTTCAGACGGTTTCGAATCTGCGAGACCCTTTCGGTGGTCTCGATCACTAATTCCGGACCGGTAATCTGGCTGTCTCCGACTTCAAACCAACAGATGGGAGATCGGCACTTTCTTCCATAAAGTGCCTCGAATGGGGCGACTTGAATACTGGTGTAATAACTGTTGTTGTATGAAAACTCGCATAGGGGCAAGTGTTCATCCCAGTTTTTACCAAAGTCGATTGCGCAAGCACACAACATGTCTTCTAGGGTTTGGATTGTTCTTTCACTCTAACCATCAGTTTGGGGATGGTAAGCAATACTCATGTCAAGTTGAGTACCCAGGGCTTCGTGCAACGATTGCCAGAAGTTAGATGTGAAGCGACTATCTCTGTCATAGATGATTGAGACGGGAGTCCCATGGCGGGAGAATATCTCTTTCATGTAGATGGCGGTTAGTCATTCCATGGAATCCTTTTCCTTCATGGGTAGGGAGTGAGCTGATTTCGTTAGACGGTCGATGATAACCCAAATAGTATCGTTACCATTTCGGCTCTTCGGTAGCTGGGTGATGAAATCCATGGCGATGCGTTCCCATTTCCACTCAGGGATTATTGGTTGGACAAGCAAACCGGAGGGTTTCTGATATTCGGCCTTAACTTTGGCGCACGTTAAATACTTACCGACGTAAGTGGCAATTTCCATCTTCATGTTGGGCCACCAGTAAAGTTCTTTCAGTCCGTGGTACATTTTGTCAGCACCAGGGTGGATTGAGTACTTCGATTTGTGAGCTTCGTTCAGAACCAGTGTCCTGAGGTCTCGGTACATAGGTACCCGAAGTCGATTCATGAAGTATCTGGCACCGTCGGATTTGATCTCGAATTGACGGTCCATACCTCGTAGGCCTTCGTTTCCGACGTTCTCTTCTTTAAGTGCTTCCAGTTGGGCGTCACGAATCTGGGAGGGTAGACCGTTGTGAATGGTCAATGTAAGAGATCTGACGCGAAGTGACTTCACACGATCCTTACCACTCAAGGCATCTGCTACTACGTTTTCCTTTCCAGGGTGATACAAGATTTCGCATTCGAAATCGCTGAGCAACTCGACCCATCTTCATTGCCTCATATTAAATTCTTTCTGGTTTAAGATATGCTGGAGGCTCTTGTGGTCCGTGAAGACCTTGCATTCAGTGCCATAGAGGTAGTGTCTCCAGATCTTGAGGGCAAATACTACGGCTCTGAGTTCTAGGTCGTGAGTGGTGTAGTTCTTTTCGTGAACTTTCAATTAGTGTGAGGCATAGGCTATGACTCTGTCACGTTGCATAAGCACGCATCCAAGACCTTGATGAGACGCGTCACAATAAACGCAGAATCGCGGTTGCCTTCAGGTAAGGCAAAAATGGGAGCGTCACATAGCTTCTGCTTCAATGATTGAAAAGCTTCTTCAGTCTTATCATCCCAGATGAATTTCTTCTTCTTCCGAGTCAGAGTGGTCAGGGGTTTGGCTATTTTGGAGAAGTTCTCGATGAACCTACAGTAATAGCCGGCAAGACCAAGAAATGATCGTATTTCAGACGGGGTAGTTGGAGGGCTCCAACTTTTGATCGCTTCGATTTCTCGCGGGATCAACATGTATTCCACGGTCATTGATCACGTGACCTAAGAAATGTACTTCTCTGATCCAAAATTCACACTTTGAAAACTTGGCGTACAGTTTCTCCTTTCTAAGCAATTCCAGGATGAGTTTGAGATGTTGCTCGTGTTCTTCCTTACTACGGGAGTAGATCAGAATTTCGTCGATGAACACGATAACAAATTTGTCGATATAGGGTTTACACACATGATTCATGAGGTCCATGAATACGGCAGGCGCGTTGGTTAACCCGAAAGGCATAACTAGGAATTCGTAGTGGCCGTAACGAGTCCTAAAAGCAGTTTTAGCGACATCTTCATCTCGAACCTTCAGTTGATGGTAGCCGGAGCGTAATTCGATCTTAGAATAGAAGCTAGATCCTTGGAGTTGGTCGAATAAGCCGTAAATCCTCAGGAGGGGATACCGGTTCTTCACCGTCAACTTGTTCAGTTCACGGTAGTCGATGCATATACGGAACGATCCGTCCTTCTTCTTGACGAATAGGACTGGGGCTCCCCAGGGTGAGAAGCTCGGTCTGATGAGTCCTTTATCAAGAAGTTCTTGTAGTTGATTCGACAACTCTTTCATTTCGGATGGAGCTAAATGATACGGGGATCGAGCAACTGGTGCGGCTCCGGGTACTAAATCGATATGAAATTCGACCTGTCGAGGTGGAGGTAGACCAGGTAGATCGGAAGGAAACACGTCTGCGAAATCCCGAACGATTGGAACGTCTTCGATCTTCTTCTTCTTGGATTTCTTGGAATATACATGTGCTAAGAGGGCATGATAACCCTTTCGGAGGAATTTCTGAGCCTTCATGCACGAAATGATGTGAAGTTTTGTATCGACACGATCTCCTTGAATGGTTAAGGTTTCGTTGTTAGCTAGGGGAATTTTGACTTGTTTCTCGTGGCAAACTATTTCTGCAAGATTAGCGGACAGCCAATCCATTCCAACTACTACATCGAAGCTTCCGAGCTGGACGGGTAGGAGGTCTATGTTGAACTTTTGTCCTAATAGATCCAGTGAACAATCTTGGAGCATTTCACACGCTTTGATTTGTTTACCATTGGCCAATTCGATTATATACTTAGTGTCTAACTGCGTAGGGGTGATATTGAAGGTAGAGCTAAACTCACTAGACACTAAGCTTTTATCGGCACCGGTGTCAAATAAAACGGATGCATAATGTTCTTTTAACAGAAACGTACCCGTAATAGTGTCCGGGTCTTGTCGTGCTTCAGTCGCATTCAGCACGAACGCTCTTCCACGTGCAGCATCAGTGCCTGATTTCTTCAGCTTGGGACAATCGCTTTTGAAGTGACCAGAGTTCCCACATTCGTAGCAGGTGTTAGTGGTCTGAACTTTGTTCGCGGGACTCAGACAGTCCCGATAGATGTGACCTTTAGCTTTGCAATTCTTGCAGTAAACGTTACTGCAGTCCAGAGTGTGGTGTAGGTTACACTTGTTACATAGGGGCAGGTTGCCGGTTTAACCATATCTCTTTGCATCAGCGGTAGGTGCAACTGCTGCATAAGCCTTGATGGCTTTTGGAACTTCAGTAGTAGGAGAATCTGCAGGCTTCTTCTTCTTCTTCTTCTTCTTCTTCTTCTTCCAATCGTGACCACGTTTGCGCTTGTGATCATGTTTGACATTACCAGAGGAGGTGGGGGGAATAATAGCAGACTTAACTTCAGAGGCTTTCTTGGCGAATGACGCACCTTGGCGGGCAGCTTGGTAAGTCAAGTTGTGGGCCAAACGTACGGCGCTCTGGAGGGTAGTAGGGTTAGATGACATGACATTTCCTTGGATGAGAGGGGAGAGTCCCCAGATGTACCTCTCTATCTTCTTGTATAGAGGAGTAACCATAGTGCAGCAAATGTGTGCTAGTTCATGGAAACGTCGAGTGTACCCGGCTATGTCGGCACCGACCATGGTGAGATTATAGAATTCCACTTCCAGGCGTTGCAATTCCTCTCGGGGGCAGTACTCATCTCTCATGAGCACCTTTAGATCTTCCCAAGACATGGTATAGGCAAGATCCTGTCCCAAGTTTCAGCATAGGAATTCCACCAGGTGTGTACACCTTCGCTAAAGACGCAAGTGGCATACTTGACCTTGTATTCGTCTGGGCAGTTACACATGCGATAGACGGATTCAGTTTTCTCGAACCATCGGATCAGTCCGAAAGCACCTTCAGTGCCATTGAAATGGATGGGTTTGCAGTTCATGAAGTCTTTATTGTTGCAATCCCGAGTACCTGTAACGAGAGATCAAAGGCTCCTTGAAAACAATACTTGGTAATTGTTAATCTTTGATCTTTAATTCTATGTCGTTATTTACCGGCAGGCGAACCACATTGACGTCCACCAGAAGCAGTGGAACATTCGGCATTGGCGGCAGCGAGTGCTTTGGTTACACGTTGAAGGATCAACTCTTCAATCTCAGCAGCGCTCATGGGCGGCGGCGGAGGCGGAGGAGGAGGAGGAGGGTTAGCTCTCGTGGCACGTCTAGGCATGATTCTAATTTCACATCGGTAAAACAAGAGTAAGGCAATCATAATAACAACCAAACATATCACGACATACATCATTATACATACAAGAGGAAATATAACATCACAACACAATCATAATAGCGAATCAAAACATACATCATAACGTCCATAACCGTGACTGAAAACAATTCGTACAAGACAACATTGTTTTTGGTGGATAACATGATTCCACAATAGTACAAGTTACAACACGTTACAAAAGTAGGGGTAAAACTGATCCCCAATATGTCAATACTACTAATATCATGGGTGCTGGAGCAATGTCAAGATCTCTCCAACCTGTACGACGACCGAGAGCGTCAGCCGGAGGACGTCGTTGAAATCTACAAGTGTCGGCGTGTTGGCGGCAAGGGCTTCCACAGCAGCGAGGGCGGCGCCGGCAACTCCGTTGACTTCTCCAAGAAGCGTGTGCAGAGTGTCAAAGGTCTGGACATAAGAACCAGTGAGGCTCTCGAGCTCAGAAATGCGAATCTCCAGGGCAGCTATGGGGGGTAGGTGGGAGCTGAATGATAGCCTGGAGACGGTGAATCTCAGAATCACGGCGAGCAATGCCATCGAAGAGGGAGGATATCAGAACGTCTACGGCAACACCATGAACAAGGATGGGTGGAGAATCAGCCTCTGCGGGTGCAATGGGTGCTACGGGGGTAGTAGGTGCAGCAGGGGTGACCGGAGTAACAGGAGTGACTGGAACAACAGGGGTAACTGGAACAACAGGTGTGAATATAGCGGCTGCAGCGGATGACGTCTCGCCAAACTTGTAGGTGCTATCATCAAAATGCACTCGCTTCTTTAGGGGAAGCGAGGGCGAGTCGTTGGGAGAAAGGGTAGGCTCGGGGGTACGTGATCTCTTGCGAGGTGATCAACATGAGAGGCAAGGCAGATCCCATGAGTGGGGCGGCAAAATACGGATTTACGCGCGGTATACATGCGGAGGGGTCCAGAGGGAGTAGTCCTATACGGGAGAAAAGACGGGGCACGCATAGGAGAGGCAACACGGGATGAGCTCAAAGTGACCGTAATGGAGTCTCCGTCATCGAGAGGGTCATCAGCAGTGATATCCACGTCATAAAATGACGGCTCATCCGGATGTTCCTCGGAGTCAGTCTCCTCGTCATCAGTGACACAGTCGAGTACGCCAGTGGGTGAAGTCGGCGTGACAGTGGGTGGAGATGCTGGAGCTGGCTGAGGTGGTATCGTCTCCATCTTAACGTCTGTGTCCGAAGATAGCTCAACAGGGTTAGACATGTTGTGACAAAGTTTCCAAGTCATAATAATAGTCTTACGTTAGTGTAATTTTAATAGTTAAGAGATGCAACAAGTAAGGTATGTATGTAATGCAAGCCAGTATTGCATGGGATGGGGCTAGCAGAGCGATAGGCTATAGACTAAGTTCTAGTATGCAACCTAGTTCTCTATAACCTTGTCTCTGATACCAATCTGTCACACCCCGGTATTTATTGTGTCGGGTGCGAATGAGATGGATCATAGTCAAGATTACATAGAACGACCTCTGGATGATTAAACAACTAGAGCCATTTAAAAGATTAAGTTAATTCAAAATGTGGAGTTTCATTTAAAGTTGCAGCGGAAATAGTAGTGAAAGTACGTTTGTTTTAATTTTTACAAAACAATTACATTTCAAAAAGATTTGAGAACATGACACCGTTAGGTGTTATGCAATGAAATCTCCAAAATGTAGCTCGGTTTGACCATGACTCCAGAATAAGAAAATGCAGGTCCTAAATGATATGATGTCCTGAATGTAGCAAGTTTCAATCACCTGAGAATTCATATACTAAAACAAGTCAACATAGTTCACAGGTTTAGATAGCATGCATGTAAAGTTTGATAAACAAGTTTGATTAAATCATACCATCGTTTGACAATTTGTTTAGATACTGTTTTATAATTTACCATGAACCTTGAATACCGAAACTAACTGTTTACCCACTCATGATACTATGTCCAACAATACCGCATGGCCAATTATAACTGTATGTACTCTTTTAACTATTAAAACGGAGTCAGGATTGGAGCTACCAATCAGAGCAGGGGCGTTAACCCAATAGATCTATCCACGAGTCATCGTTTCTGTTTGTAAATTAATCGGATTCAACTAATAGTGGGGTTTCATCATAACACGAACAAGCATGATACAACATGATTTGGACTACAAAAGCTCACATAATCAATAAGACAACAAGTAATCTATTTTTCAGGTAATGACTTATGTTTGTAATGAATTCTCCCCCCAAGTATTAAAACTGTAAAAGAAAGTGTCAGGACCAGATTTGAGCATCTAGTTCTCATACGATTCATCACACAAGTGCGGAAATCATGTGTGATGGTCGATTTGGGTTGGATTCGCCTCAACGATCACCCATTGGTGATCTCTAAAACTCAAAAACTCACACTAACACCAAGAACACACACACAGGAGGCTCTCTGCAGTAGGCAAACCTTGATGCGTGCTCAATAGGGTTTTTCCAAGTAGTATTTATACTACTAGTGTGATGGAGACAAGGAAAATGTTTGACACGACACAATCATTACCTAGAATTTAACAAAATATCCTAACAGTAAAACAAGTTCGCTAAGCATTATGTCAAGTTCGCTAGATATCAATAAGTCCGCTAACAAGTACGCTAGGTATTATCTAGTCCGCTAATAAGTACGCTAAGTACTGACTAGTCCGCTAACAAGTTCGCTAAGCACTAACAAGTACGCTATTAAGTGCGCTAAGCATAAACAAGTACGCTAACTAGTACGCTAAGCATCAACAAGTCCGCTAACATAAACAAATACGCTAACAAGTTCGTTACTTAACAAATGAAGTACGCTAGGAACATTAACAAATACTCCAAGCAAACAAGTACGCTAGGAATAAACAAGTCCGCTAAGATAACATTCAAACATGTACGCTAAGAGTAAATCAAGTCCGTTAAGATCATAAATAACAAGTCCGCTAAGAAGCATAACAAGTTCGTTAACAATTACACAAAGTTCTCCAAGTACATATCAAAAGAGAATTACAGAACAAAGTATCAATTACAATGATAAGACAAAAATAAGTTTGTGTTGCTAACAAATAGGTTCTAACAATTCCACCCTTGTTGGCAATGCAAACTCGTGAGCTTCAAGCATCTTGACCTGTTAGCTTCAGCAGGAATCTCCAGTTCTCTCTGGCTGCAGGTCTGTCTTTGTCAGAAAATACGTGAATACCCATGTCATACAGCCTAAAGAGATCTTGCCATACGAGCTTCTTCAAGTCATTATAGTTGTTTAGCTTAACCAATGCTCTTGCCCCATCAAGAATGACACTTGAACCATGCTCTTCAATCAACCAACAAGTTGTATTTCTCAGAAGTTCAGAATTAAGAGTGAGTCTACCTAATCCAGCTAACCTTTCACACCACCAGTTTAAGAATATTAAGAAGTAGTTGGCATCATAGCATTCATAGGGTCTCAACTGAACAGGTATTGTCCGCATCTTCTCATAATACATTATCTTCAAGTAAGATCGAGAGAGAAGACGGAGTTCTATAGCAGCAAATAATCTGATAGCTTCAGCACCATTTCTCTCGATTACCAACTCATGAGTCATCCCGTTATAATACCAACTAATCATAGGAGCATTCTTCTGGTTTCCCGGGATAGTCTTTGCCTTTACCTCCTTTCCAACATCCTTGAACATTCCACGGTGAGGAGCACGAAGCCTTCTCTTCTCTTCTGCCAACTGAGCTTTTCTCTCTGCTTCTGGATTTTGATTGAATCTTTTATCATCATAAGCAGATTGGATCAACGCAGCAGCCCTTACACCTTTTGGATGGTTAGTATGATTCACCAGATCCAGGTATTTGAGCTGTGTGAGTCACCAGGAGAATAAGCTAGTGAGAGCTTTGAGGTCTCCAAATATTTGGACAAAGCCGTTTCTCCTCTTCACCATGAAAGCATCAAAGGCTTCATCATATTTCCATCCTAAGATCTTCATCCCATGGTTGACGTTAGGGTTGCTAGGCATCTTCCTCAAGTTCTTGGCAGCAAATAATTGCATAGCCTTCAAGTTAGGAGTTAGCTTATCCCATTCGTCATAGATTTGGGGAGTATCTTTTCTTTTAAGAGCTTCAGCCCGTTCTTCTTCAATAATTCTGATTTGTTCCAACTTTGCCAACCGCTCTGTCTTCCGATACTCGCACACAAACTTCCAGAGACCAGGTAGTCTCTTCTTGTAGTAAGCCTTTTTTTCAATGTTTTTGAACTTACAGAAGTTGCGGAGCGCTTCAGAGTTCATACTGTTGGTAGTGGAAACAATATAAGCTTCAGAGTCGGGAGGATCAACAGACGAGCTCTCTGGAGGAGGAATGAAGGTGTTGCCGATGTCAAGGGTGAGGTCTGAGAGATGATCACGGATAGGAAGGAAATCCACAGTCTTGTTCGTGTCGGCAAAGATATCAGCTAGGATTTCAGAATGTGCTTCAACTGTTTGATTTTGAGGCAGGTGAGAATTCAACCTCTCCTCGTCGGTGTATAGCTTGGTCAACTCAGTTTCAGTTAGACTCATCAGATATTTCAAAGAGAAGTTGTCTTTCATCAGAGTTCTGACCATGTTGGCTGTAACAGAATTGTCATCAGCATCAACATCAGTACCCTCTAGGTTTCTGACAACGCGGATCAATGGTTCATCTGTTCTGATTGCTTCTGAACGTTCTGGTAACGTGCTTGATCCTTTAGCATACATAACAGCAGGAGGATGATTAGATTCATATCGCTTCAGTGCTGCAGCCTTTTCTTCGCGAAGTCTGTTTTGTTCACTTAAAGCTTCATCAATGAGTGTTCTGCGAGATCTTACTTTCTCAGCTTCCCTTCTACTATGCTCTTCAGCAAGTTCTTCTTGAGTTAAAATTCTCTTCCCTCTATCCTCAGTAGAAGGGCCAAGTTGTTCTATAACCGCAGGCTTTTGAGTCGCAGTCACAGTTGGTTCATCTTCAGCTTCAGACTCAGAGGAGAAGTGTATAAAGGAGGCTTCAAAAATCTGATCGTGGAAGCTTTGCTCAGTAGAAACTTTAGGAACAGTTTGACTCTTAGAATCTTGGGCAACACTCGATTCTATGTTGATGATATTTGCATCTGTAGGAACAGCACTTGGAACATGGGGAGCTATATCCAGTGCAGAAGCTTTAGCTGAGGACTCCATTAGTTCAGAAAGTGAAACATGTACATATATGTCATCCACCTCCTTCTTCACTTGGATTGGAGTGGGAAACAGAGGTTCCATTTCATCATCTTCACTCTCAATCTGATCTAAATCAATGTAATTCAGAGGGTTGGCTTCATTCATGAGCACATGCATACGTTCTTGTAGCTCATTCATGTCGTCCTCATCTCCGAAATCTATAGTGTATGGATGTTCCTCATATGTGACTTCACCGGTATCATCTTCAATTGACTTAATCAGAATTCCACAAGAGTTTCTTCTCGAGTAGATCTTCTCTGCGTATTATTCCCTGAAGTTGGCCATTGCAAAATCTAAGAAGGCCGGGTCAACGTGCATGTGACGGACTCCTTCAGTTACTGGAACAAGAGCAGTGGATGTTTCGGTTGTAGTCAGAATAGAGGGCACCAGAGAGAGTTGAAGGTCTGAACTAGTTTCAGGTTTTCAGGCACAGGAGCCAGCTTCTTGGTTGCTTCTAAGGCTTCATCTACAGGTTCATCATGGAGGAGACTATTGACGAAAGATTCATCGTCGTCTGAAGAGTTCAGTCCATCTCCTTCAGTGAACATATCAGCATCAATCTCAAAATCACTGTCATGTAGTGGGCTCGAGGAGTCATAAGCACCAACAGCATCTTTGCCAGCAGGCATGGTTGTTGAAGAATTGCCGCCATCGGTTCCTTGATCAGTTTGAGGTTGTTCTTCAGGCAACTCATCAAGTTTATCACCAACATCATCTCCATCTGGTTTGTCACTGAGTTGTTTATCTTCATTGGATTTGGCTAATAAGTCCTTGTGAGTGATCAGCAATCTTCTGGTTAGCCACTTGCAGAGAACAGTTGAGATGATCATTTTGACTCTGAAGATTCACAATCTCTGCTTGTAGTTCCAACACTTTCTCATCTTCTGAAACTGTAGGGCTTGTAGTGACAGTACCTGCGGGTTCAGTGGTGACAACAGCATCTTCAGCTATAACATCCAGAGGTCTCATATCCATGGCGATCCTATCAGCAGGAGAATGAGAGAAAGAAGTAGTAGCTAAAGCTGTTTCTTGTTGAGTGCTCGAAGGACCAACAAACTCGTACTCATCAGAGGATCCGGGCTTTCTCCTGACTTGGAGTTTTTCAGTGCATGACTTGCTTCTTATAGCTCGGACTGTGAGTATCTCGGAGGACTGATTACCCTCAACAGCGGTAAATGTAAGATTTCTCTTAGTAATCTTAGGAGGAGACTCAGTAGTACTCTCAATCTCTGCTGCAAGATCATATGAAAGATCCACCTGATCGAGAGAGACTGAAGAGTCTTCTTCATCCAAATCATCCTTTGTCGGCTTGTAGCTTTCATCTGACGATGATGGTTGTGTCGGGTTTGTCGAGGCCCTGGAAGATTCTCCAGTCCTTTGCCTTTTCCGAGGATGAATTGCTTCAGCTTGGTCAGGAGTGTCATCTGAGCTTGAGGAGTCAGACACATCATTATTTGTGTCATCGCCTTCCTCATCCTCAGAAGATAACACATTCACTGGACTAGACGGTTCAGCATGCTCGGATGCTTCAACATTATCACCCTGGAGATTCCCAAGGTCTTCAGTAGCAGTAGCAGAATCTGGTATAACTGGGGCATTCAAGTCCAATGTAGAATGAACTTGAGCCACTTCAGAAGGTTTAGGTTGAGCTTCAACTGCAGCTTCACCCATGTGAACATCTCCTTCGGCATTAACGAGAGCTAATCGAGCAATCATCTCAGGAAAGAAAGGTACCTCGATTCCTTGATACTTGCCTTTGTGGTACTTGCTGTAAGAACCAGTGTTCATCGAACTGGTTGAGAAGGTCTCTCCTTGCTTTACCAAGGTTGGATAGTAATGATTCAAGATTGCTTGAACGAAACGTGGATACATCAGGAACTTCTTTTGTCTTCCAGTGGGATGTAAGTTAGAAATCATCCACTTCATCAGTTGGTGGGAAAGATTGAAGCCTTCACCGGAGACAAGTCCATGAATGGCACACGCAGTGTCCTCAATGAAATCATCTGGAGCAGCCTTGCGGTGACCAAATGCAGATATGAAGAAGCTGATGATGAATTTCCAGTTCGTTGGGAATAAGGTCTTCTGAACCTTGTTGCTGACATCTGGGAGGAAAACACCAGAGTATCCCATTATTGTAAGAGTTGCTTGCCACTGAGCCCTTGTAAAGGTCTTGGGCATGTCAGCATCATCTAAGTTCAGGACAGTTCTTATCTTTTCTTCTGTGATTTCAACATCAATATTTTGAATCTTTGACCTTATTGCACTTGATTCATCGTCAAGCTCAGCAGATTCAGCATTATTCCAAAATGCTTCAATAATACCCTTGTAAATGACAGGATTGATCTGCATGGCTGTTGCCCAGTTTGATTGTAGCAATAGGTCGAGAGCTTGCTCATCAGCACCTTCCCAGTTTTTGTTAAAGATGCACCTTCCGTTGTGTAGGCGACCATACTCTAAAGCTTCAGCAGCTTGTCTGGGAGGCATCTGCACACATAGAATTACAAGATTATATCTAATTCAACACTAGATGAATGTCTTGTCACACTTAACCCGTGATAGTGACAGAGCTTTTCATTTAAGTATTAATGACATAAACTAACTCATATAGTGCATATACTTCAAAATGGTCACAAGCAACCGGAATGTCATGATTAACAAATGCAAGTATTTCAGGAGAAATTAACAGTTTAGACTGAAGTAATAAAATCTGGAAAATCAAGGAGCCAGATCTAAATCTCCATTAACATTGACTTAAATTGAATGTTTTGCATGAAAATTGAAACAAGACCCAAAAGAAGATTAAGGCAACTAAATTTGAAAATGTTGGAGGGTCAAGGAGATTCTCAATGAGAAATCTACTACTTGGTCTCGACAACAATCAGAGATATCAAGCAAAGGAGGGCTTGGCACACTGGGATTAACTCCTATAGGTATATGTTGTCCCAATTTGTCAAGTCAGTTTAGGGAAAGTCACATAGTGACTTGGTTCCACCCGAACTTGTGAACTCCTTCTATTGAAGTCTCATGATTTAGACAAGGAACAAATTTGTTAAAACCGCACTTTGATTGTAAGACAAACATCAAAGACCAATCAGATGCATGCAATAAGTGAAACAGTGACATGTCAAACATTAAGAGCAATCCTAGTAAATTAGAAATGTAAAAATTCATAGTAAATGACTCAAGTGTCTTAAGCAGTACAAACAAATCCGCTAAACTCAACAAGTTCGCTAAGAGGTGAACAAGTACGCTAGGAACTTAAACAAGTTCGCTAAGCAATGGTACAAGTTCTCTAAGAGCAACTGAAGTACGCTAAGCAGAGTAAGAAGTACGCTAAAGACAGAATGATTTTAAATACAGATTCACAATACTTAGAGATGAAAATCAAAAAGATAAATCAAATATTAACAAGGATTGTCTAGATGCAACAAGATCATGTTAACACTTATGATCAAGTAAGAGGTCCTACTGGGTCAGCAGCTTCAATATGATCATTTAAAGGACAAAATGTGATTAAGTAAGCTTAACAGATTAGATGGATCTATCATATGTAACATTTAA
>JBCNJP010000006.1:34007328-34058522 GCA_039602395.1 Deinandra increscens subsp. villosa
ACATCGCACATGTTTTCATCTCATGCTTAGACGACAGAAAAGGTGGTTCTGATGGTTTGAACTTGATCTGGGCCGAGGCCATGCTGTTGGTTTGTAAAGGAAAGAAAGCCAACATACCTCAGAGAATCTTTGACGCAATGGTTTCCAACATTCAAGCGCTGAAGAAGTCAAGATGGCTCCTGTATCCAAGATTTTTGCAAATGATAATCGATCACCTTGAGCCGGAACTGCCAAAGATGGGTGTAGCTCTTGTTGTAACTCCTATGCACCCAAGAATTTTATCTGATTGTGCTGCTAAAAAACCCAATTTCTCCGGGTACACCACTTACCTGATGAAGCATATGTACTCTGCAAAGAGGTACGAATATATTCAGAAGTTGATTGAATCTGAAAACAAGAGAAGAAATGACGGGAAAGAAAGTGAGAATGTTAAGGGAAAAAGGAAACAGTATGTAAGAAGCTCTGGAAAGGAACCAGCTGATGAAATTGAAGATGAGCTTGAAAATTTGACACAACAAAGAAAAGGGTAAAAGCAAAAACAGACTGCACCTACTGAAGAAGAAATGAGGGCAACCAAGAAAAGAAAGGTTGATCCCAGATCTGAGTTGGATGAAGATGTCATTCGAGGTGTAAATACCTCCTTGGCCAATGAACTTGCAATGATCAAAACCAAGCTGGTCAACTCTGAGCTTAGAGAAAAAGAAAAGGATAAGAAAATACAGAATCTTAATGAGATTGTTGTGAAACAATCTTCACTTTTAAAATCTCTGCTGGTAAATATGAACGAGATAAAGAAGCATCTGGGTTTGCCTAATCAGATGAGTGATGCTGAGATTGATTCCATGACTGACATTTCAAAATTTACAACTGAAGCAGCAGGTGGCAGTGGTTCTGG
This sequence comes from Deinandra increscens subsp. villosa, assembly GCA_039602395.1. NCBI lineage: Eukaryota > Viridiplantae > Streptophyta > Magnoliopsida > Asterales > Asteraceae > Deinandra > Deinandra increscens. Next base: position 34,008,224 of record JBCNJP010000006.1, read on the forward strand.
TGCAAATGAAGCTGGTGGAAGTGGTGGTGGAGGAAATGAAGCTGGTGGAGGAAATGAAGCTGGTGGAAATGAAGCTGGAGGAAGTAGTGCTGGAAATGATGAAGCTTTCGATGCCATCAATGTAGGTGATTTAAACCTTTATGACTTTGAAACAGAGAAACAGCCAGAGATCGTCCAGGCACAATTCAACCACTTAATTGATGAAGATGATGAAGATGATCAAATTGAAGATCTTTTTGAGCCTGATAACTATTCTTTGAAAGAAAATCCTCTAACTTATCAAGCAAGGATAAGCTCTATCAGCCAAGAAGTGATCGATTTAAGAAGAGATGAATGGTTCACAAAGCCCGCTATTGAAGAACAGACTCCTTTATTCCAAAACATCTCACAACAGAAGAGGAAAGAGTCTGATCGTCACATCATAAGCTGGAAATTCAACGCTGACATACATGCCTTCATGATTAAAAGAAGAGGGGGCAGTATATCAGATGTGCATAAACGCGATAGCTTCAAAACTTTGCCAAGATGGGATCTGAGGAGATTGGCAGATCTTCCCCTTATTGATGAAGACCAAAGTGGAAGGGCAAAAAATTTGAAGATGATGTTGCAGCAAGCTGCGAAAGACGACTTTGTGTCCTTTGGGTATATGAAAGGTGAAAGGAAGAAGTCAAGGACTGAAATTGATGAAACGAATGGAAAGCCCAAAGTCTACCTGAAGTTCAAACCAGCTAAAACAATGAACAGGGTCAGAATTCCAGATCAACAACTTTCAAGGCTGCAGTCATTCAAGAAATGGTTTTATGATAATCAAACCGGTGAGGCAGTTATCAGGATAGGAGAAGATGCTGAAATAAGATTGTTTGACCCGATGGAAGTCATCTCATTCAGCAACGACGATCTGAAGACCTTATGCGAAAATCCAATTAGATGTGGGGCAGGAGAAGACACTGCTGAAGAGGCAAACCTGTTTATGAGGGTTGCTAACAAGGCCCGAGGGATCGTTAAAGAAATAAAGGATTTAGCACAGAAGGTAAGGGCTGATGAAGACAGAATGGAAGAAGATAGAGATTTGGCAAATCTGATGAACAAGACTTGGGGCAGAACTGATGAATCATCTGAGCAAGTCGTAAAGCCGGCTGATGTCCCCGTTGCTAATGTGCCAATTGTTTTGGGGGAATCAGAGACTACAGATTTGAATGAAGCCGGAGCTGAAAAGTGAAAATCAAGAGGCTGAATCCCTCCCTAGGGGGAATATTGAAGATCAATGTAGGGAGGAATTCATAGTTTTGTTAAGTTCACTTGTTTAGATTAGTTTGAATTGTAATCTTGTCTTTTGGGTAGTTAGCGAAACTACCGAGCGAAACTGTTGTTTCGCTCGGTATCTAGATTAGTCTGTCTCAGTGACAGTTTCGCTTGGCCAGCGAAACTACCAGCGAAACTGTCTACTGTTTAGTATATATTGTAGCCTTTGTGCTCTCATTTGTAACTTTTGCAACATTCAGCAACCCTAATACAAGATATCTGGATTTTCGTAAGTTTGGTGACGGCTAGGAGTATCTTATTCAATCTTTGTAGCTTTTGTTCATCTCTTATCATCCTTTGGTTGATGTTGTGATTGTTCAATACTAAAAACCCATTTTAGCTATTGGAAATCATCATCTATTGATATTTGATTGGTTTTCTTCTCAAAACACCATCATTAGCACTGATTAAGATCAGTAAGGACCTACATAGGGAACTTCTACTCATCATAGATCGAACCATATCCAATAGGGTTCGATTCCTCCTCTCCGATACACCATTATGTTGTGGTGTTCGAGGTAGACTAAGTTGTGAGACAATCCCATAACTCCTAAGATAGTTTTGAAATTCATTGCTAAGGAATTCAGCTCCTCTATCCGAACGAAGGATCTTTATTGTTTTGTTGAGTTAATTTTTTACTTCATTCTTGAAGATTTTGAACATTTCAAAAGCTTCATCCTTGTGTGCTAACAAGTACACATACCCATAGCGACTTTAGTCGTCGGTAAAGGTGATGAAGTATCTTTCATCATTCCTAGATGTTGGCTTAAAAGGTCCACATATATCTGAATGTATGATCCCTAGAAAATATTTTGCCCTTTCGGTGGTGCCACTAAAAGGTGCCTTTGTCATCCTGTCTTGTAGGCGAGATTCGCATACTTCATATGAATCACATTCATTTGTTTTCAAAAGACCACTCTTTTGAAACACTAGTATGCGGTTCCTATTTATGTGACCAAGGCGGCAATGCCAAATGTAGGTGTCACTCAAATCTCTTTTGAGTTTCTTGGTGGTGGTTTGGTACATCGAGCTATTATATGATGTGTTTTCATGAACCAATTCATAAATACCATTTAAAGGTCTAGCTTTAAAATAAAACATCTCATTCATTGAAACATGGGTATCATTGTTAACAAACTTAAAATCATATCCAACATATCTTAAACGGGAAACGGAAATTATGTTCCTAGTCAAACTGGGAGCATATAGTACATTATTCAAAATTACTTCCAAACCACTTGGAAGTTCCAAAATATAGTCTCCTTGGGCTTCAACTTGAACGTTCGCTCCATTGCCCATAAAGAGACTAACTTCTCCCATCTTTAAGTGCTTATTTCTTTTGAACCCCTACAACATATTATATATATGTGTTCCACATCTGGTATCCAATACCCATGTGTTAGAACAAATAGCATTAAGCTCAATGTAGATCATAAAGGTCTTACCCGAGTTTTGACCTTCATTCTTCTTTTCTTTCAACTCTTAGAGATAGGTTGGACAATTCCTCTTCCAATTTCCAACCTCACCACACTCAAAGCATGGATCATATGAAGCAACCCTTTGCTTCTTTTCCTTCGGTTTTGGGGATTCTTTCTTGCCCATCCCCTTGACAAATCCCTTCCCTTTGGCAACCTTTGCCTTAGAGGTAGAGCGAGACCTCTTCTTACTACTACCCTCATTGATCGTTAGAACCGGCACAACACTTTTGCCCATCCCTTGCTCGGCCGTTTTGAGCATCCCATGAAGCTCGGGAATGGTCTTCTCCCAACCATTCATATTGTTATTCAATACAAAAGTGTCAAACTTCTTTGACAAAGAGTTGAGGATCAAATCCGTAGCTAACTCTTTTGAAACGGGATAATTGAGTCTTTCAAGATGATAAATGAGGCTTTTCATCTTAAGAACATAAGATGAAACCGTTTGTGACTCGTCCATACGACATGCATGGAGTGCTCGAACCGTTTCAAAGCGCTCGGTCCTTGCCTTTTGTTGGAACATTTCCTTCAATTGGCATATCATGTCGTATGTCCCATGATTCTCTAAATCCTTTTGAAGCTCGGGGATCATACTTGCTAGCATGAGGCATGAAACTTGGATGGAGTCCTCTGTGTACTTCACCCAATCGGCATAATCCTCAATGTCTTCGACATCGGGTTCGTCGGGGATAGGATCGTCCAACACATAAGACTTCTTTTCTTGTTTGAGAGCAATTCTCAAGTTGCAGTACCAATCCACAAAGTTGCCTTTGTTGAGACGATTCTTGTCTAAGTTGGATCTTAGTGATTGGTTTTGGACGTTTGTGGCGAGGATGATTTCGTTATTATTGACCATCTACAAAATTTAACAAAGTTTTATTAAGTATCATTGATATCAATATAAACCTTTTAATTTAATTAATACCCTTTTATGTCTCATAGACAATTAATAAACTAAAACCTAGAATCCAACGTTACATTTAAGTTATGGTTAGGTGACCTTCATCCCACTCCTTGAATTAACAAGGTAGTCAACGTTTGACAATTGCAACTCTTTGCAACCTCTAGTAGTATGGGATCGATTAAACATCATATGTTTAGTTGGAATGTTTAATCCCATCAACGCCTTTGGTTCCCCATGCTTTGGTGACCCTATTCACATGGTCTCCAAATCAAGTTGTCCTACTTATACACACGTGTATATTTAAACATACGAGCGGTTAGGTGACCTTTATCCCACAAGTATAACAAATATACCTTAATTACACTAGTTCTCTCAATGTAGTTAGGTGACCTTTATCCTACAAAGAGTTCCCAAGTGAATCAAGTGTTGTATAAAAGGATGGCGTTTAAACTTGTTTAAAGGGGTCGTTTTTAGTTTTCATGGTTCTAGTGTAGAAAACTCTATGTACCATACAATTCACATGCATTCAAATGTATGGTACCCTAGTGTTGTTGAAATCCAAATTTCATGGATCTTTTAACAAAACATATTTTATTAGTAAATCATTAACTTTTAATAAAACCCATTTTATTATATCTTTTGTTAATGACATTTTAAGAACTGATTTTAGCTTGTTAATGTTTATTAGTTTGTTTTAGCATGCATATCCACATATCATCAAAATAAACAATCACACAAGCATGACAAAGTAGGTGCATAGCCATAGCTAACTATTTTGACAACACTTGTTAGCCGAAACAAGTGTGCCAAGGTCTCTCCTAAGGGACAATTACACAAGTGTTGTGTTGGTGAACTCCCACTTGAATCCGCATCCAAATGCTTCAAGTTGTGTCTTGGTCATCCGCTTTTGGGCTTGAAAGGGCTCTTCCAAAATAGCTCCAAACTCCAGTGGAGGAAATTTCCTCCGTTCCAGCATCAGCGGAGGAAGAATCCTCTACTCAGGATGTATTAGCGGAGGAAAACTCCCCTGCTCATGATATAAGAATCCTCCACTCAGGATATATCAGCGGAGGAAAACTCCCCTGTTTAGGATATATATTCCTCTGGTGCATCTTCCTTTTACAAAATGAATCCTAATACATTTTTCTAGTAAAATAAAATGCACCTAATCTATTTAATTTACATACCAAATGAAAACTTAAATAAATTACAATCCCAAAATAAACCTATTTAACTATTACAACCCTTGAAATAATTAGATACATAACACAACCACAAACAAACACAAGGTCATGGCTAGGTCTTATGCACCAAAATATACATCCTAATGTACTAAATCTATTATGGTTCCCTTTTTAACCCATTCCCATTTTTGGTCCAACACTAAACCGAAAATCATGGGTTTGTTGTCCAAACAACCCAAAACACCAAAATGATAAAATGTATAAATCTTTCAAGATAACCACATGCATGTTAGTGAAGCATCTTGAAAGACAAAGGGAATCCATAGACAAAATTTCGGTTATATGGTATGGAAGACCAAATACCGAACTTTTGTAGAGTTAACCAACTAACTCTTTTGAAGCATGCACTCATATAAGCGACTCTAGATGCCATTGTTGGGTTTTTGTTAGGGTTTATCAAAGTCTTATTAACCTTTTAATAAGTAAAACGCAACGGAAAACAAAACTTTCTCAAAGTTATGATATGTTAAAAACCGATTTTTAACCTTTAAAGAAAACCCAAAACAAGGGAGGATCTAAAAACGAAATGCATGCTATCAAGTAAAACAACCATATGGTGTTTTAGATATACCTTCTTCCAAGCAAAATGGTGTGAAGAAGATGATGAGGTTGAAAGGCAAGCTTCAAAGGAGAAACCTCAAGGTTGTGATTACTTGAAGACTAACTCTTCCTTATCCTCTTGTTGAATCCGAATCTAACAAGATCTTGGAACCAATTTCGAGTTATCTAATTAGCAAGAAGGTGTTCTTGCTTTGAAGGAGAGAGAGAACTTGAGTATGAGAGAAGCAAGTAATGAATGACTAATGTGGTAAACAAGGTTGTATGCCTTGTTTAAATAAATAGCACAACCACCCTCTTAATGGGAGGTGGGTGAACGTCCAAGAGGAGAGAGAGAGAGGGAGAAAAGCTTTTCAAACCTTTTTAAACTCCCTCCCATGCATCTAGTCCATTTCCTTGTCCACATTCACTTGGTCATGCTTCACTTGACCCATGCAACATGTTACATGTACAAATATGGTGTAACATATAAATATGTTTTATGTAACAATTTATTTAACCATTTAAAAAATATTGTTGCCATACTTCTCTAGTTTAAATCATCCATATGATTTAACACAAGTTCAATTAATTAGAAACCGATTTCTAATTGTCTTCTATAAGTGACATTTATTCATTTGATTATATCTTAAATGAATGTCATATGGGTGTTGTCTAGCTCGTTATTGGGTATGACCCCAACTTCGATCATAACGTACTAGCCACATCAATCTAGTATGTGTCTTGGGCAGACGGATTCTAACAGCCAAAAGATCATAGACGGTGGTGGCGGCTAGGGTTAGCCAAGGTGATTTAGCAGAAACGACAACGGGGCTCGCACCGTTACCGTCGAAACGAAGGCGACGTGACACGGTGGTGATGGCGTCGCGGTGGTAACATGGAGGCGCACGAATAGGGTCGGCGGCTTGGCAGCGAAGTGGTGCTTGGACGGCGGAGGTGGTCTTTGTTATGACAACACCGGGGATCGCGGCCATCAGGTGGTGCTTCGATGGTCATCGTCACGATGAGGTGGCGATGAATCCTTGGCAGCTAGGGCTCGCGAATGGGAGGGGCTGGCGAGAGAGAGACCAACAAGGGAGAGGGGGTCGACGGCTGCGAGAGTGGCACAGGGACTACGGTTTCCTAATCCCTTAGTCGCTTATTAATAAACCGACTTATTACACTTTTAGTCCCTCGTAAATTCTCTTTACCAAACTGAACCACTGATGTTTACAATTAATTAATAAAATGAGTTTATTAATCTAAAAGTCGTAAACTCCATAACCGATGAATTCAAATAACAATTTATTTGATTCATTTTATTCACCGTAAACGTTAATCGATTAATCGAAATGTTCTTTTGCGTACATTATCGCAAGGGTAAATTTCGTAATTAAAAACATGTTTATTAATCAAGAATAAACAAAATTAATTACTGATTTCCGTGATTTACCGGTTAACCAATTAAGCAGATTTAATTCTCGTTGCTTTCAGTGTAACTCTTACGGGTCATAATCGGGTCGTAACCGGTTCGGGTTCTTGGCGTTGTCTGATCTTGACATACAATATCCAACGAACTCCCACTTGGACAGAATGCGACAACATTAGAAGAAACAGTCAGAGGTGCTCTAGCTACACATGGCTGTCCCAACCAGTTACGAGACTTCAAGTTAGTCAACAAGGTATATCTATAAACTCGCTTATAAATTAGACTTGTGGTAATTCAAAGTCAGTATATCCTTTATGTAAAGGACGTCAATTGAATAAGAGACATGGATTTAATTCATTCTCGTTAATGTTCAATTAGTTTTATTTCTCGTTCATCAGTTCAAAGTGATCGAAGCAAACACACAGTAAGTTTGGGTAAAGTCTTACACTTAACACTTGGAACTAACGAGAGAGCCCATCTTCACTACATAGAGCTCCCACTAAGCTTCAGAACCATTCCAAAAAGTAGTCGTTACGTTAAGCTAGAATCAAAGAACTGTCTTTGGCAAATGGGAGGTAGCATATGTATATCAGGTCGAAGGATACTTTTGAGTATACCATTTAATCAAACATGTCTTATGATTGAATCCATGAAGACAATTTGATACGATTTACGTCACAACATCATTTCATAATGAGGTCTGTGAGTCCGGATAGTAAACCGTTTGAGTCCAGAGTTAGAATAGTCTTAGTTCAGAGTTGTTCCCACAATTTTGATCGACTACGGACAGTTTAGAATATTTCAAGATATCCATGGATATTTCAAACGTATAAAATTTGAACACGTTGTGCAGAATTCAAGTTCTGCCATTAACCATTTAGATCAGGTTGAATGATTTGTGCAAACATTAAACTTCGACATCCCAACAATAAAGAAGAAAATTAGAGTAGAATTAAGGTACTACGTAGTAGTATCAACTCATTGATCAAACTTGATCAAATAGAACTGTGAATTTAATGCTACGTTCTTAGTCTGTGTTTTGGCATTGCATGATTAAAGTGTTTTATTAGTATTAGTGTTTATCATGAACAGTAAAACTGCATGTGTGAATTTGAACGTGTGATAAAACTTATGCCCTTGGTGTGCACATGGATTACTGTGTTATAACATGAGCATGTTAATGGATTATTTATAGAATCCAACCAACCTTCCTAAATGTACCTTTACATTTATAATTCAAAATATTACTCAAGGTGGCATTATTGTTTGGTGAGGACCGGATCATTCTCATCTTGAACCTTATACATCATCAGAGACTAAGATTATGTGTTTTTCCAGCTTATGTCATCGTGTAGCATTTTACAGTGACATCAATGCAATATATATATATATTAGATTACTTTGGTTTCATATTTGGCATGATACGACTCGTTTCAAGAAATTAATCAAACCTGTGGATGCTCTTCCAGAGATGGATTCAATTGTGGGTGTTCTTAAAACTCGTAGATAAGTTGAGGTTTCATTTGAGTTTAATCTAGTAAACTTTAATGAACTTTGGACCAACACGTAATCGTTATCTTAATAAGGATTAGTGGTGATACTGCCACTTGCTTTATGTAGACCAGACATACCTCTAATCATCTTTCTTTCAACCCATATGGATATTTATTTGCAAGGTGAACCCTTAAGAAAATACTTCTCGTTATCAAGAACGAAATCATTTAGTTTCATAAATACGGTATGAATCTAATTTATTAATATCCAAATGTCATGTTAAATGCATGAGATGGTAAGTTGAAATCAAATTGCTTGAGTTTGAAGGTATTCTTGATATGATCATCTTATCGTTTGAAAGTAGTTGCGTCCTTGATGCAATGATGATTACCACATCAGAATTTAAAGTCTGAATTAAGATTGATAGTTTAATCTAATGACTAACCAATGATCAAAGATTTAAACGAGTAAAATGGTCCTCGGATTCCAATAGGAGACGTTAGTCATTTAGAATGTCAACATATCTTCATTGCAGCAATAACTGTTTGTTGTGAAAATATGTTTTTCTAATAAGTCTTGAATCTTCTCAAGAGTTAATTCATACAGTCCAATAGTTCCTTTTGAAACTAATCTGCTTTTGGAGCGAATCAGATTTTTAATAATCTGATAATGGACGTGTATTACTCAAAATAGTCTATTGCAAGATTTCATCTTGAAATCTAATTTTGAGTATGCAAGTGATCAGTGAAGAGGCGTCTCGTGGGTATGAGGTGTGAATGGTGATTATCAGCAAGTCATTAGTCATATGTTTATTGTTTCTAATATTGAAACCCGATCTTAATAATATGAGCAATAAGTGCTCAACAGGAACATAACACATATGAGTACAAGCTAGTTGTAGACTTCGACTTTTAAGGTGATGCGTGTATATATCTATTCATGACCATGATGGTCACGTGCACAAGACTTAGCGCAAGCATATTGTAATCATTCAAGTGATTATACTGCATCAGTGTAGCTGGTAATATGAACTTTTCCAAACAAGCGTTTGAACTCAGCAAAGGTCATATTGTTTGAGTCAACGTGTCAGGACCAGATTTGAGCAACATGTTCTCATATGATTCATCACATAAGTGTGGAAATCATGTGTGATGGTCGATTCTGGATGAATCTGCATCAATGCTCACCCATTGATGATTACTAAAGCTCTAGAACACACACTAACACCAAGAACACACACACAAATGCTCTCTTGAAGAATAATCCAGGAGTGTCGCCCGTCAATAGGGTTTTTTCAACTATATATATACTACAAGAGAGCATAGGACAAAAAGAATGTTTGACACACACAATCATTTCCTAGAATTCAGCAAAATATTCCATCAGCACAGACAAGTTCGCTAGGAATTATATAAGTTCGCTAAGCATGAACAAGTTCGCTAACAAGTTCGCTAAGCGTAAACAAGTTCGCTAACAAGTCCGCTAAGCATAAACAAGTTCGCTAACAAGTCCGCTAAGCATAAACAAGTTCGCTAACAAGTCCGCTAAGAATAGAAACAAGTCTGCTAAGTAAACAAGTCCGCTAGGAACAAATCATGTACGCTAAGACAAACTTTGACCAAATATGATAAGTGTTAAACAAGTCCGCTAAGTACAATTATCAGAAGTTCGCTAAGAGGAAAAACAAGTAGGCTACATTCATAAACAAAATGTTTCTAAGTACAAATTCAAAGTCAATTACAAATCAAAGTATCTAATCTAGATAGGACATCAAAAAGGTCTTCACCAGCAATACTTAACGGTGAATAGTTTGTGTTGCCAACAAAATAGGTTCCAACAATTTCCACCCTTGTTGGCAATGCAAACCCTTGAACTTAAGAAACTTGACCGAGCAGCTTGAGCAGGAATCTCCAGTTCTCTCTAGCTACCTCTTTATCTTTGTCAGAGAGTACTTTAATTCCCATATCGTACAGCCTACAAAGATCTTGCCAGACAAGCTTTTTCAGGTCATTGAAGTTGTTCAGCTCGATCAATCTTCTTGCCTTATCAAGGATGAAACTCGATCCATGTTCTTCTATCAACCAGCAGTTTGCATTCCTTAGGAGTTCTACGTCGATTGTGAGTTTACCCATACTTGCAAGCCTTGTACACCACCAATTTAAGAACATCAAATAATAGTTGGCGTCATAGCATTCATAGGGTCTCAGTTGAACAGGGATTGTCCGCATCTTCTCATAATATATCAGCTTCAAATAGGATCTTGAGAGTAGTCTGAGTTCTATTGCTGCTAATATTCTGATAGACTCTGCACCGACTCTTTCAACCACTAGTTCACGAGTCATCCCATTGTAGTACCAGCTGTTTATTGGAGCAACTTTCTGATTCCCTGGAATAGTCTTTGTCTTCACCTCCTTCCCAGTATCTTTGAACATTCCTCGATGAGGGGCACGGAGACGTCTTTTCTCTTCCGCAATCTGAGCCTTTCTCTCTTCTTCAGGATTCTGATTGAATTTCTAGTCCTCATAAGCTGATTTGATCAAGACGGCAGCTCGAATACCCTTTTGATGGTTAGAGTGGTTTACCAACTCCAGGTACTTCAGCTGTTTGAGCTCCCAAGAGAACAAGCTGAGAAGAGCTTTGAAATCTCTAAAGATTTGCACATATCCGTTTTGCCTTTTTACCAGGAATGCATCAAAGGCCTCATCATATTTCCATCCCAAGATTTTTATCCCATGATTGACCTTTGGGTTGCTTGGCATTTTCCTTTTGTTCTTGGCAGCAAATTGTTGCATAGCCTTTAGGTTTGGTGCCATCTTTTCCCATTCATCATAGATGGGAGGATTGTCTTTCCTTTTGAGTGCCTCAGCCCATTCTTGCTCTCTGAGTCTGATCTTTTCAAGCTTTTCCAGACGTTCTGTCTTTCGATACTCTTCCACAAGCTCTCGCAGACCTTTAAGCTACTTTCTGTTGTAAGCCTTCTTATCAATATTCTTGAATCTGCAATAGTTGTGGAGTGCTTCAAAAGTCATCCTGTTGGTAGTGGCTTTAATATATTCTTCAGAATCAGGAGCTTCATCAGACAAGTTCCCAGGTGGAGGAAGATATGTGTTGCCTATGTCTAGAATAAGGCCTGAGAGATAATCTCGGATAAGGAGGAATTCAACAGTTTTGGTTGTGACAGCAAAGATATCTACCAAAGGATCAGTTTCAGCTTCAACAGTTTGATTTTGTGGAAGGTGTGAATTCAACCTTTCTTCATCAGTGTACAGCTTGGTCAACTCAATTTCAGTAAGACTCATCAGATATTCTAAGGAGAAGTTGTCTTCCATTAAAGATCTAACCATGTGTGCTATTCCAGAGGTGTCTTCCTCATCCACATCGCTGCCCTCCAAGTTTGTGACTATGCGGATCCTAGGTTCATCTGATTTTGTTGACGCAGAGTATTCAGGTAAAGTACTCGAGCCCTTTCCATAAACAACAGCAGTAGGATGTCTTGATTCATATCTTTTGAGTGCTTCGGCCTTCTCCTCGAGCAGTCGGTTCTGTTCACTGAGTGTTTCTTCAATAAGAGCTCGACGAGACCTATCTTTCTCAGCTTCCCTTTTCAGATGCTCCTCAGCAATCTCTTCAGGAATTAATATCCTTTTTCCTTTATCCTTATCAGAAGGACCAGGTTTCTCTGTGATAGCAGGTTCTGGAGCAGCCAATTCATTTGGATCATTTTCTTCCTTATCGGAGTCTGAGGAGAAATGTATGAAAGAAGCTTCAAATATCTGATTTCGGAGATCTTGCTCAGCGGAAACACCAGGATAAGTTTGATGTTCAGTTCTTGATCAACACTTATCTCAAGATTGATGATTTCAGCATCAGTTGGAATAGAACCTGGAATATATGAGTTGATATCCAAGGCAAGAGTCTCTGTAGTAGACATGACAGTCGAAAGAGGCACACTCACATATTCATTGTCTACTTCCATCTTTACTTGGATTGGAGTAGGACAAGGAGGTTTCTCTTGTTCATCATCCTCACTATCGATCGTATCCAAGTCAATGTAATTCAGAGGATTAGCTTCGTTCATGAGCACGTTCATTCTTTGACCTAGCTCATTCATGTCGCCTTTGTCTCGAAAGTCCACAAAGTAAGGATGTTCTTCATAATTTGCTTCATTACCATCCTCAAGTGTCTCAATGAGAATACCACATGAGTTTCTTCTTGAGTACAAATTTTCAGCATAGTATTCCCTGAAATTGGACATCTCAAAATCCAAGAAGGCTGGATCGATGTAAAAATGAGGGACACCTTCAGTTACTGGAACCATGGCAGAGAAGGTAGAGGTATCAGCTTGAACAGTGGGAATGATCGAAAGTTGAAGAGATACGTCATGTTCAGCTTTAGGCTCAGCACTTGTTGAACCCTCAATAGCAAGAATCTTGGCTGCTTGTGCAAACCTTGGAGTTTTAGGTTTTCAGGCACAAGTGCAAGCCTTTTGATTGAGTCCAGAGTTTCATCAACTGGTTCATCATGAAGGAGGCTGCTGATGAAGGAATCTTCGTCAGAGAAATTAAAATCATCTCCTTCTAAAACAGTGTCATCATCGACTTCAAAGTCGCTGTCATGCAATGGGCTTGAGGTGTCTTGAGTACCAGTCGAGTCTTTACCAGCAGGAATGGTAGTAGAAGATATGGGGTCTTGGGAATTTTCACCTACACTTCTCAGATCAGATTGAGGTGGGTTCTCTGGCATTTCATTCTCTTTATCACCGGTATCATCATCTGGTTTTTCACTTAATTGTTTGCATTCACTTGACTTGGCTAACAAGTCCTTGAGTCTCTGAATTTCAGCAGCTTATTCAGCAATGACTTGTGACTGATCATTAATCTTTTGATTTGCCACTTGCAATGAACAATTTAGATGGTCATTTTGACTCTGAAGGTTGACAATTTCAGCCTGAAGTTCCATCACCCTTTCATATTCTGAAACTGATGGGCTGGTAGCAATAGTTCCAGCAAGATCAGTGGTGATGACAGCAGCTTCAGCTAGCTGCTCCAGTGGTCTCATATCCATATCTACTCCTTCAAAATGTTCAGCATGAGATAGAGAGATTGTTGCTGCAGCTAAGGCTGTGTCTGATGGGGTGCCAGAAGAACTTACCACTTCATAATCATTCGTTGTGCCTGGTGTAGAAACGAGATACGATCTTACTACTGCGTGTATCAATCAATCATAGCAACAACGGATGTAAATAAGAGAATTCTTATTGATCACTTGAAGATACAATGAAGTTCTCTCTAGTTTCTCTCTCTAGAAACACACACAGAAAGGTGTAGAATAACAGAAGTGTTCAACCAGTTCTGATGCACATTCTAACACACCCTATTTATAGTAAGTGACTACATAGGCTGCGTACCAAATGGTATGCCCGGACCATTTGGTCCGCCGGACCATCTGGTCCGGTGCCAATGATATAGTCATTACACTTCATACAAAGACCCGCTCACATAGATACAATACACGAGACACATCATAGCATAGGAATATGCTTCTACAGACTCCCCCTTAACGTGTAGTGTATCTATTTTCTATCTAAACTTCAGTCTTCAATCTTCAACATTGCTGCATCCGATCTTTGACTTGATATCTTGTCAGAAATAGAGCTTGCATGGATGGATCACTCTTGAATCAACTTTGAACTTCAAGATCCACTTGTGAAAAATACTTCAAACTCCCCCTTTCACCATGCTTGAGTCTTTGATATCCATAACCTGCAATTTCCGAAGACAGAAACGCAGTTTCCTTTTCTTTTGAAAATTAATTTAATCTTCGAGAATCCAAGATATAGATTTGAAATTTGATTTCTTATCACATGTCGATTGGTCGAAAACAAATAAGAAATAAAATCTTTTTGGCTTTTTGAAACTTTATATCAAAACACACCAAAAATCTTTTTGGATTTTTTAGATATTAAACATAAATGCAATACAGAATCAAACAATATTTTTGTCTTTTCTGAGAAAGATCACAACTTGGGATCATATTGGAAAATATCATGCTGAACTACACTTCAATGTCAATTACTTCAGCACACAAGTCATGTCGATTACTGGTATAATTTGTCCATCTTTAACTCAGGCAAAATCATACTCATAACATCTGGATATGTTATTGTATTGATTAAGTTTGCTTTGACCAGTGTACCCCACACTATCAGACATACTCAGATATGTTTGTTTTTTTTCCTTTTATATCACACTTTGTGATTTCATTTGTGATTTAATCACATAATGATTATATTCATGAATCAGTCAACTGTGTTCCATGCAAAAAGAAATAAGAACGTTAAATCGTCTTCCTTAAGGCCGATCTTTCGATACGCAGATAAGGCCTCGGATTTAACAAAATAAGAAAATAAAACAAGTTGAAGTTGTATAACCCAACAACAATCAGGTCGGTACTTCCGTACACGCAGAGAAAGTCCGATGAGTTATACGAAACACCAAAGAAAATAAAGCAGAATGTCAAACGAACAACGATCAGGTCGATCTTTCGATACGCAAAGAAAGTCCGATCGTTTGACAAAATAAAGAAAATTAAACAAGTTTAAATATTTGCAAAATGAACACATGTATACACAGTGACTTCTCATTTTCTTTTTTTACATATCTTTTTCTTGATATATCATGAGATATACATCAAGATGTTGTCCACTTGGTCAAGCATTAGTATTTAATGATTATATTCATATCTGTATACTTTCTGATTTAATGCCGAGCCTACCAAGCACATCGAATCAATGATCTTATGGCTTTTTCAACTATTTTATCCATGAGCCAGACATGTAAGCCAATGTACTATCATTTCCCAATTATGTCGGATCAATTCCTCATTTTTCAATGTTTTTGTATTTTTCTATTTTTCAATGTTTCTGTTTTTCTCCCCCTTAAAATGAAAACTCTATTTTTGGATTTTCATTTTAACACAAACAAAAACACAAAGACGCTATTTTTGGTTTTTCAATTTTCTCCCCCTAAACTACATACGGAATGTAAAACGAAAGAAAATTGACCTTTCGACATGGATACCTTTCAGGTTTAGCTTTCAGAAAAAAAAATCAGTTTTGAAATGTGATATCGCATGTAATTTAAGTTAAATCAGCAGAATACTCCTCCATCAGAAACTTTTCAATCACCGATAGGTCTTCCAGAAGTACCTGCACACTGGTCAAACACATCAGTTTATAAATGACCCGAAGCAAATCGCTTCTGGTCGACCAGTATCTTGGTTTCCTTTCGAAACCACTTTAGGTTTCCAGTGTTGTTGTTTTGGTAAGTCAGTATCTGATGAACCAGTCACAGTCGATTGTGACGAACAACCTACATATTAAACATTTTGAAAACGCGGAATAAATCTTCCTTGAGTTTTGAAAAATGTAGGTTGTGGGAGTTCATCAAACACTTTGCCATATTCATCAATGAATCGCGATTTGGCAGTTTTACCAACATATGAAACCTTTTCTCTTCTTGAACTAGAAACAGCAGTGACATGATAATCTTGTGCCATATGCCCTTTTTGGTGGCAATTGTAACACAAACGATTGTGTATGTTTCTTTTCTTTGAAACCTGCATAGCTTCACAAACATATTCATCTCCAAAATGATCATAAAAATTATCATATACCTGACAACGATGATCATTAACCCATTTAGAAGTCGGGCTCTTTGGAGTAGAATTTGATCCTCCAGAAGAAAATTTTGCAGATTGATTCTTCTTGTTACTCGGATCAGTAGTCTTCACAAATACTTCAGCAATTTTCTAAGCATCCACGCAATAAAGCGGGAATTCTTTATCAGAAAATATTTGTTCTGAACCCTTGAGTTTGTAGAACCTCTCGAGTTGAACCTCCTCAGCTTTGAATACATCTTTTCGCAACTGCTTCACATTGACTTTTTTTAGTTGTTGTGGTTTTGAAAATTATGAACTACCACCTTTATCAGCTTTTCTTTCAAATCCCAACCCAACACTTTTTCCTGAACCCTTTTCTCCCATTCCAGTAGACTTATGCCCATCCTTTGCCAACCTAGAAAATTCAGCTTTAACTTTCTTGAGATCTTTTGGAGCTTTGAAAATTGTTTCATCAATGTCAGCTTTTGAAGACGAAGACCCAGACACAACCTTTTGAGCTTCAGAAGCTTTAGGACTTTTGCCTTTGTCTTCTTGCTTTTCTTCAATAGATTTGGAACCAACAAACTCAGAATAATCACCGGTCTCAACCTTGTCTTTCAAATCATGAACTCCTTCTTTGAGACTTCCTGGTGGCGAGACTGTCTTGTTAAACATCTTCTCAAAATTTTCATCTTTGGCCAGAAAACTTGTAAAAGATTGTGAGTTAGTAACATTGTTCAAAAGACGTTTTGAATCAATGACTTCAATCTTTAATTCAGAAATTCTTTGATGAGCTTCAGCCAACTCTTTTTCTGTTGCAATGAGCCTCTTTGCCACTTTGTTAGTTTCATACTTTTGCAATCTTAACTCATCTAATCCGGCCACCAATTCCTTCTCGAGATTATCTTCATTTCTTTTCTGAATATCCAAATTTGCATTTTGCAACTTGTTCACTCTAACCAACTCCCTCTTCTCATCAAGTAACTTTTCCATATCAGTCTGATAAGATTGAATCTTAGTAGCTTGATCACCAGAAAGGTGAGTAAGAGTATCAAGTCTGGACTTTGATTTATCAAAAATATTTTGAAAATATTTTGCAGTATCCTCAGCTTCAACTTTCCATTTCTTCACTTTTTGAACTAATTCATCCTTTTCTGCAGATAATTTTGTAAATTTCTTTTCAAATTCCTGCTCAACACCTTCCAACTTTTCTCTATCGGCAACCAAATCTTCATTTTCCTTAATCAGACTTTGAATCTTCTTATCTTTCTGAGAACAGAATTCACAAACAGATTCATAACCACTATTTCCAGATTCACTTGAATCGAATTCAGAATCAGTTATCTCTACTTCATTATCACTATGAACAATTTGAGCAATCATCGCAGATGAACAAGTCCATGCAGACTCATCATTAATGTCATCAGTAGCCCAATCATAGCCTTGATTTGATGTTCGTGCTTTTTCAAATGCTTCAAGTACATTAGCATCCCAATCACAACCTTCATTGGATGCAGGAGCAATGGCAGTCAAAGCAACTGGAGAATTAGAAGTTTGCCCCCAATCATATTGTTTATCAACTTGAGATACCAAGGCTGTTAAAGACTTTGATGAAGAAGCAGTTGATTTTGAACACTCATGAGCAAAATGTCCAAAATTGGAGCATTTGAAGCATTTTGCCTTTGATTTATCAATGCCAACTTTGTCATCTGGATTTAAACTTTAATATCCAGTCTTTTTCTTGAATCTTTTAACTCGTTGAGCTAACATTGCCAGTTGCCAATTGATATCCATTTGCTCAAGATTATCAGGATCGATTTGATCGAAATCCTCTTCAATCAAATTAGAAGTTGTCAAACCACCATTCAGTAACCCATAATATGAAGATAATAAAGCTGAGATTAATGCCAAGTGCTCATCCGGTGTTTTTGCTGAATATGAAGTCGAACTTGACTGATTTGGAACAGTGAAGTTACACCCTCTTGAAGAATTTCCAGAATTTCCTGAACCATGACCAACAACAAAAGCAGTTTGAGGTGGATTTGATGAATTAACACTGAATGATTTTTCCTTTGCATTGATACTTGCAGAATTTTGTCCATGTTATAATTCAGGATTTTATAATTGAGCAGTGGACTTGTTTGAATTCATCATTTCCATTTCTCGAGCATGAAGCTTTCCGGTTAAATCATGAAATGATAATGTGGAATAGTCTTTGTCATGAGTAATCAACAACACATAACTTTCCCATTTCTCTGGTAATGCTTCCATTATTTTTTCTTTCAATTCTTCCTCGGTCTTTTCAATCTTGACAACTTTCATCTCACTAATTAGATGTGAAAACCTTGAAACAAGAGCAGAAATATTTTCTTTGTCATATTGTTGAAAATTCTCAAATTCCTTGTTCAAAACTTTTCGTCTACTCTTCTTATATTGATCATTGCCTTCACATCGAGCAGATAAAGCATCCCATAACTGTTTAGCCTTCTTACAAGTACTGAATTGATGTAACAACTCGGTAGGTAAAGCCATGGTAAGATAACCATAAACTTTTTGTTCAAGTTCATAACCTTTTCTTTCATCCTTATCAAAATCTTGAATCTCTTTATACTCGCCATCTGCAGTTGGACGTACATACAACTTATGAATTGGAATCCATAAATCAATATCATTTGTGCTAATGTATGCAGAAAAACGTTGTTTCCAATTTTGATAATCTTCCAACTTTAACAACTTGGGAACTTTCTGAATTGTTCCTATTTCATTATCAAAATTGAGCATAGCTTATACCGTACTTTGCATAGCCGCAAACGCTTGAAAATTAGACATTTTTCACCAAAAATGATACTTCAAAAACTTCAAACTCAAAAACGAAGGTCTTCCAAGCGGATTTTGGGAGTCAAAACTGGACGGTACTGGCTGTAGGAAGTACAAGTCCTAGATCTCGTCGAGACGAACGTTTTGGCTGGTATTGGGTTCCGTAACTCTTTACGATTCTCAAGTTACGTCAGTTTTAGTGAAAGTCACTATTCTGCCAGCGTACCAAAACAAATCAACGGACCAGTTCCGGACCAATACAATCAGGCGGATCAAATTTGTACTAGCGGACCAGATTCCGAATTAGATGAACTAGCGGACCAGAATTATACTAGCGGATCAGATGCGTACCAGATATCTTCAGCGGATCAAATTTGATACGGCGGACCAAATAAACCAGCGGACCAGATGTGATACGCCAAAACCACCACGGACCAGTTCGTTGAAGATTTCCTGAGCGGACCAGTCAGCTGACCAGCTAATTTATCAGCGGACCAGACGCAAATAAAGCTGAAATCGACTGATTTTCACGAATTTTGACAATTGAAGCTGAAAACTGGATCAATATGATGCGAAAACACTCCAGGAGCATACATAAATCATTTTTATCCTTGGAATCACTCGGAATTGGAAGAAATTGAAGAAAAACTTACCAAACCCAAGCTTTCTCTCTCAAAAACTCCGAAAATTGATCAAAAACACAGCAGTAGAGCAACCAATTGCTCTGATACCACTTGTAGAAACGAGATACGGTCTTACTACTGCGTGTATCAATCAATCATAGCAGCAACGGATGTAAATTAGAGAATTCTTATTGATCACTTGAAGATACAATGAAGTTCTCTCTAGTTTCTCTCTCTAGAAACACACACAGAAAGGTGTAGAATAACAGAAGTGTTCAACCAGTTCTGATGCACATTCTAACACACCCTATTTATAGTAAGTGACTACATAGGCTGCGTACCAAATGGTACGCCCGGACCATTTGGTCCGCCGGACCATCTGGTCCGGTGCCAATGATATAGTCATTACACTTCATACAAAGACCGCTCACATAGATACAATACACGAGACACTTCATAGCATTGGAATATGCTTCTACACGTGGCTTCCTTCTGACTTTGAGCTTTTCGGTACAGGACTTACTTCTCTCAGCTCTGATGAAGAACTCAGCGGATTTGTAACTACTCCCACTAGTTTTTGTCAGAGTTTGTAAGGTAGTCTTAGGAGGGTACTCGGGAGGACTATCAGTCTCATCTTCAAGGTTTTCTTTAAGATCATCCTCATCGAGAGACACTGAGTCTTCCTCATCATCCTGTTCATCCTGAGATGGATTATAACTTTCATCAGAGGATGATTGTGGTGTCGAAGCTGTAGAGGCCCTGGAATAGTCTCCAGTCCTTTGTCTTTTCCGAGGATGAATGCCCTCAGGTTGTGTGGGACTATCATCAGAATCAGAGGAGTCCGGCCCTTCTTCATTATCGTCGTCGTCTCCTTCTCCATCTTCAGACAAATCAACCAACATAGGACTTGAGGAGCATTCAGCATGTTCAGAAGCTTCAGCACATGTACCCTTGAGATTCCCAGGGTCTTCAACAGCATCAGAAGCAGTAGTAGCAGGTGCATTTAAATCCAACTCAGCGTGGACTTGATGAGCCTCATTATGTTCTACTTGAGCTTCAACAGCTGCTTCAGCCATTTGGATATCTCCTTCGGCACCGGCAGGAGCAATCCGAGCAATCATCTCGGGAAAGAAGGGTACAACATTCCCTTGATATTTACTTTTATGGTACTTGTTGTATGAGCCAGAGTTCGTTGAACTTGTAGAGATTGTTTCTCCCTGCTTGATTAAAGTTGGGTAATAGTGATCCAAGATAGCCTGGATGAACCGGGGGTACATAAGGAACTTCTTTTCCCTTCCAGTAGGATGCAGATTCGGAATCATCCATTTGAGTAGTTTGCGTGAGAGATTGTAGCCTTCACCAGTGACAAACCCATGTAGAGCACATGTGGTTTCTTCAACAAAATCATCTGGACCTGCCTTTCTGTGTCCAAAGGCAGCAATGAAAAAGCTGATTATGAACCTCCAGTTAATTGGGAATAAGGTCTTAAGAATTTTGTTGCTGACATCTGGAAGAAATACACCAGAGTACTCCATCCTTAAGATAGTTGATTGCCATTGGGCCTTTGTAAAAGTCTTGGGCTTGTCCGCATCTTGCAAGTTCAGGACCGTTCTGATCTTTTCTTCGGTGATTTCAACATCAACGTTTTGTATCCTTGACCTTATTATGCTTGTTTCATCATCCAGCTCTGCAGATTGAGCATTGTTCCAAAAAGCTTTAATTATACCCTTGTAGATGACAGGGTTAATCTGCATTGCTGTTACCCAAGTTGATTGCTGCAATAAGTCAATTGCCTGCTCATCAGCACTTTCCCAGTTCTTGTTAAACACACATCTTCCGTTGTGTAAACGACCAAACTCTAAAGCTTCAGCAGCTTTTCTGGGAGGCAGCTGCACATATAGAATTAAAGGATTATATCCAATTTTGACACTAAATGAATGTCATGTCACACTAGACTCGTGATAGTGATAGAGCTTTTCATATATAGAATCAATGATATAAACCAACTCACATAGTGTATATACTCCAAAAATGATCACATGCAACCGGAATTTCATGAATAACAAAGGTAAGTATCATAGGAAGTAAATAATTTGTGTGTGTAATATTTAAAATCTGGAAAATAAGGAGCCAAACTAAATCTCTATTAATGTTGACTTAAATGTAAGTATTGTATAAAAAACTGTAAATGACCCAAAACTTAGATTGAACCAACCAAATTTTGACTTGTTATTGGGTCAGAGAGGAATTATTGAAAATTCTACTACTGAGACTCAACAACAGTCAGAGTCATCAAATATAGGAGGTTTTGGCAATCTGGGATCAAAAACCAATTGACTTTAAGATTAAATAGCATATTGTGAGGTTTTGAGATCCCAGTTTGTCAAGTTAGTTCAGGGAAAGTCACATTGTGACTCGGTTCCATCCGAACTTGTGAACTCCTTGATTTGGTGTTTTATGATTAGGACAAGGATCATCTAAGTCAAAATCAGCACTTTTAGGTTTAGGACAGGGATGTTAGGATGTAACAGGTCTATCCCATTTAAAAAGCCAATTTGATGCATGTAATGAGTGTCACACTTACTTGTCAAACTATCAGAACAATCCTAGTATGTCAGAAATCAATTACTGATCTATAGTTATGATGAATTGACTTAAAGTCTGCTAAGCAGAAGAACAAGTCCGCTAGAACTCATTAAGTTCGCTAAGCAGAGAACAAGTTCGCTAGGAACAAAAACAAGTTCGCTAAGCATGGAAACAAGTTTGCTAGGAACAAAACAAGTCCGCTAAGCAGACATGAAGTACGCTAAGGACTGAATCAAGTTCGCTAAGACCAACAGTATCTCTTATGCAGATTCACAACACTTAGAGTTGACTACAAAGTGTTTAAATCACATAATAACATCAATAAGGATTGTCTATAAGCAACAGAATCAAATTTACACCTATCAAACATGCAAGAGTTCCTAATGGGTCTAGTGTTCCAATTTGATCATTTTTAAGGACAAAGGTGACAAATTATGCTTTATCTGATTAGATGATGTCTTTACAAGTCAAATTCAATCCTAACATATAAATAGAAGCACATATGGATTAAAATCACATAACCAAGTTACCAAATTCCCATTCAAGCACAGATAGTTACCTAAGTCACATAAAAAACAATTCAATGCGAAGTTTGACTTATTAAAGTCAACATGACCAAATAAGTGTTCAAACAGAGCTTAACTACCTAAGATAGTTCATATGAACCTTAGAGGTATCACAGATCACATCCTTTGTAGGTATGCTCTCAAGATCCTTTCACCTGAGTTATAGACTCATTTCAGACCCATGTGGATCATAATTAGTCTAAACCACCAGTGTTAGGCTCAATTGGATGTCTACTTACACAAAGAAAGACTTGTATGCACATAAGAGTGAAACATAATGATGCACTACCTGATTATTAGCATGAATGCTTGCATTGAGAAACACATACCTTTGTGAAGATCTATAGGAGACTAAGATCTAATCTAAGATGCAATGAGTTCTCAATTGACTCAGCGAATAATCTGCTGGGATCAAGCAATCTATATTATATATCAAGTAGGCTTTAGATAACCAAAATTAAGAAAAATTTGCCCATGTGTAGCCAAGTTTGAGTCTTAACCCAAATTGTCATTTGATAGAACAACTTACCCTTTTGATGATCTACAATTTTATAGGATAAATAAAAAAAGATGCAATGCTCTTGATCAATCTCTCAACTGTAAGAAATTCTGTATTGAGATCAGACAAGCTATGTCAGACTTCAAAAATTAGGCATACACAGAAAAATAAAGGCAAATTGAAATTAATGACTTAATTGAGAATCTTTAAACTTAATCTATCAATTTGATTAATTATTTGGCTAATCAACAGTTGTTAGCAGATTCTCAAGTTCAAGACTCATCAATTTAGTCACAAACGATAAAGAGTAACATATTCTGATTGGAGACTAGATAACTTCAACACTATATGGAATTCATTAAGTCAAACCAATCATTGAGAGAAAACAAATTGAAACTTCTAATTTGTCAAACTCAGACTCATTGGCATATAAATATAATCTGATTTGGGTATCCAAAAAGAGATAGCAGCAGCCACAATGAGTTATAGTTAACAATCCAAAGTTTAAAAAAATAATTGACAATTCAAAAATTCCTAAGTATCCTAAATAACTGAGGTCATAGCATTTAAAGTTCATAGTTAGTCAATTCAAACAAATTTCATTGTTCAAACTAATCAACTAGAACAAACACAACCTACTGCTATAGAATATTCAAAGAATTTCCATGTTCAAACACCTTCAACCGAACCCCTATACACAATGTTCTTGGAATCAAATGGATAAATGAGAGATTAGATTCACATACCTTTAACTTGAGCACAAGTGAATTAGGATCAAGTAAAGATGTAAGAAATCTGAAATTTCATCAATTTAAAACATTAGAAACCTAAAAAGTTTGAGAATCGGTCCTACGGCTCATCATTATCACCTACATCAAAATTAACCTAATTAAAAGTGAGATCGAACCTGTAGATGCAAGAAGAGTGTGCGAATCAACCCTAATTGCCACAAGAATGACAGATTCGAGAGAGAAAGGGTGGATTTCGATCGAACAGTGGATGGGTATGAGTCACCGATTCGAGATTATGAGAGCGGGTGTGAGTGTGTTTGAATGCGTGAAGAGGAAAAAATGACCAAGTCCCCCTTATATAGTATAGGGTTTAGCGAACTTATAAACATCTAAGTTATTAAACAAGTTCGCTAAGAAATGTCTCCAAGTCTGCTAAGTATAAGCAGACTGAAACACGTACGCTAAAGGGAGAGGTATTTAAAACAAGTTCGCTAAGGCTACAGAGAAGTACGCTAAGCCTAAAAGAAGTTCGCTAAGCTTAAGGAAGTTCGCTAAGGATAAGGACAAGTACGCTAAGCCTAAAAGAAGTTCGCTAAAGCCAGGAAGTTCGGTAAGGAAAAATCAAGTACGCTAAGGCCAATTTGAACTTGAGACAGCAAAAATTTTCTAAGTAAAAAGAAGTCCGCTAAGGTATAAACAAGTTCGCTAAGAACATTTTTAACCTCAGTAGACTTAAAAATTCAAGTGGAGAAGTTCTCTAAGGAAAAAATCATTCTTAGCGGATTTCTCAAACACTTAAACAACAATTAAAACATGGGAGAAGTTCGCTAAGGACAAGTTCAACCTAGCGGACTTCTCACCATTCAAAAGACACAAACATAATCAAGTTCGCTAAGAACAATTTGTTCTTAGCGGACTTTAAGAAAAAATTCAAAAAATACAAGTCTTTAAACAAGTTCGCTAAAGGCAAACCTGTTAATCATTCTTAGCGGACTTGCCTCAGTCAGAAGTTCGCTAAGGCAAAAATCAAGTCCGCTAAGAGCAGAATTGTAACAAAAGGGTAAAATTGTAATTCTTAAAAATTACAACATTACAAAAATTTTAAGGAAAAGCATGTCTGCTACCAGTAACCTACCAGGAAGATAAATTTTGTATTAATAAGTCAAGTACCTGTTAATTTCAACAAATTTGACCATGACATACCTAGTACCTAAATTTTACTTGATTGGTCAAGGAATTCCACCCGAACCCAAAAATTTTAATTTCATCCGAGTTGGGTCAATTGTCCACCCTAACTCAAGAATCCTTATTCTTTTAGGTTGGTTAACTTCAAACCAATACTAAGATTGATTTTAGCACAAGTTGGTCAATTTTTCACCAAACTTGGAAATTTAAGCACGTTGACTTTGAAAATTCACCTATTTTTGTATGGGCGTGGTCAGACATGTTTAGAATCATACCGGTCAATTACATGATCAATAACACTTATATTTCAATTCACCTTTTGGGTCCGATACCCTAAATCAGATTGTCGGTATTGTTTGTCCACTTAAGCTCATACAAGGTAAATTTCAACTTGTCTCATGTGATGTATTTATCATGTTTTCTGTCCAGTTCAGAGAAATATTTTGTGTGGACCTTATTAGGTTGGAAGTTAACAGTATTCTACCAATCATCAAATAGCTTTTCAGATTGATTCACACTTTTAAAAGTAATCTTTCCCCATTTTCTTTAGTGTTAAGTGACTTATTTCATGGATATAGTCATGAAATCATGATAACCCTTCTTTCATGACTATAGATGTATGAATTTTGGTGGGGTGAGAGCGTCAAGGTCAGAGTTTCCTCAGCAGATGACCTCTCACTTGATTTTATGGAATGATGGAGCGTAAGATCACAAGGTCAGTGATTTCTCACAGCAAATGTGTCTCAGCTTTATTTATGGATGAGACTCAAGGTCAGAGTTTCCTCAGTAGATGAGTCTCATATGTTGGTTTTTGAAATAAGTCAACTTAATACTGAAGAAACAGAGGATGTGTGATTAGAGTTTTCTTACTAGTACTAATGAGAAGGGAAAATTTAAAGAATATGCCACTGTTTAAACTTCCAAGGTCCAAAATTCTCAATGAAATTTATGTGTTATCACAGAGACTTTTTTACTTCTCAGTATGTTGAGCCTACCAACACATCAAATGATAGAGTTACTGGTCGATTGGATCATATCCTATGGTTAGATCTACAAGACCAGAATCATATCATGTTCCTCACATTTTGTCCGACCACAGACCAAGGATTTTGATTTTTCTTTGTATTTGACATGTGTTTAAAAACACTTGATGAATTACAAAAATAAACACTATTTTTGTTGTTTTTGTCAAATTTTCAATGTTTTTGG
Organism: Deinandra increscens subsp. villosa; assembly: GCA_039602395.1. Classification (NCBI taxonomy): domain Eukaryota; kingdom Viridiplantae; phylum Streptophyta; class Magnoliopsida; order Asterales; family Asteraceae; genus Deinandra; species Deinandra increscens. The sequence continues at coordinate 34,034,484 of JBCNJP010000006.1, forward strand.
TTTATGTTCCACATTGTAAGCACGACAGACTGAAACAAAAACAGAAATAAACAAGAAAAATCTTTTTGATATTTTAACAGAGACTTGACACAAGACAACCACAAACAAAAGTGTTTAGGTCAAATCAAGGTCAGACAATCCTGAAAAATGACTCAAGGAGTCAAAAGAACATAAGACCTGAAAAAAAAATTAGAGATTAGAATAATAAAAGAAAATCAAACAAGCATAAAGAGAAAATAGATAACACTCCTAAGTTACTAAGCCAATGAAGTCAAGATACTAACATACTAGGGAATGGAGAAGGTTCAATCATAATTAATCATGCCTACAGCACTAATCAGAAAGTTAAACCTAGACATAACAAAAGGTTTAGTGAAAAGGTCTGCTAACTGATCATCTGAATTAACATGGACTAAAGTGACTAGTTTCTTCTCGGCACAGTCCCTAATGAAATGGTACCTAATCTCAATATGCTTAGTTTTAGAATGTTGAATGGGATTTTTAACAATTGAAACAGCAGCAGTATTATCTATATGAATAGGGGTACCCATGTAATTCAAACCGTAATCCAACAGCTGATTCTGAATCCAGAGCACTTGTGAGCAGCAGGAGGCAGTAGCAATGTACTCCGCTTTAACTGTTGAGACTGACACTATTGTCTGTTTCTTGCATTGCCATGAGACCAGACGGTTCCCTAAAAACTGAGCTCCTCCCGTCGTAGACTTGCGATTGAGTTCAGCACCGGCGTAGTCACTATCTGAGAAGGCTCGAAGGTTAAAGAGCGAATCTTTGGGATACCAAAATCCTCTGTTTGGATTGGACTTTAAATACCGAAAAATCCTCTTCACGGCTATTAAGTGCGATGCTTTTGGCTTACTCTAGAAACGGGAACATAGGCAGACTCCAAACATGATGTAGGGACGACTTGTTGTCAGATACATGAGTGATCCAATCATAGACCTGTATAGGTGCTCATCTATGCAAGCACCCTCCGGATCTTTATTTAACTTGTGGCGAGTGACGACGGGCGTAGAGAAGCCTTTAGAATCTTGAAACCCAAACTTCTTCAGGATCTCTTTCACATATTTCCCTTGGCTGATAAGAATGCCATATGGTTTCTGTTTCACTTGAATTCCAAGGAAAAATGTTAACTCTCCCATAGCACTCATCTCAAATTTCTTCTTCATTAACTCCTCAAATGCATGGCATAGGCCGACGTTTGTTGAACCAAAAAATGATATCGTCGACATACACTTGCACTAACAGCATATCTTCACCAACATGTCGAATGAATAGTGTCTGATCAATTACCCCTCGCTTGTAACCATTTGACAGCAGATATGTCGATAACGTCTTGTACCACTTCCTTGGGGCTTGGTGTAGACCATAGAGGCCTTATCCAGTTTGTAACATTTCATAGGGAAAGATTTGTCAACAAACCCCGGAGGTTGTTCTACAAACACGTCTTCATCAAGCTCTCCGTAGAGGAACGCGGTCTTCACATCAAGTTGATAAACAGTGATGTTCATTGATGCGGCATAAGCCAGGAAGATTCGTATTGCCTCCTGACGAGCGACAGGCGCGTAGACGTCTTTGTAATCAATGTCGTCAACTTGCATGTACCTCTTCACAACTAAGCGGGCTTTATTTCTGATAATAATTCAACGGTCGTCTCTCTTGTTTTTTAAGATCCATTTGACAGTAATAGGCTTTAAACCCAGAGGAGGATCTACCAAATGCCAGACATTGAGCAATTTGAATTGTAGTCACTCTGTTTGCATGGCTTCAATCCAGTTATCATCTAAAAGAGCAGCAGCAACTGTGGGAGGCTCTTCTTGTGAAATGAAACAGGAATACAAACATGTGTTCAATTCCTTAGATTGACTCCTAGTAAGACGTTTGTCAACCGGCCCGATGATCTGAATCGTATGATGTATCTTGTGAATTCGAGTCTCTTCAACAGCTGGGGCTGGAATAGACGAGTCCAAATTCCCAATTTGCAGGTCATCGCCAGGAGTCTCTCCGGTATCAATCTTTGTTACGTCATCTGAGTCAGAATCATGCGCACTAGTATCAATTTCATTAGTGTTGTCTGCCTCGGTTGTTGCTTGTGCAGGTTCAACTTCCACAATTACATGTTCATCAATCTGAGTGGTGGGCATTTCAGGTGCTGAAGTAGAAGATGAAGTGCCATTAACATTACTTGAAGGTGTTGATTGAATTTCCCTTGATAACTCCGTAGGATCAAGTGAATAAATGATATCCAGGGTCGAAGAAGTAATAGGTGCAAGCACATCAACGATAGGATTGGTAGCTTCATTTCCATGATCAACAGCAGCAGAAGAAGTACCTACATCTTCAGATTGAAACACATTAAAAGTTGAAGAGAAAGACTCTAGGTCATACATACTATCCGGAGCAGGATCTCTAGTGCTCGGAGTATGCTCATTACAAGTAACGTTGCATGACTCAATAACAACTTGAGTTCTTCTGTTGAACACTCGATAGGCCGCTAAGGTCATCGAGTATCCAACAAAATAACCATCAACTGCCCTAGGGGCAAATTTGGTTAACTGATCTGTCTGTATTAATATAGTACAAGCGCATCCGAACGGTTTTAATCGTTTCAGACTTGGTTTCACTTTGGAAAACAGTTCGAATGGCGTCTTGTTAGCATGTTTGACCAGGAGTGTTCAATTCAGAACATAGCAGGCTGTGTTGACAGATTCTGCCCAAAAAGATAATTTCAAGTTAGAATCAGCAAGCATTATTCTGGCAGCTTCGATGATAGTTCTATTCTTCCGTTCAGCTACTCCGTTTTATTGCGGTGTATACGGTGAACTGAACTGTCGAGTTATGCCTCTTTCATTACAAAAAGCGTCAAATGTCTGATTCTTGAATTCAGTTCCATTGTCTGATCTGATGATTCTAACCCGCTCCCTGCATCTGTTCTCGATACGTTTGACAAAATCCTTCAAAATTTCAGCAGTTTCAGACTTCTCTTTCAGGAAAAACCCCCATGAGTATCTGGAGTAGTCGTCAGTGATAACCAAGCAGTATGACTTTCCCCCTAAACTCTTGATGCTTACAGGCCCGAAGAGGTCTAGATGGAGTTGTTGAAGTTTTGTCGTCGTTCTACCCGGCGGCTTTGGCTTATGAGATGTCTTGTGTTGTTTACCCTTCAGACATGCCACACAATTATCGATGTGGATGAATTCCATCTCCGGTACACCGTCAACGTGTTTCCCCCTAAGAAGGCGGTTCATGTTCCGAAAGTTCACATGCCCCATTCGCCTATGCCATAGTGTAGAGTCATCTCTTGATGCCTTAGCCAAGAAGCATGCAATGGAGCCAGTCGGCCTTGCAGCAGACATATCCTGAGCATACATATTCCCTTTCCGTTTTGCTCGAAATAGAATCTGATCTTCGGGAATCTTGAAGCCATGTTTCAGAATATAGCATTCATGATTATCAAAGAAGATTGGCATTTTGTTGTCACAGATTTGAGAGACACTTAGCAGGTTGAACTTTAGATTAGACACCAAATTCACTTTGTCAAATGAAATTTCACCATTAGTCCAAAGGTAACAGGACCACCGTGCAATATCGTTTTGACATCATACAGCAGGTCCTTGTTCCATGTCATGTGCCTGGAACAGCCACTATCTAAGTACCACGTGTTGGCAGCACTCTGGGCCAGTCCCTGCACATTAAAAGTAAAGTGATTAGTTTTGAGTTGGACCCGGGCCAAATTGACCTGGGACCTTCTTCTTGGGTGCCTTTTTCGTTGGTGGAGCATTTGTTGTTTGAACTTCAACAGGAGGAGTTAGTGAAGATGTAACACTTGGTCGAAGGGCCCCTGCAGGTTGTTGAACTATCATAGACCTAGGCATAAAAGCAGGCCTTAGTCGAGGTGTCCAAGATCTTATAGGAGCAAGATTTGGTGCAGGAAATCTCACTGGTTGTTGAACTGGTGGCCTCAAAGCTTTCACCTTCCTTCCCAAACCATGAGGGACATATTGAGCTTGGTTAGGAATGTAGTGTTGATTTGGGTATGACAGTTCAAACATGGTGTCAGGTTGTTGAACCATGTAGTCCTCACCATAATTCCCATAATACATTGGGGCCACTTGATTTCCTTGTGGGTAGTAATGAACAGGAGGTATTGAGATGTTGTCAAAAGCAGGATAACCTATGTTGTATAGACACACCCTTACATCATGGTGTGGATTCCCGCAAACTGTACAACCCAAAGTCTCAACCATTCCACTAGTGTCAACCACAATACGTAGTTCAGAAACTTGGGGAGCCTTTGGTTGTGGCTCATTTGTTGTTGCAAACTCATCCTTTTCTGTTTCAGTGACCACAGTCTTCTTCTTCCTCCTTCTGGTTTGTTTCCTTTTCTTGGGGGTGTTCTCAGTTACGGTAGCATTAACAGTTATTGCATCTAGCTCGACCACAATGGGCTGATCTTCAACACTTGATTGACCAATCAAAACAGGTTCATTTTGTGGTCTCCTTTTCTTAGGATCACTTGTCTTGAAAAGAACCATAGTGGATTTACCAGCCACTTTCGGAGCATTGCAAACAGATGTAACAGTTAGTTCAACAGTCACGGATGCAGAAGTTGTATGAGTAGGCATCGTTGGAGGGTTTGATTGTGCATCAGGAGCAGTGATCACCTTACCATCGGTGATTGTAAGACCAGCTTGTGTGTGCATAACAGTCTTACCATGTTTTAAGGCCATTTCGGCAAAAGCACGATTAAACTCATCATCATCAATATTCTGCTGAATCACAAGTTTCTCATTTGTAACCTTCTTCTTGGGCTTGCGCCTTCGAGTGGTTTTAGTTCTTTTAACAATTTCATTTGTGTTAAAAACATCATAGTTTTCATTGAATAAAAATGATTGAGCCTCTGATGTATTTTGTGTACACAAATTGAGAAACTCGGTTTCAGCAAGTTTTTGCACATATGCTTCAGACAAACTAGTATTGACAGAATTAAAAGAAATAGCATCAAAATCTCTAAATTTTAATGTTTCATCGATCGGTGGGAGATCAGCGGCAGTTTCGGATTTAGCCAGCTGTTCTTCCATCGATTTGATTTCAGAAGTACACGGAATCAAACTCGGGTCGATGAACTTAATACGACTCTTAGGATTAATTTTAATCAATTCGGGGACACATAGATAGTTGTGGTTGAGTGGATGCTCAGCCGCACTCTCTAGTATCTCCCGTGTTATACCCAAACCTGTCCTAAGGCATGACATTATGTTCTTAGCGACCGCGCTTCCCAAAGTTTCAGGGTTAAGTTTCATCAAATCAATTGTTTCTCGAGCTTCAGCGTAGCTGTTTCTCAGAGAAGTCAACGTTTTCAACAAATCAGCAATTTGAATTTTTAGGGTTGATTCTGTGTGCTTCATGATCCCAATGTCATCCTGAAGTGACTTGATTTTGACCAAAAAATATTTTTCATTGGCTTGAAGAAGCTCAACATGACTCTCGCTCTCTTTCGCTTTAGCATGCAACTCAAGGTTGTACGCGCGATAGCGAGCGACAGTATCACGACATTTATCAGAACATAAAGATGATCTTACCTCATCTGGAATTGTTTTCTTCTGAAGTTCTAGAAGACGCTTACTTGCTTCCGTCTCTATCTCAGATGGATTCACAGCAGTAACGTTTCCAACAGTAGGAGAAGACTCTTCAAGAATCTCATCAACTCCAGCCATTAGACAAAAATTCATTAGGAAGAGTGGGTCAAATTCACCTGTCCCATAAAGCTCCTCACCATTAGAGTTGACCATTAGTGCATAGTCTGACTGGCTTGAAAGTTGAGATGATGAAGACGAAGTCCAGTTATAAACACCATCTTCGAGTGAGACTAATTCCTTTCCACCGTTGTTGACTCCTTGAGCAGCTTGAGAGTTTGACGAGCCAGGTTGATAGACATTAGAGTTGGCATTCGGAGGTTTCTGATAGGATGAGCTGCTTTGCTTCTGATATGACTGGTTTCCATTGCCAGTTTGTTTCTGAAAAGCCTGATTACCTCCACCCGAGCTTGCAGGAGCATTCCACATTCTAGGTTTTTGGGCATTCACGTGCGAAATGTCCGAGCTCTTGACAGTTGCAGCATTGAGCTTTGGACTTATCAAACCCGGTATTGGCATTTGAAGGAGGTTGAAACAACTTCCTCCCAGTCTTTCTAAAGAACTTCCTCGTTCTAGCAGCTATCATACCCATTTGCCACTTGATGTCGATCTCTTCCAGATCATCAGCAGAAATTTGGTCAAGATCTTCTTGACAAACAGTCATTGTTTCAATGTGCCCGGACATTTGAGAGTTCATGCAAGCCAGGAAAGCATTGCACAAATCTTGGTCCAAACTGGTGTTGTTAAATGAAATTGGTGCTGACTGCTGAACCATAAACCCAGAAGGTGGTTGTTGAACATATGTAACATTTGAAGGTTGATGAGTGACAAGAGGTGCAAATACTTCAGTTTGGATAGCAGATGGTACAGGAGATGAAGCAATTGTAGGCAGTGTAGAGCCAGACGAGTTGGAAAACTGGTAATTCTCCTCACAAGCAGAAGCAACAAACACAGCATTAGGAGCTGAGGATGATGAGCCCCTTGAAGTCACATTTCCCATAAGTGACTTACCGCTACGCTCAACCGCTCTTACTTCATAGTCTCTCACCTTGTCTATCATATCCAGATAGTCAGCCTGTGTCAGATCGGTACTTTCTATCAGGTAAGTGACATATGAGGCAAATTCCCGAGGAAAAGAATGCAGGATTTTCCTTATGATATATCCAGAGTCAGGATGAATTTTCTTGGTAGTCATTTCGGTAATGATTCTGCAGAAGCGGTTGACATGTGTTTCAAACGACTCTCCACTTCTGTGAGTGAAGGTGTTTAAAGCCAACTTAAACTTCTCAAATCTTCTCTCCTTTGTAGCCGGATTGCCTTCATACTTTTTCGCCAAACCAACCTAGATCTCATGGCCTGAAGTAGCATCGCGAAATTGATATAACAAGTCATCATTCAAAGCCATCTTTATACAACCCAATGCACGCATGTCAAGTTTCCTTTGAGCCCTTTCAGCAGGAGTCAGCGTATCCAAAGGTTTTGGAATCTTCTTCCTGTTGTTAGGAGGATCATCAACAGTAGCAGCAACAGTGCCAGTAGCAGTAGCTTCAACAATTTCAAACACAGCCGGACCTTCAACGATTGAAGTCAAAAGATCATAATCAACATACTCCAGAAACAACACAAACTTCCCTTTCCAATCATTGAAGTCACTTGCGCCCATTAGTTTTGGAGGACGATTGTGACCTTGCGTGACAGGAGTAAAGTGATTGCCTTCAGCCATTGGAAGTGAGAAACACGAAAATTTAGTACAAACTTGCTAAATTGACTAACGGTTCGGATGGATTGTACGCTTGGTTCAAAATGCTCAAATGCTTGTAGAATGCTTGAATTCACACAAATCCTACATTCACAAACATTAACAAACATAATTAGTCATTGACAAGTGGGATTTCAGCAAAAAAATTAAAAAGTCAAATTTCCAGACTTAGCCAAAATTTGAACAGCTTATTCTTGAGTAATTTCAAACATCAAAAATCAATGTTGACAAAATGAATGTTTAAGATCATCAATAGGTTCGAAATTCATCTAGGATTAATTTACTCAACTAACACAAACTCCAAAAACCACTCTAAATGACCTAATCAACTGACACAAGTTCCAATAGGTTCGGTTTTACTAGTGTGAAACTCGCCATTAATCAATTTTAACAAAGATTCAACAGAAAAACAAATTTGAGAAATTTTACTCAAGAACAGACTTGTAAAAAAAGCAAACTGTTCATAGATTAATCTCAGAAATCCAACTATTTATCTTGAGTTTTACAGAAATCTGAGTGAACCATTGTGTTTCTTGAGTGATTTCTACCAAGAATCAACTCAAATAACAAGCAGATCCATCAAAAATTGACAACTCATATGAGATTTTCTCCATTTTAAGAAAAACTTCAAAAAATGAAGAACATGGCTCTGATACCAATTTTCAGGACCAGATTTGAGCAACATGTTCTCATATGATTCATCACACAAGTGCGGAAATCATGTGTGATGGTCGATTCTGATTGAATCTGCATCAATGCTCACCCATTGATGATTACTAAAGCTCAAGAACACACACTAACACCAAGAACACACACACAGATGCTCTCTTGAAGAATAATCTAGGAGTGCCGCCCCTCAATAGGGTTTTCTCAACTATATATATACTATACGAGAGCATAGGACAAAAAGAAAGTTTGACACACACAATCATTGTCTAGAATTCAGCAAAATATTCCATCAGCACAGACAAGTTCGCTAGGAATTATACAAGTTCGCTAAGCATGAACAAGTTCGCTAACAAGTTCGCTAACAAGTTCGCTAACAAGTCCGCTAAGCATAAACAAGTTCGCTAACAAGTCCGCTAAGCATAAACAAGTTCGCTAACAAGTTCGCTAGGCGTAAACAAGTTCGCTAACAAGTCCGCTAAGCATAAACAAGTTCGCTAACAAGTCTGCTAAGCATAAACAAGTTCGCTAACAAGTCCGCTAAAAATAGAAACAAGTCTGCTAAGTAAACAAGTCCGCCAGGAACAAATCAAGTACACTAAGACAAACTTTGACCAAATATGATAAGTGTTAAACAAGTCTGCTAAGTACAATTATCAGAAGTTCGCTAAGAGGAAAAACAAGTACGCTAGATTCATAAACAACATGTTTCTAAGTATAATTTCAAAGTCAATTACAAATCAAAGTATCTAATCTAGATAGGACATCAAAAAGGTCTTCACCAGCAATACTCAACGGTGAATAGTGTGTGTTTCCAACAAAATAGGTTCCAACACAACGAAATCGAGAAAGCAATTTCATGAAAAGTTTAATTCGATTTAATGAACTTATGAGCTATGTGATTTCAAACCTAGAATGTTTTAGGAGTCACAATAGATCATCATTCCTGTCGTATCAAGTATGATGAGAATGCATAGTAATAATGGGATTCAGGCTGACAAACATCCTTCTATTTGCATTATACTAGTCTTATGTTCATTAGATCAAGAATACCAGGTATAGTGTCATGTTATATACATTTGAATCTAATCTAGCAACCAATTGAAAACATTTTCAAGTCTAGATAAATCATGCATATCAAGTAAGTTTAAACAAGAAACTTTGTGCATATCCAGATTCAAACAAAAGCAAATGTCTCCATCCTGGACCCCGCCAGGGAAAACAAACAAGCAAGTTGTTTAATGTTACCACCAAGAAACCAAAGTACGACATGAACATTATTCAAAGTTTGCAAACATGCAAAGGGGTAATGTCTTCTTGGTTTTGCTTCCAATGACTCCATGTTCCTACAAATGAAAAGTATGCCAAGCATATATTTCAAGGATGAAATGAAGTGGTCGGAGGTTATAGATATATACCTCCGGAAGTGCCAACATCGGCCTTTTTCCCATTCATATTGGCAAGATAATCAGGGAAGTTACATCTCCAGTACCCCATCTTCTTGCATTCGAAGCATTGGTGCTAGTCTGGCAGCGGTGCTTTCGATGCTCTTGACTTGCCTCTGCTGGAGCTACCAGAGCCTCTCACAGGGGCCTTTCCTTTCTTCCTCTCCTCGGGTTTCCTCTTGATTACCTCAGGTTTCTTGACACTAGCAGATCGGACTGCGACCACATCAGTGTCTTTGGCCTTATTGTTGTTGTGGCTGAGAAAATTAATCTCAGCAGTTTTCAACATGTCGTGAAGCTTGGTCACTGTCTTAACCACACCATTCATGTTAAAGTTAATCCTGAAAGGAGTAATGAACTAGAAAGAGAGTGTAGGATCAAGTCCGTTTCCATTTCCTGAGGAATGACGTAGTCTAGCTTCGCAAACCAATCGATGTAACCCTTCATCTTAAGGACATGGGTGCTAACAGGAGAGCCTTCAGCCATTCGATAGGTAATCAATGTGACAAAGATCTCGTAACGTTCCTGTCGGGCCTGGGTTTCAAACATGCTCTTAAGTTCCCCGATCATCTAAAACGCTGTCCTATCAACCATGCTCTTCTGAGTTTCGGTAGACATGGTAGCCAACATGAGGCACGTCACTGAATTGGTATCCTTCTTTAGTTCCTCATGTGCAGCGCGAGTAGCGGAAGTGTCATTTGTCGGTGCCTCGGGTACTTCCAGTTCCAAAACGTGGAGCTTGTTGGCCATTTGCAGGGCAATTTTCAGATTTCGATGAGAGTCGAGGAAATTGGTGTCATCAAGTTTCTCTTTCTCAAGGATATACTTGAGCTGGAAAACCTTGTTGTTTGAGGGATGGTTAGCCATCTAAAACAACAGGCAATTAGCATTAGTGTTTCAATGTTATATTCGTATTCAAAGATGGCAAGTAAATCTTGAATGGGAAACTGGGAACCAAATTATTAGTCGACTAACAAAGGCATCGTTAAGTGCAATCACTAGTCAATTAAGTAATTTGATGGAAAACGATTGTCTCATGTGAATACCAGTTACAACTCCCATTTATAAGCTATCGCCTGATTATTTGCGAAATAGGTTTAGACTCATCAGTGCCATTTTGTTTGCGAGTGACCAGATGTACGGTGTTGAACTACTCCAATACACAAAGTACTCACAAAGAAAATGATAGATGTCCTCACTGGTTAGTGTGCATGCACGGTGTTGAAATACTCTGATGCACACACCTTAGAAGATACCCTGAATACCAAGTGCGGTGTTGAAATACTCCAACACGAATGCATCGGTAAATATGTTCCAAGTTAGACTTGACTAGGATGGCATAATCTACCAGTTTTACGGCTTACCAGATGTAAAACCATTGAACGGATCTTACTAGAGGTTTACTAAATCATATACGAGAGAACAAGATGTAAATGAAAGTTTGTTTTATTGAGATCACCAAGACTCATTTACAAACTCTAAATAAAGCTCAAACAGAGAAACACTCTCAGATCTGGTCTCTCTCAGTTCTCTCTCAATTGCTACTGAATTACAAATCAAAACGGGTATTTATACCCAGTTACACGAACTCACCCAAACTGTGAGTTCGTGAGCTTCAAAACTCTTCTGAACTACCAGTTCGGATGACACTTCATGTCAGTTCGGAAGTCTGTTCGTGTAACACCATTTTTGCAGCTTCGTCTTGTTCAGATACTTCACACGACAAACCAATCATGCAATAACAAACTCCCCTTGACGTGTGTAGTATCTGTTCATATAATCAAAAAGTATCTTCGAACAAACTCCCTCTCAACTTGATGGTTAGCTTGATTTTGAAAACTTGACGTTGCATAGTTTCTTTCATCATTATCAACAGTTTCAGAAGACTTGAGGTTGTGATTAACTCTTTCCTTTGATTACATGGCCAACATAAATAATCTTGGCGCAAAACGTGTCTTTGAGACTCCTAGATATATATTTTGAAAATTGTTTTTCGTATCTTGTGTCAACTAATCGAAAACAAATAAGAAATAAAATCTTTTTGGTTTTTGTTTTTTACAAATTTTATGCTAAAACACATAAAAAATCTTTTTCACTTTTTCTGAAATGAAAAATAAAATGCAATACAGAAACATACACTATTTTTGGTATTTTGCGAGAAAGATCACGACGCGAGATCATATCAGAAACAACGTAAATACAACATGCAAGCCAAGATAATTGCATATACAACATTTATGTTTATTTCACCACGAACCAATCATTTTTATCGTTTTCAGATATGCTTAAGATAATATTATCATGCACTGATAACTCGGCCTCTACGCTATCAGAACTACCGGAAAATCATTATATTTATCATATAGAATCAACTTTTATTAGAGATACAAGCATCCTTGATGAGTCACGCAAAAATAAAGCAGAACCTCAAATACCTAGCAATCAGGTCGGTCTCGTGGACACATAGAGAAAGCCCAAGTATTTGAAACAAACAAGTTTAAATCTTTCAAAATGAAAACATGCATTCATCACGATATCTCTTATTCTATTTTTGTCAGAAGAATCACACAACATTCATCAAGAAGCAAATAACCAAAGATCATCTGGAAAGCTTTATGTTTATATCTTACTTGCAAATATCAGATTAGTCATGCACATTCACAAATTATGCAAGTACCTACAACCTTTAGACTTATGGCAGATAACGTATATGCTGATGTACTATCATTTCTCGCTTTTGTCGAATCAATTTCTCAAATTTTCATTTTTTTATAGTTTCCATAATTTCTCCCCCTAAAATTCAACAAATTCTCTGTTTTTGAATTTTCCAAATATGAACAAAAGAAAATGAAAATGATCAATCAACACTTGACACATTTTTGAAAATCAAATTTTCAACTATAGGAATGATGCATTTTAACTTAAATCAACCACAAGTATCTCACTGTCAGCAATTGAACAATCACTAACATGTTTTCTTGAAATACCTACATTCACTGGAAAAAAATAAGTCTTTCAAAACCTTGACCCCCCTCCACGGTTGTGGGTCGACCAATGTCTTCAACAAAATCAATGTTGGCCGTAGAGAAAACTTTTGGTCTCCATTCCTGTTTTGGTTTTAACATTTCTAGTGAACCATTGTCAACTGACGAGTGACAATCCGAACTACTATCAAACTTTTCTGAGTTAAGCTTCTTTTTCCATAAAAATTTATTGTTGGGCATTGGTTCACTAAAAATAATGCCATCTGGATCAACATACTTTGTATGTTTGGCATTTGATGATGAATTGTTAGTTGTCGTAGGACAATTATTTGCATAATGACCCTTCTCATGAAAAACATAACAATGCTGACTACCAGTTGGAATGATTGAAATTGGGTTTCCAAAATGATCAGTCAAACATTGATCATAAACTTTTGAAAACACAAGTTTAGGTTTTTTTGGTGTTTGAAATTTTGGAAAACATTTTGGAGAATCAAGAAAACCAGAATCATCTCCATAACCAAAGAATTTATCTTGATGATAAAACCTGTTAAAATTAGCAGAATAAAATGAATCTGAATTTTTACCTCCTTGTGGTGTAGCAACAGAAATACAAGAAGACTCTTTAAAAGAATCTTTTCATCTGCATATGGAGAAGATAGTTTCTTCTTCCAAGATTGAGACTTCTTATCTCAAAACACTTTTTGTTTATTTGTCTGCTTGGCTTTGAATTCCTTCTTGTCGAAATCCTTAATTGACATTTCCTTTCCTTCAAATCCTATACCACCATATTTCTACTTGAATTTATCTTGAACAGAATTTGGTATCTCATGACCTTGTTTAGCAAGTTTTGTAAATTCAGACTTGATTCCTTTCAAATCATTCTTTTCGGAAATTAACGAATCATCTATCACGATATTAGAAAACTTTGGCACTTTCACTTTTCCTGGATCTCCATTAAACACCTTTTCTTTTTCAAAGAAATGTAGATTTTGAAGCAAACTTTAATCCGTTGTTGTAATCAACCTATTCTTTACTTTTCTTCTTGGATTTTAATTTGTTTTCTTTCTTGAACTCGTATCAACAAATTTTGAATAATCATGTTGTTCAATACCAGATGGTATAGCTGGTATAGACATTTCAATTTCCTTAGGAGCAGGAACTTGATGAAGATTTGCATCTTTACCATTCTCTTGACTCTTCTCCAAATTATACAAATAATTGAGGAAAGTTGGTGAATTGTTACAATATTTCATTTTCCTTTGCAAATAAAAAATCTCTATCTTTTTTTTTCCAGATATTTTCATATTAGCTTCCATCAACCGTTTCTGCGAAGCAATGTACTTGTCCGACAATCTGTTATATTCACTTTTATGACGTTGTCTCAAATCACACTGTTTTGGAACTTCTGTAGTAACTTTCTCTACATGTTCCTTATAATAGACAACATCTTGTTTCAAAATGTTATTTTGCCTTTGAACCTCACCATTTTCATCATGCAAACTGTTAGAGCATATTCCTAAGCTACGATGTGTCTCGTGTATTGTATCTAGAATAGAGCGTTTGTGTGAGTCTTAGTGGCTAAATAACTTATTGGCCGTACCATATGATACGCCGTACCAATTGGTACGCACGTATCAATTGGTATGTCACTTGGTACGCCAGTCTTAGTGAAGGATATAAATAGATCGTGTTAGAGAGAGTTGTTTAGTTCTGAGAGTTTCATCTTCTTAACTGTGTGTATTTGAGTGTGTTCTCTCTCTCTCTCTCTAGATTTCTTGTAATCATCTTTGTGAATCAATAAAGCAAAGCTTTATTTACTTCCATGTTCATCGATTAACCGAATCATGCAGTAGTAAGATTGTTCCATGATTTTACAAGTGGTGTCAGAGCAGATGATATGAAAGCAGAAAATAATGTTGCTGAAGCTCAAAAGACCATAGCTGATTTGAATATTGAAATCTTGGATCTAAATCGTCAATTGCATAATTTGAAGAATTCTCATTCTTTTGCAAGTTATTTGTTTCAAGACGATAATTTCAAGAAGGTGTTTGGATGCGATGATTTCAATCAAATTCCGCATCCAGTTATACAATGTGATGTTTTAGCTGATATTCATTCTTCTAATATTACTTGCGATTACTCTTAATTTCTGTCTGAGAAATTGGAGAAGTAGAATTTAAAGATTTCCAACAAGAATGTGGAATCCTCAACATCTGGTGCACCAACATTTGTAAAATTTGTTTCTAGTGGAACTGGTATAGTTGATAAAGAAATGTTTGATGACAAGATGGTAGGGAAAGATGGTAAGAAGTGTCTGATGAACAGTTGGTTGCTAATTTGGTAGAAGCTAACAATTTGAAGGATATTAAAGCTAAATTTACCCAGGCTGCTAAAGCTGGTTTTTCAAGCTCTCAGGTTGATCTATCCAAGCTACCTGGTTACAAACAAGCTGATTTGGGTAGTGAAAGCAAGAAAGTTGCAAAGAGAGAACCAAAAATTGTGTCAAAGAAGGTTCAGAAAGCAAATAAAGATACAAGCTTGGATCAAATATATCACCTGGCTTAGGTTTTCATTTCTACCATGGAGAAGGGATTTGGGGGAAAGCAAAAGAAGAAGTTTTCGTCTCGAAGTTTTTGTTGATACACGAAATGGCAATGAGCTGGATCGATCGAAGACACAATGTTTTGTTTTAGGTCTGTTGGCCGAACTCCGGCCAAACCCTGGCCGAGCCTTGGCCGAACCTGGGGTTCGGACATGCTATGGAGTTCGGACGTCCGTAGGTCTATAAATAGATTTGTGTCTTTGTATTTTGTAAGTTTTCTGAGAGAGTTTGAGCAAACTTGTCTGTGAGTTGTCTCTGTGTAATTCTCTGTAACTCTGATTCTCTATCAATAAGAGATTGAGTTTATTTACGTTTTGTGTGTTGATTCTCATTTGATTACGTTTTGTATTCGATCAATTCGTCCAAACCGATCCGTATCCAGGCATTTTCAGTTTTCCAAAAGAATCTTCTTCACCTGATTCTAATGCTATACCTCAAAGTCTTACATCTAAATGGGTACATTCTAATTGATTTCAAGTTTTTTATGATATTTCTGATGATACTGAGTTTTCTTATAAATGTCATCCAGTTCAGGACAAGCTACAATCTAAACGATCATACCGTTTGTGCTACCAATGTCGCCGAAAAGGGACATATGGCCCAGGATTGTCCTGTAACTGCCAAAAGAATGTTTTCTGGAAAAACTACCACAATAATTCATGAAACATGCATAATTTTTACTTACTGACCATCTTCACGTTTTAAATAAAAAAGTAAACAAGTTTTCAAAACTGATTCTAGTGTTGGTAATTCATCACAAGATGATGTTTCAGTAAAAAACTACACTTGCAAAAATGTAGTAGCGACTTAAGGTGGTCAGCCACGCTGCAACCGATTTTGTGGAAGACACTGGTCAACCAGAAGCTGTGTGCTTCGGGTCCTTTGAATACTAATCTTTAAATCCAGTGTGCAGGTTTCTTCAAGAAGACCTGTCGGTGATTGCGAAGTTCAAGCTTCAAGCAGTTCCTGATAGTGGAGTCTCCTGCTTAACTTATATTTAATGTGTCATATTTCTAAACTTAAAGTTTTTCTGAAAGCTAAAATCCGAAAGGTATCAGTATCGATAGGTCAATTTTCTTTCTTTTACATTCTGTATATATCTTGGGAAGAGATAATTGAAAAACCAAAAACAGTGTCGTTGTGATTTTGTTAAAATGAAAATCCAACAATAGAGTTTTAATTTTAAGGGGTAGAAAAAGGAAAAATACAAAAATATTGAAAAACAGAAAAATACAAAAACATTGACTTACCACTACGTTCAACCGCTCTTACTTCATAGTCTCTCACCTTGTCTATCATATCCAGATAGTCAGCTTGTGTTAGATCGGTACTTTCTATCAGGTAAGTGACATATGAGGCAAATTCCCGAGGAAAAGAATGCACGATTTTCCTTATGATATATCCAGGGTCAGGAGGAATCCTCTTAGTAGTCATTTCGGTAATGATTCTGCAGAAGCGGTTGACATGTGTTTCAAACGACTCTCCACTTCTGTGAGCGAAGGTGTTAAAAGCCAACTTCAATTTCTTAAGTCTTCTCTCCTTTGTAGCCGGATTGCCTTCATACTTTTTCTCCAAACCAACACAGATCTCATGGCCTGAAGTAGCCTCGCGAAATTGATATAGCAAGTCATTATTCAAAGCCATCTTTATACAACCCAATGCACGTATGTCAAGTTTCCTTTGAGCCCTTTCAGCAGGAGTCATCGTATCCAAAGGTGTTGGAATCTTCTTCCTGTTGTTAGGAGGATCAGCAACAATAGCAGCAACAGTGCCAGTAGCAGTAGCTTCAACAATTTCAAACACAGCCGGACCTTCAACGATTGAAGTAAAAAGATCATAATCAACATACTCCAGAAACAGCACAAACTTCCCTTTCCAATCATCGAAGTCACTTGCGCCCATTAGTTTTGGAGGACGATTGTGACCTTGCATGACAGGAGTAAACTGATTGCCTTCAGCCATTGGAAGTGAGAAACACGAAATTTTAGTACAAACTTGCTAAATCGACTAACGGTTCGGACGGATTGTACGCTTGGTTCAAAATGCTCAAATGCTTGTAGAATGCTTGAATTCACACAAATCATACATTCACAAACATTACCAAATATAATTAGTCATTGACAAGTAGGATTTCAGCAAAAAAATTGAAAAGTCAAATTTCCAGACATAGCCAAAACTTGAACAGCTTGTGCTTGAGTAATTTCAAACTTCAAAAATCAATGTTGACAAAATCAATTTTTAAGATCATCAATAGGTTCGAAATTCATGTAGGATTACTTTACTCAACTGACACAAACTCCAAAAACCACTCTAAATGACCTAATTTGATGGAATAGTTAGATTATGTGAAGAACACCAAAACAATCACTTTTAGCCTCTAAAATCTTCAATACTTGATGTTTTTGAAAGAGATCGGTGCCAATAGGTTCAGTTTTACTAGTGTGAAACTCGCCATTAATCAATTTTAACAAAGATTCAACAGAAAAACAAATTTGAAAAATTTTACTCAAGAACAGACTTGTAAAAAAAAGCGAACTGTTCATAGCTTAGTCTCAGATATCCGACTATTTAGCTTGAGTTTTACAGAAATCTGAGTGAACCATTGTGTTTCTTGAGTGATTTCTACCAAGAATCAACTCAAAAAACAAGCAGATCCATGCAAAATTGACAACTCATATGAGATTTTCTCCATTTTAAGAAAAACTTCAAAAAATGAAGAACATGGCTCTGATACCAAATGTCAGGACCAGATTTGAGCAACATGTTCTCATATAATTCATCACACAAGTGCGGAAATCTTGTGTGATGGTCTATTCTGGATTGAATCTGCATCAATGCTCACCCATTGATGATTACTAAAGCTCAAGAACACACACTAACACCAAGAACGCACACACAAATGCTCTCTTGAAGAATAATCCAGGAGTGCCGCCCCTCAATAGGGTATTCTCAACTATATATATACTACAAGAGAGCATATGACAAAAAAGAATGTTTGACACACACAATCATTGCCTAGAATTCAGCAAAATATTCCATCAGCATAGACAAGTTCGCTAGGAATTATACAAGTTTGCTAAGCATGAACAAGTTCGCTAACAAGTTCGCTAAGCGTAAACAAGTTCGCTAACAAGTCCGCTAAGCATAAACAAGTTCGCTAACAAGTCCGCTAAGCATAAACAAGTTCGCTAACAAGTTCGCTAGGTGTAAACAAGTTCGCTAACAAGTCCGCTAAGCATAAACAAGTTCGCTAACAACTCCGCTAAGCATAAACAAGTTCGCTAACAAGTCCGCTAAGAATAGAAACAAGTCTGCTAAGTAAACAAGTCCGCTAGGAACAAATCAAGTACGCTAAGACAAACTTTGACCAAATATGATTAGTGTTAAACAAGTCGGCTAAGTACAATTATCAGAAGTTCGCTAAGAGGAAAAACAACTACGCTAGATTCATAAACAAAATGTTTCTAAGTACAAATTTAAAGTGAATTACAAATCAAAGTATCTAATCTAGATAGGACATCAAAAAGGTCTTCACCAGCAATACTCAACGGTGAATAGTGTGTGTTGCCAACAAAATAGGTTCCAACACAATGAAATCGAGAAAGCAATTTCATGAAAAGTTTAATACGATTTAATGAACTTATGAGCTATGTGATTTCAAACCTAGAATGTTTTAGGAGTCACAATAGATCATCATTCCTGTCGTATCAAGTATGATGAGAATGCATAGTAATAATGTGATTCGGGAGGACAAACGTCCTTCTTTTTGCATTATACTAATCTTATGTTCATTAGATCAAGAATACCAGGTATTGTGTCATGTTATATACATTTGAATCTAATCTAGCAACCAATTGAAAACATTTTCAAGTCTAGATAAATCATACATATCAAGTAAGTTTAAACAAGAAACTTAGTGCATGTCCAGATTCAAACAAAAGCAAATGTCTCCATCCTGGACCCCGCCAGGGAAAACAAACAAGCAAGTTGTTTAATGTTACCACCATGAAAACAAAGTACGATATGAACATTATTCAAAGTTTGCAAACATGCAAAGGGGTAATGTCTTCTTGGTTTTGCTTCCAATGACTCCATGTTCCTACAAATGCAAAGTATGCCAAACATATATTTCAAGGATGAAATGAAGTGGTCGGAGGTTATAGATATATACCTCCGGAAGTGCCAACATCGGCCTTTTTCCCTTTCATATTGGCAAGATAATCAGGGAAGTTACATCTCCAGTACCCCATCTTCTTGCATTCGAAGCATTGGTGCTAGTCTGGCAGCGGTGCTTTCGATGCTCTTGACTTGCCTCTACCGGAGCTACCAGAGCCTCTCACAGGAGCCTTTCCTTTCTTACTCTCCCCGGGTTTCCTCTTGATTACCTCAGGTTTCTTGACACCAGCAGATCGGACTGCGACCACATCAGTGTCTTTGGCCTTATTGTTTTCGTGGCTGAGAAAATTAATCTCAGCAGATTTCAACACGTCATGAAGCTTGTTCACTGTCTTAACCACACCATTCATGTTAAAGTTAATCCTGAAAGGAGTAATGAACTAGAAAGAGAGTGTAGGATCAAGTCCGTTGCCATTTCCTGAGGAATGACGTAGTCTAGCTTCGCAAACCAATCGATGTACCCCTTTATCTTAAGGACATGGGTGCTAATAGGAGAGCCTTCAGCCATTCGATAGGTAATCAACCTGACAACGATCTCGTAACGTTCCTGTCAGGCCTGGGTTTCAAACATGCCCTTAAGTTCCCCGATCATCTAAAACGCTGTCCTGTCAACCGTGCTCTTCTGAGTTTCGGTAGACATGGTAGCCAACATGAGGCACGTCACTGAATTGGTATCCTTCTTTAGTTCCTCATGTGCAGCGCGAGCAGCGGCAGTGTCATTTGTCGGTGCCTCGGGCACTTCTAGTTCCAAAACGTGGAGCTTGTTGGCCATTTGCAGGGCAATTTTCAGATTTCGATGCGAGTCGAGGAAATTGGTGTCATCAAGTTTCTCTTTCTCAAGGATATACTTGAGCTGGAAAACCTTGTTGTTTGAGGGATGGTTAGCCATCTAAAATAACAGGCAATTAGCATTAGTGTTTCAATGTTATATTCGTATTCAAAGATGGCAAGTAAATCTTGAATGGGAAAGTGGGAACCAAATTAGTACTCGACTAACAAAGGCATCGTTAAGTGCAATTACTAGTCAATTAAGTAATTTGATGGAAAACGATTGTCTCATGTGAATACCAGTTATAACTCCCGTTTATAAGCTATCGCCTGATTATTTGCGAAATACGTTTAGACTCATCAGTGCCATTTTGTTTGCGAGTGACCAGATGTACGGTGTTGAAGTACTCCAATACACAAAGTACTCACAAAGAAAATGATAGATGTCCTCAGTGGTCAGTGTGCATGCACGGTGTTGAAAAACTCCAATGCACACCCCTTAGAAGATATCCTGAACACCAAGTGCGGTGTTGAAATACTCCAACACGGATGCATCGGTAAATATATTCTAAGTTAAACTTGACTAGGATGGCATAATCTACCAGTTTTACGGTTTACCGGATGTAAAACCGTTGAACGGATCTTACTAGAGGTTTACTAAATCGTATACGAGAGAACAAGATGTAAATAAAAGTTTTTTTTATTGAGATCACCAAGACTCATTTACAAACTCTAAATAAAGCTCAAACAGAGAAACACTCTCAGATCTGGTCTCTCTCAGTTCTCTCTCAATTGCTGCTGAATTACAAATCAAAACGGGTATTTATACCCAGTTACATGAACTCACCCAAACTGTGAGTTCGTGAACTTCCAAACTCTTCTGAACTACCAGTTCGGATGACATTTCATGTCAGTTCGGAAGTTAGTTCGTGTAACACCATTTTTGCAGCTTCGTCTTGTTCAGATACTTCACACGACGAACCAACCATGCAATAACAAACTCCCCTTGACGTGTGTAGTATCTGTTCATCTAATCAAAACGTATCTTCGAACAAACTCCCCCTCAACTTGATGGTTAGCTTGATTTTGAAAACTTGACGTTGCATAGTTTTTTCATCCTTATCAACAGTTTCAGAAGACTTGAGGTTGTGATTAACTCTTTCCTTTGAGTACATGGCCAACATAAATAATCTTGGCGCAAAACTTCTCTTTGAGACTCCAAGATATATGTTTTGAAAATTGTTTTTCGTATCTTGTGTCAACTAATCGAAAACAAATAAGAAATAAAATCTTTTTGGTTTTTGTTTTTTACAAATTTTATGCTAAAACACATAAAAAAATCTTTTTAATATTTTCTGAAATGAAAATAAAATGCAATACAGAAACATACACTATTTTTGGTATTTTGCGAGAAAGATCACGACGCGAGATCATATCAGAAACAACGCATCTAGCACATTTCAATTTCGGCCTTAATCAACATGCAAGCCAAGATAATTGCAAATACAACATTTATGTTTATTTCACCACGAACCAATCATTTTTATCATTAGCAGATATGCTTAAGATAATATTATCATGCACTGATAACTCGGTGTTGGAACAAAAATTTAGGTGACTGACACCATCAAATCTGTTTACCGAAGCATTTGACTGAAGAATCCATGTGAATCGATTTAGAGACTGAGTTGTGATGATCGAGGCTTGCGAGATTGGACCGAAGACCGTTTTCTGGAAAAGTCAACCGTTCGGGTCAACGGTCAACGTAAAAGTCAACGGAAGATCGGTTCGAGCGAGTCAAGCTTCGGATTAATTTAATCAGCTTTGATTTAATTTATATTTATGTTATTTACTTTACTTGTAATTTCGTTCATTCGTCATGTTTTTCTGTTGTCAGTCACCCTCACTATATATAGTGAGGGTGCCCATTACAAGTAAAAGAGTCTCCGAATGGGGAGATGATGAATTTCTTGTAGAGTGTGAGATTTCCATTCTAGAGAGAGCGAGAGTGAGTCATGGATTCTAGAGAGAGAGAGTGTTCTTCATGATTCATTGGTTGTAATCTTTCGATTAATGAATTCATTCGACTATGTTCATCATCTTTCTAGTTTATGATTATTCATGATTCATCATCATCATCTTCTTCATTTGTTTTGAGTTTTCGAATCCGAACTCGTTCTTGCTCAAGATCGAGATTCTCGTAGTGAAAATCGGTCCTGACAAATGGTATCAGAGCAGGTACCGATCTGATTCATCTCACCGTGAATCTGGTCACTCGAATCTGGATTTTGAGCTTGAATGGTGAAGATGAGAAAACTTATTTTTTTAGAGACTTTTTCTTATTTTTTCTTCATTTTCGGATGGATTCTGATGATATGGATGATCGATTCATGTTTGGGAGTGCATCTGGATGTTATTTAGTGTTTTACATCTTCAGATCTGGTGGAGAAATGAAGATCCGAAGTTATTTTTGGAACTTTGAAGTTTTTCCCGTATTTGAAGATTTTGAAGATTTTTAGCTTTGATTCTTCGTTTTCTGGGCATTTCTTCATGGATTTGGATGATATGAGGTATGATTCTCAGTGGAAAACACGTTTCGGATCCATTGGAAGCATCCGTTTCATCTGAATCTCATCAGTTTGGGCAGATCTAGAAAAACACACACTTAGTGCGTGTTTCATGGTGTTCTTGAAGATTTGCAGATTTTGAAGACTGTTTTTTATCCGATTAGCTACTGTTAATGAAGTGTTGGTGGCCACAACACTGTCGTGAATGGTTTAGCTTCATATTTTGTGCATCTTTACGGGTTTTTATTATTGGTTTTGGGCAGATTTCAAGTTCACAAGTAAGTTCTTCATGTTCATCATATTTTCCAAATTTATTCAACTGTTCTTGAAGGTTTGAAGATTGCCTTAGCGGACTTCCAGTGCTCTTAGCGAACTTGTTCTCCTCTCCTTAGCGAACTTGTTTGCTTTAGCGGACTTGTTTCTGCGTTTAGCGGACTTGTTTTCTGCGTAGCGGACTTGTTCCTTAGCGTACTTCTCAGAACACTTAGCGGACTTGTTCGAGCTTAGCGGACTTGTTTCTCGTTAGCGAACTTGTCAACTGGGTTTTCGTTCGAGGTCGTTTCGGTGGATTATGTTCGTACAGAGTTGTAGAGGATGAGCTCACGAGTCCAAAGAGCTAAAAATCGAGAACTTTCGACAAGTATTAGTTGAGTTATGACTGATTTACGGTTTTCCGGCGAAGTGCTCGATATTCCGGCGATGTATTAGGGTTTACAAGGGTACGGTTGGTGAAGGAGGATGACACTGACGTGTCCCTCTCCCATTGGTTACAGGAGAATTTCTCTCTCCCTCTCAGCGGTCAACTCCCGACATACCTTTTTCGTTGTTGAGCTCTAATTGGTTGAAGAGAAAGCAGTGGGACCCGCCAGCTCTAAGAACCTTTTGTCATCATAGGCTGATTTCATCAGATGTTCAGCTCTAATACCTTTACTGTGTTTCGTATGATTCACTAAGTCCAGGTATTTGAGCTGCTTCAATTCCCATGAGAAGAGGCTTGTAAGAGCTTTGAAGTCAGCAAAGAATTGAACGTATCCATTCCGTCTTTTCACAATAAAAGCATCAAAGGCTTCATCATATTTCCAACCCAGAATCTTCATTCCATGATTAACATTGGGGTTGGCTGGCATCTTCCTCAAGTTCTTGGCAGTAAATCTCAGCATCGCCTTAGAATTCGGAGCCATTCTCACCCAGTCATCATAAATGGATGGATTTTTATTCCTGTTGGCCGCTTCAGCTCTCTCCTGTTCCTTTAATCTTATCTGCTCCAACTTGGCGAGCCTCTCAGTCTTCCTATACTCAATAACAAATTTACGAAGGCCAGTCGTCTTCTTACGAATCCAAGACTTTCTCTCCACATTTTTGAATTTGAGATAATTACGGAGCTCTTCGAAGTTCATCCGGTTGGTGGTAGCAAT
>JBCNJP010000006.1:34059022-34083446 GCA_039602395.1 Deinandra increscens subsp. villosa
GGAGGAGACTTGTTTAGGCACATTTTGTTTTAAGGAATTTACATAATTGGTCCCTCCAAGTTCTATTTTTAAGCATAAAACACCCAAACACAAGTAAATGGGTTTTTAACTAAAACTTGAAAAGTAAAAACATTAAAAATGTTTTCTAAATGTTTCTAACTTATTTAACATGCAATGTTTAGTCGGGATAAGTATATTTATTATTTACGCATAAAAATTCCAATTTACACACGAAGTCCGGTTTCATCCGAAAGCGTAAATTTAACAAGTAACACATAAAGTCACGAAATGATTTCACGAATCAAGTCATTAAAATTAAATAGCAAATAAACATTAACACATATTCAATTATTCAAATAATGGGTCACGGGTTCGCTAACGGAACTAACGAAAAAAGTTAACGGTAAACTGACGGTTGTCACAGCATCCCCAAGTTGAAAAGAATTCTCATCCCGAAAATTTTCGTAGTGCTAATGATTTCACGGATCGTTATGAGAGGAATGATGGACGGTATATGATTAAAAAGCATCGAATGAACATTTCGCATGAGCGTACAAAGAGTGGTTTTTCTATAACAAACGTTTCCGTGAGTGAATTGAATCGCATCGCATGGTTAGGTTTAACAAACGTCACGATGACACCATAACCGAAATCGAAATATTTAATGCGACGGCATGACCATATGTCCGAGTAGCCTTCAGCTATAGTATCCTAATAAGATAACAGAAATTATAGTATCAAATGACACGATAGAGGCAAGAAGTGCTGCAAAAGGTTCAAATGTTAACGTATTTGGAGAGTGGGTATGCATTCTTGAATTTGGCTAAGATCGAGGGGTTCTTACAGTTCACAGAAAAGGTATAGGCAGATGACGCTACAAGGTATCGTAGTACCAATCGCATGGTGAGTAGGTGCGGTAATCTCATGAAGAAGTGCTCTGCCTCACCAAGCCGGTGACAATTTAGGTGTACGCAAGGTTAACAAGTCGTGGTATGTCAGAATTGCAATAACTAGAGGACTAATTGAAATATTTCACCAATTTCCATGGTGGACCAAGACAAGTACGGATCTTGGACGAGTAAACGTTGATAAGGGTTTTCAAAAAGTCACGGGGTTGCTCCAATGAATATGTGATTCGTCTTTTATAATATAAAACTTGAGTTATTAAAACGTTGTTGTTCATCTGGGTCGTAATCTATATTTGACCCTTAGTAGGAAATTTATATCAGGATGTTTCCTCTCAATCTAGAGAGTTGGAAAAACAACAAGTTTTATTTGATTAAACTGTGCATGTCTCTTCTAGTGAAAAATATGTATGATGGACATGCGAGATTTCACCGGAAGTAACATAAATTTTGCTTTATTGTGGGCACTGTCCCATTAAATGAAGTTTCTTAAAATAAGGTCTTTGTCTATGATTTCAAGGTAAATTTGTGGTTCAGGGCTAATCCCACCTTCCACATGCCGATAGTGCTTATGTATAGGGTATACCGCAGCTAACCCACCACACTACCAGCACGTTGAGGGTGTACCAGTTTCCTTGCCATTCCTGGCTATTTGACAAATCTTGTTAGATAATATATTTGAAAATAGGGTATCTTATGTTTTTCGCCAATGCTTTTGAGTTGATTGAGAGAGAAATATTTGAAACCATGCAACATGTGAAATTTTTGAATTTTGCGACAAAAAGTTTTTCCACGTTTTCGGTCGGTGGGGTCTTCACCCACGGCGAGGATTATTAAGAGTTTAGCGGACACAACATGAATATAATTTGGGTTTCTGAAAGGGATTCAAAAGATAAGGTGGTCCTTCACGTTTAGGTTTAAAATGAGGTTCGCCAACATGGGATATATCGTCACGCATATTACCCTACGGTAAAGATCCAAAATAAGGGTGACGTTCTAATGACCGAAAGATTCTTTGTAGAAGCACAAATGATATCAAGTATGGGAATACAGACTCATGATGAATGGCGAGGTAGCTAGTGTAGGGTAGTTGCAACTGCTCGTTTCAAAGAAAGTCTTCCAGTAAAATTGACGCGAATCTCGACAAAAACTATTTGGGTCGACCGATATCAATGCAAACGTGTCAACGGTGGTACCGTACAGTAGGATCAATATCATGTAAGAACACCAGTATATATCGGTCCTCAAGAGTAAGTAAAGGCGCAAACGTTTAGTAAGAGTGGGTTTCCGCAACGCCAAACACTGATGGATTGAAAATAATACTTAGCTTTCAGTGAGTGTAAATACGAATCGTAACTAAGGTTTCGCGAGGTCTAGTACGTATCGAAAAGTCGCATTGCATAAAAAATGTAAAAAAATCGGGTACTTGGGCCACTTTCAGTGATCCTCGGGTAGCTCGCTGCGTACACGATTGATTCAGATGTGTCTTCGTCTAATCTGAAGTCAATCTACTTCCTTATGCGTGTCTCGAAAGTTTGAGTTAATCATTCGATCAGCCACTACTAGTTATGAAACAGGGGTTACCAATGAAAGTTTTATTAGAGAAGAAGGAATGAGGACAATGGGTATCAATGTATGGTGTTGTGGAACTTTCCTAGCTTACCGCTGCCTATTGCTGGCTGTCACTGTTTGTCGTACGGGAGCTTCTGACAAGGAAGTGCATGGAAAAGTCATTGATGAGGTTAACTATCCGTGATGGCCCAAGGCTTGAAGACCTCTATGTCACGCAAGAATATAAGAGTAGAAGGTTCCTTGGTAGTCAAGTTAACAGACAAATCGTGTGTTTGAAGATAAAGCAGATCGTACGGGTTCGAGAAGTAACCAACATCGCTCTGTTGGGTGAAACTGTATTTGTAGTGAGGTATAAAGTGTTTAAAATAGTGACAAGACTAATAGTCAAGAGAGGAGAACTTCACAATATTTTATTGCCGAAAGGTTGGTTCCAATGGCTGAGGTCATTCAAGATGTCTGGGTTTCCACCGGATTAGAGTTTATGGAGTTGTTGTACGGTTGAGGGAGCTTGAGGAAGGGTTATAGCAGTTAACGTCATAGGGGTAGAGTTAGGATTACGGATGAATTAGAATCCGTGAAGAGTTTAACCGCGACTTGCACGCAGCGAGGGGAAATCTTATCGTCGAACGGTGTGAGTGATATGATGTCTTACCGGGGTTCTCATTTGCACAAGCCTTTTTAAAGGATTTGGATAGGTTGGAAACCATGTAAGGGAGAAATGAGAATAGGTGTGATAGCGTAATGAATACGGTCGAAGGCCATAAGCTTGAAAATTTGATGTCATGAGAGTTTTGAAATGAAAGGTCGTATCCCTTATAACTGATGGTTTGCCGAATAGGATTTCCCTAGGGCTTCCATACACCATGAATTACATTTACGTGTGCACCCGTAACGGTAATTTACCTTGTATGGTCACACTGGTTCCTCTTACTCTTACTTTAGCTACCAGGTTCGGTGGGGTAGTATGTGGTTTCCAAGGGGGTAAACTATCAAGAATGTGGTTATTAAATCAAAGGTAACTGACTGGGATTTTCCAAGGAGGCAAGTTCTGAGAATAACAACTGATCTAACTTAAAGTTTTTCGTAGGTACAATTTGGTAAGCAAGTGGTTCGATAGGAGTATGTGTAGGGCATGCTACAGTGCCCCTAACTTAATCCTACAGATATAGAGTAGTTATTTTCCGACTCGATCACGCATCCATTATGCACACACATGTTTATATAGATATGCAGAGAGAATGTCATATTATTCTTAGTCATCACAAGCCTGATTTCATTTATGTTACTAGAGTCACATTCACAATGAATTATCACAAAACATCTATGTGATTTAAAATGCAAGGTCTAAACTGACCAAGGAAAAGGGGTGTTAACATTTTAGGGTAACAGACGCAGTCACAAGCATCTCATGAGAAATCATCTAATTCTATACAATGTTACCCTATACGAGGCTAAACAACGTTCTTTACTAACGCACTACGATAAAGGTACTCTCGGTGTGTTAATGGGTGTCCTACCCGAATAGGATCTACTTACGACTCCTATATATGTTATAAGAGAGTATGATCAGTTAAGCTGAGGATATGTTAAATCATTGTCTTAGAGTCTAGATTACCATGATCTAGGCCTAAAAGTAAACCTACCAAGGTTGTTAAGAATAAACAATTTTGTTAAGGGTTAAACAAGTCCGTAAAGATTTCGGGATCCTAAACAATGGATCTTGCCCTATTCGTGAACCTAGTGCATAACCACAAGCACTTACGATTAATCATTCAAGTTCACTAAGAAGTGCTCAAGTCCGCTAAGAACAAGTTCGCTAGGAACAAGTTCGCTAAGCACATAACAAGTTCGCTAAACACTTCCAAGTTCGCTAAGAAGAGATGAAGTTCGCTAAGGCCTCATCAAGTTCGCTAGGATCAATTGTAGTTTGCTAAGGAGCCAGACAAGTTCTCTAGGGCATACCAACTTCGCTAAGAGGAATAGTCAAGTTCGTTAAGGCCAACAAGTTCGCTAAGGAGCCAAGCAAGTTCGCTAAGAAGAATAATCAAGTTCTCTAAGGAGCCAAACAAGTTCGCTAAGAACAACACAAGTTCGCTAAGAACAAAGGTTCAAGATCGCTAATAGAAGTTCTCTAGGAAGGATTCAAGTTCGCTAAGAACAATATCAAATCAAGTTTGCTAAGAGCAAAATGAAGTTCGCTAAGAAGAGTTACCAAATCCGCTAAGAAGGATGTAACAAGTTCGCTAAGGTTATACTTAGAAAAATTTTCTAACTCGGAAATTTTTAAGCCTCGGGAAAGAAAATTTTTCTACCCAAAGTTCCAAACTTCTATACTGACACAAGACAGGAAATCTAAATGAGGATCATCTTCAGCACGCGGGGCAATACTTTTGGGAGTTAGGTTGTAACCAAAGTTTTCAAAAACAGTTACAGTTCAGAAATTTTACTTTTAAAATGATCTGGTTCGCTGTAACCAAGGGCTTTGATACCAATCTGTCACACCCCCAATTTCCACTAACGGAGTATAACCGTGTGGGGTGTGATCCAGACCAGGATCCAAGTCTTTAGTTACAACCAAGCCATAGTTAAAGGGGGTAAACCAGTCATGTATTACATTTAATAAATCAGAGTTTACATTTCACAAAATCAGCGGAAGCATTAAAAGTTTACAAGGTTGTTGTTTAGCAAAAGTGATTACTAAAGTATCTGAAATACAATTTCCGAAAGGGTTTTACAAAAGGTAAGTACTGCCAACGCCTGTGCCATCCATGATCCTCCAAGCAACCTGAAAAGTATTCAACAATTAAGTGTCAGCAAAAGCTGGTGAGTTCACAAAAGCGGTCTACACTGCACCGTGTAGGCCAACAATGTATATGAATAAAGAAAGGTAAAACACAATGAATAATCATAAGACCAGTAAAATTCCATATCGTAGGTAGCTAGCCTATAGTTATGTACACCTGAATTGTTCGTAACCGAATCTGACAATGTTTTGATAGGGAGTACCTATGAATTTGCCTTCCCGTGTCTTGACGGATCACGGTGGGTAGGCTAACATTGATCTCAGTCCGACCGCCAGTCGGGAGGGTGCATCCCGTGCACCGCTGAGCGGGGGTGTCATGTTAATCCCCAGTAGTACTACTCAATATTACCTCGCTACTATATATTAACGGCCCGAAAGTAAGGACTTTTGTATTTAAAAGCAATTCAGTGCTACATGTGATATTTTGTCGGAAAATTACTCAAGTAAAGAAATACCTTTACGTTGGGTTGCCATCCTTTACCAGATGCAACTATCTGTGCGTTATCATCCTAAACTGGATATAAAAATAATAGTAAGTGAACTCACCTTAGGGTGCACAAGTACTCAGCACTTGGTTCAACAGGTTGGCCAAAGTCAACCTATTCGGATAAATATGGCCTAATAAAATTAGAAGGTGTTGCTAGGACGAAATTAGCACATAAGCACCTAAACATGTTTCATGCGATCATACAAGTCACACAAAGCACATACAAGTCCTAAATTGGGAGAAAATCAAGAAATTGCAATTTAAGTCAAAGTTGACCCAGAAAGTCAAACTTTAAGCACCTAACTAGTGACATAGCTAAAGTCCACCATACTTGGAATTAACTCCTTAAATTTTACAGGTATACACTACATATCATTTAGGACTTGTTGCAAAAAGAATCAACTAAAAAGGTTAAGAATTGGGGAAGTTATGCGCGTACGAAGTTGGCTAAAAATCACCTTTGTCAAACATTAACACACCATTTGGTGACATAGCTAAATTGCTCATTTCTTGGAGTTAACTCCTAAACTCTGGAAGGAACTAACTACTCAACATTTAGGGAATGTTGCAAAAAGAATCAGCTCAATCGGATAAGTATTGAGAAAGTTATGCGCGTCGGAAGTTGGAAATTTTAGCTTTTTTCAAAATAGTCAAAGTAGGTTTAAAATTTTCATAACTCATTCAAAACTTAGAGTTTGAACATGAAACCTTCCAGATCTTACTTTTAATATATAAGCCTCATTTTCATTTAACAAATCCCTCATTAAAACGAGGTTATCATGCTCAACCAAAAAGCAAAGTCTACTTTTTAGCGAAAAATACAGCTCTGCGCACCTAACTTGCAGCAGTGTTTTGGATGACCAAAAGGAGGTTTTAAAAAGTGTGCGAGTAGCCGTTGTAAATCTAAGACAGCCTACTTTACTAGGGAAAAAGAATAAATCAGTTTCGAGCAAAATTGAGTAAGTTATGACCTCTGCAAAATGGCCTAAAAATCTGGCCGAATCTGTCCAAGTTTTAGAGTTTGTGAAAGTTTGGGTTTTCTAATTTTGAGCAACAACTTGGTCATCCGACACCCATTAACATAATTATAACCATTTCAACATGTAATTTCTGTCCCTAACATGTTCATACCAAAATCATAACAAAATCTCAACATTTAGGAACTAGCATACAAGCTCACATGCCCTATTTCCATGTCTAAACACGCAACATTCATACAAGAACATACATGGCAGTTTTTGAACTCGAATTTCCAGCTTTAAACTCATTCTAAAATCTGACCCAAAACATGAGTTAACATAACTTAACCTAAATCATGTTACATGAGCATTTACACACATCAAATTGCACATAAACACAAGATTCTAGGGCTTACAAGCTATGGAGAAAGATGGTGGATTGGAGAAGATGAAGTGGATAGGGAGCTTCCTTTAGTGTTCTTGAAGCTTCTGGAGACTTAAAAACTCTAATTTCTCGAATCTTAAGGCTTGATTTCACCAAAATCGCAAGTGGGAGTGTAGGTGTGTGTGAACCGTGAAGAAGAGAAGGAGGGGAGGAAGAAGATGCGTGAATGAGGGAGGAGACTTGTTTGGGCAGATTTTGTTTTAAGGAATTTACATAATTGGTCCCTCCAAGTTTTATTTTTAAGCATAAAACACCCAAACACAAGTAAATGGGTTTTTAACTAAAACTTGAAAAGTAAAAACATTAAAAATGTTTTCTAAATGTTTCTAACTTATTTAACATGCAATGTTTAGTCGGGATAAGTATATTTATTAAACGCATAAAAATTCCAATTTACGCACGAAGTCCGGTTTCATCCGAAAGCATAAATTTTACAAGTAACACATAAAGTCACGAAATGATTTCACGAATCAAGTCATTAAAATTAAATAGCAAATAAACATTAACACATATTCAATTATTCAAATAATGGGTCACGGGTTCGCTAACGGAACTAACGAAAAAAGTTAACGGTAAACTGACGGTTGTCACAGTACGGGAGTACCAACCTGATTGTTGTTGAGTTATACAATTTCAACTTGTTTTTATTTTCTTATGTTGTTAAATCCGAGGCCTTATCTGCGTATCGAAAGATCGACCTTAAGGTAGACGATTTAACATTCTTATTTCTTTTTGCATGGAACACAGTTGACGTTATCACGAATACAAGCACTATGTGTTAAATCACAAGTAAAATCACAAAATGTGATAAGCAAATACATGTCTGAGTATGTCTGATAGTTTGGGGTACACTGGCCAATGCAATCTAATCAAAACAATAACATATCCAGATGTTATGAGTATGATTGTGCCTGAGTTTAAGTTGGACAAGTTATACCAACAATTGACATGACTTGTGTGCTGAAGTAATTAAAATTGAAGTGTAGTTTAGCAAGTCATGATCAATATGATCCCAAGTTGTGATCTTTCTCGCAAAACACGAAAATAGTGTGTGATTCAGTATTTCAATTCTGTATTGCATTTATGTTTCATATCTGAAAATTACAAAAAGATTTTAGGTGTGTTTTAGCATAAATTTAGAAAAATCAAAAAGATTTACGTTGTGTTTTGATATAAAGTTACAAAAAGCCAAAAAAAAGAAAGATTTTGTTTCATATTTGTTTTCGATTAATCGATAAAAGATACAAAATTACAGGTTTCAAAACTATATCTTGGATTCTCGAAGAGAAGTTTTGCGCCAAGATTAAATTAATTTTTCAAAAGAAAAGGAAAGACGTGTTTCTGTCTTCTGAAATTGCAGGTTTTGTGGGACAAGACTCAAGCATGGTGAAAAGGGGAGTATGTAATATCTTTCACAAGTGGATCTTGAAGTTCAAAGATTGTTCAAGATTGATCCACCCATGCACGTTCTAATTTTGACAAGATTTAAAGTTGAAGATCGAACGCAACGATGTTGAAGATTGAAGACTGAAGTTTTGTTAGATAGATAGATAGATAGCTAGATACACTACACGTTAAGAGGGAGTTTGTTAGACTAGAGCGTTTGTGTGAGTCTTAGTAGCCATACCATATGATATGCCGTACCAATTGGTACGTACGTACCAATTGGTATGTCACTTGGTACGCCAGTCTTAGTGAAGGATATAAATAGATCGTGTTAGAGAGAGTTGTTTAGTTCTGAGAGTTTCATCTTCTTAACTGTGTGTATTTGAGTGTGTTCTCTCTCTCTCTCTCCAGATTCCTTGTAATCATCTTTGTGAATCAATAAAGCAAAGCTTTATTTACTTCGGTGTTCATCGATTAACCGAATCATGTAGTAGTAAGATCGTTCCATGATTTTACTCAAACTTGTATGTTCCTTCTGAAGTTGAATTATTCTATTAGCAGCTTCGACAACAATTTTATTAACATTTTCATATTTTTCTTGAAGAGGATAACATTTCTCAAATAAAGCATCAAATGATTATTCAACATCTTTTTGTGCAGTCTTTGCTTTGTTACAATCTTCAACTAACACTTCTTTCTCTTTCAACCAATCTTCCTTAATTCTATCAAAGTCAGAACACGTTGTACAAGAGGAAGATGCGGCCTTTTAAATTTTTGCTTCGTAATCATCACGAATTTTATTTTTTCATTCCTCCAATTCTTTTCTCGGAAAATTATTTTCTTCAGATAACTTTGCTTCTTTCTTCTCTAATTCCTCAATTTTACCTTTAAACTTCAAACCTTGATCAACTGTTTGTGTTTTCTGAGAGGTATTTGCCATATGTTCCTCATACTGTCTCTTTACAAAATCCTGTATCTGCTTTGCTTTGTGATAATACTTGACTTGGTTTACAAGATTCATAGCAAAGCTATTAGAAGAAGTGTAACAGCCTTGTCATTTTGATCATACGATTTCCTTTCTCAATTGAAAAATCCCGTCTCTCCTTAAAATCACCACCATAAGTTGGATACTTATATTCATTTGTAACCGGTAACCACAATGTTTATCAACTTCGGCACATTTTGACGATGACCAGCAATAAATGTATCAATTTCGTACATTTTGAGAATTGTGAAATTGGATGTCAAAACTTCAAACCCAAAAACGGAGGTCGTAAAAGTGGATTTTGGGTATCAAAACGGAGGGTACTAGCCATAAGGTAGTGAAAGTGTAGATCTCTCTGGGATGGTCGTTTTGGCTAGTATTAGCTCCCATAACTCTTAACGGTTCTCAAGTTACGTATGTTTTAATGAAACAACCCAAAAATCCAAATTTGTCCGAACTGGTCCGAACTGAGATTGTCTATCAGAACTCAAATGAACACAAACGAACTGGGGTGAACTCAAAGTACTCCGAACTGAACAAGAATTATCCGAACTAAAGCGAACCAAACTGATCTGAAATCAGACTTCGGAATACCAAACCTATTTTAACCTAGCCGAACTGGGACTTCGCTAGAACGAACTCATCCGAACTCAGCCGAACCACCACTTCGGAGCGGTTATTTTTCAGTTAGACTGTTCTTCACCCGAACTCACATGAACTGGAACATTTTCGGATCAAATTTCATGATTTTTGAAGATTTTGAACGAGATTTGCAGCAGTCAACGATTTTTTAGCAACAAAAATGTTTCTGAAATGAATTGGACTCAAACAACTAAAAAATTTACTTGTTTTTGAACAAAAAACACTTGGTTTTGTCAAGAAAACGAAAACGATCAAAGCAAACGTAATAGAGCAACCTGGATTTGCTCTGATACCACTTGTAAAGCTATGGAACGGATCTTACTAGAGGTTTGCTAGATCGTATACGAGAGAACAAGATGTAAAAAAAATTTGTTTTATTGAAATCACCAGGACTCGTTTACAAACTCTCAATAAAGCTCAAAGAGAGAAACACTCTAAAAACACATAGTTAAGATCTGGTTTCTCTCAGTTCTCTCTGAACTGCTACTGAGTTACGGATGACATTTCGGGTGTTTATGTTCGGATGCACAATTTCACCCGAACTGTGAGTTTGTGAGCTTCCAAACTCATCTGAACTGCCAGTTCGGATGACATTTCGTGTCAGTGCGTAAGTCAGTTCGTGTAACACCATTTTTGCAGTTTCGTCTTGTTCAGATACTTCACACGACAAACCAATCATGCACTAACACTAGATAGGATTATTAGGTCAAAATTTTATTTAATTAAACATCTCGACGAAACATATACAAACCCTATCTCACTTAGGAAAAAAAATTAAGTAACCTCATTATTAATGACTTTTGTGCCGCGAGGTAATAACCAATTAATTAATAGTTCGATTTTAGCTACCGAAAAATTTGAGATCACAGTCGAATAAAATTGGTTAAGTGATTTCGAGTCTAAATAGTTTTAGGACTCAATTCAATTGATTGTAAAACAGTTTTAACCATTTATGTCACACCCCCAAATTAACCACTACGGAGTTTATACCGTTAAGGGGTGCGAGCAAACCAGGACCACAACCATTAGTTACAAATACTAAACGAATCAGAGTAAAGTCCAAATAATAATAATAATAATAATAATGAAATCAGTTTATCAGTACGCAGCGGAAAACATTATCTTTAGCACTAACCACGTGCTTTACATGAATATTGTTTTAAAATTCCCAAGTTTAGTTTAAACAAGATAAACATCTTCTCGTGCCATGCCAACCTCCAGCGGATACTCCTTAGCGATCTGCAAAAGTTTAAACCACGCAAGTGTCAACCTAACGGTTTGTGAGTTCACAGTGGGCTTGTCACGCAGCGGCCCGGTCTAATAATCATAATCGTATGAACGTATCCTTATGTACATTTTATTTGTGAAAAGCAATGCTTGTGTTAATCAGAATCATAGTATCGTGGTTTAGTAAAAGCATTGTCCGTAACCTACGTTATCGGGTATGTACTAGTTTTGTATAGTTAAAGTGCTCAACCGATATCGCGGGTAGCTAATCCGTTGTTCTATGCACTAAGGAAGTTTGCACCAAAGCTGACTATAATTCATTGTAGTGGCCGTGCCATCTAGTACTGCGGACCTACGTCATCGCGGATTTGCCTCCCCCGTGTCCTCTCGGGATCACGGTCAGATAGGCTGATATTGTACCTCCGTGCACTCCCCGTGCCACGGGGCGGAGTTTGTCAAACTCCAGTAGATCTACCCAACATCCCCTCGCTTTACAATTAATGGTACAATTTAGTTGAGGACTTTTAAGTTTTCAAGGCATCCTTAGAAATCATGTGATATCTTGTGGTTTAGACTTTAACCTACGCTAGCCATATTAAAACGGTTTTTGTTTCAGAAATAGTTTGTTAAGTTTCACAAGTGTTTCCCATAAAACACTTCAAGTTCATCCAATGGGTGCCGAGCACTCCAGGTTTTCAAGTTTATCAGGGAGGTGCCTCGCACTCTCGAGTTTGTCAGCATTGTTTTACTTTTAGTTGATCGGTGTGACCCAAACGGGTTCACGGTAACTGGGTTAGTGACACTCACCTTTGGTTGCACTGCTACACTTGCTAATATTCCAAGTATGCTTAATGAAGACCTATGAACACGTTTAGGTCTTAAGTATTAGTTTTGTGTCTAGTCTTTACTTAACGTCACTATGGCCCATAACATAGCACGTTGGAACTATGACTCGACATACAGACACACGACACCGATGGTTGATCATCAACAAGGGTTCATATATATCAGAAATCAAAGCATGTATCATCATGGCATAATCATGTAAGTCATGGCATAACATTCAAGCAATTTGCACAAGTTTGGATTTTGGTCTCAGTTTCGCTAGCAGATTCGCTAGTCAGTTTCGCTGTGTGCACGGGCAGCACTTTCGCTAGGCAATACCCGATGACACAGTTTCGCTAGGCTAGTTTCGCTCGAAACTGTTGACACAGTTTCGCTAGCCTAGTTTCGCCCGAAACTGGTTTGAACTTTCGTTCAGGGAATTTCGCTCGATAGATTCGCTCGAGCTGGTCTAGTTGGTTTACCCGGCGACACTGCAGTTTCGCTGCATAGTGTCGCTGGATGAAGATATGCATAGTTTCGCTGGACAGTTTCGCCCAGAGAACACCACAGTTTCGCTGGTCGCGAAAAACATACGGATCAGCCTAAAAATCAACCTAACAGCTTCCATTTTACATGCAATTCATTGTTTAGCATACATAGGTATTTACCAACATAAATTAGTAAGCTTTAACACCTTAAACATGCATTTTGTCATCAAATCACCCAAAATACATATAAAACCCTAAAATGGCTAAAATAGCATAAATCTCTATCATGGTTGGATTTCATACGTAAAGTTGTGAACTTTATAACAGATCTAGCATCCCTAAGCAACATACTAGCAGATCAAGCAGTTTCATGAAGGTTTAAGCATGCTTTTTAAGAAAACTCAAAGAAAAGGCATAAAAGAAAGGTTTTGGGACTCACGATTCGATCAAGGAATCGAATGGATGTTGTCTTGAGGCTGAGATCTTGATTTCTCTTGATGGTTTTCAGCTGACCAGATTTCCAGAGAAGAATGTGTGTGTTTGTGGTGTAAATGAGGCAAATAGGAGAACTAGGGTTTATTAAGATTATTTATATCAGGGGCTAGTTTCGCTGGCAGTTTCGCTGGCCAGCGAAACTGACTCTGATTATGAGTAAATCAGGCAGTTTAGCTAACTACCGGGCGACACTATAGTTTCGCTCGGTAGTTTCGCTGGAAACCTAAAACATACAATTTGCCACATAATCAAGGATTTACAATTTGTCATGCTATTCGTAATGTTAAATTATGCATTTAAATCACATTGCACATAATGACAATAAACAAATGTACACATAACATGTATGGGCGGGTTTGGTGATCAACGAAAGGACGTGGACGTATTCGGCCTAGTTAAGCATTAGTTACTAAGTTAACACTTATAACGTAACTAACGGAAATGTCTAACGGAAGTAAACCTTGAAATTCTCGGATGTCACATCATCCCCTTGAAATTGGAATTTTCGTCCCGAAAATTATTCTTGCGTCGTAGCGCTCGCAGCCTCGGCTGTCGTTGTTGCTGGGGAAAAAAAGCAAAAGTTTTAAGGTCGTCACATCCTCCTCCTGTTACAGGAATTTTGGTCCCCAAAATTAAATCATATCTTGAGTTTCCGTGGACGTTTGCTCGAACAAGTGAGGATACTTTTTCTTCATCTGATCCTCTCGTTCCCAAGTATATTCAGGTCCACGCTTTGAGTTCCATCGCACCTTGACGATCGGAATCTTGCTACGTTTGAGGGCTTTCTCTTCGCGTCCCATGATTTCTACTGGTTGCTCGATAAATCTCAGATGTTCGTCAATTTCCAATTCCTCCAAAGGAATTATTTCGATGTCTTCAGCCAGACATTTCTTTAGATTAGATACGTGAAACACGTTGTGAACTCCATCGAGTTCGGCAGGGAGTCGTAAACGGTAGGCCACCAGGCCTACTTCCCCAATGATTTCAAATGGTCCGATATAGCGAGGATTTAACTTCCCACGCTTTCCGAAGCGTATCACGCCTTTCCAGGGAGATACCTTCAATAGCACCTTGTCGCCTACCTCGAACTTCAAAGGTTTACGGCGTTTGTCAGCATAGCTCTTTTGTCTGTCGCGTGCTGCGGCTATCCTTTTTCTGATTTGTATAATCCGTTCAGTCGTATCGTGAATTAGTTCTGGTCCGGTGAGCCCCTTCTCACCCGTTTCAGCCCAACACACGGGCGATCTACATTTTCTGCCGTAAAGAGCTTCAAATGGTGCTGCACCAATACTTGAGTGATAACTGTTGTTGTAGGAGAACTCCACCAACGGAAGGTGAGCTTCCCAGTCTTTACCAAAATCGAGAACGCAAGCACGGAGCATGTCTTCTAGAGTCTGAATAGTTCTTTCCGTTTGACCATCGGTCTGCGGGTGGTAAGCTGTACTCATATCCAGTCTAGTTCCCAAAGCTTCCTGCATAGATTGCCATAATCGGGAAGTAAATCGAGGATCTCGATCAGAGATAATAGTCTTAGGCACTCCATGCCGTGCCACAATTCGGTCAATGTACAGCTTAGTTAACTTATCCATGTTGTCAGTTTCCTTCATCGGGATAAAATGTGCAGATTTGGTTAATCGATCAATGATAACCCAAATCGCATCCGATCGATTTGATCGATGAGGTAATCCCGTTTCAAAATCCATCGAGATATCCTCCCATTTCCATTCTGGGATCTTTGGTTGCTGCAATAGCCCAGAAGGCTTTTGGTACTTAATCTTTACCCTTGAGCATGTTAAGCACTTTGCCACATATCGCGCAATGTCGGCTTTCATGTTCGGCCACCAATACAAACCCTTCAAATCTTGGTACATTTTGTCTGATCCAGGGTGCACCGAATATCTTGATTTGTGAGCCTCGTCCATCACGAGCTCACAGAGATTTCCAAGTAAAGGAACCCAAATTCTATCATTATAATACATGAGCCCGTCGGACTTAACTTCAGAATTTCCATCCACCCCTCGCAGTGCTTCGGCTGCGAAATTTTCTTCCTTTAAAGCTTCCTGTTGGGCATCGCGGATCCGATCCGGCAATCCCGTGTGGATGGTAAGTTGCAGCGCTCGTACCCGTCGAGGCTTTTCATACTCCTTCCGACTTAATGCATCAGCCACAACATTGGCTTTTCCCGAGTGATATTTGATTGCTAAATCATAATCGTTCAGTAGCTCGACCCACCGTCATTGTCGCATGTTGAGATCTTTCTGATCAAAGATGTGCTGTAAGCTTTTGTGGTCAGTAAATATCGTGCACTTTGTTCCGTAGAGGTAATGTCTCCAAATCTTAAGTGCATGAACAACGGCTCCCATATCCAAATCATGCGTTGTATAATTCTTCTCAGTGTCCTTCAGTTGCCTGGACCCATAGGCAATCACCTTGTCTCGTTGCATCAACACGCAACCGAGTCCTTGGATAGATGCATCGCAATAAACCACAAAGTCGTCAATCCCATCGGGTAACGCGAGAATTGGAGCTGAGCATAGCATATCTTTAAGAGTTTGAAACGCGCGTTCTTCTTTTTCTCCCCATCTGTATTGCACTCCTTTGTGCGTTAAGGCCGTTAAGGGTTGAGCCAACTGCGAGAAACCCTTGATAAACCTTCGGTAGTATCTGGCAAGTCCCAAAAATTGTCGGATTTCGGTCGGCGCTCTAGGGGTAGACCAATTCTTGATAACTTCTACCTTAGCTGGGTCGACGTGAATTCCTTCTTGGTTAACAATGTGTCCAAGAAACTGGACTTCGCGAATCCAAAAATCGCACTTCGAAAACTTAGCATAAAGCTGTTCCTTACGGAGTAATTCCAAAATTAGTCGCAAATGCTCCTCGTGTTCTTCCTTTGTCTTGGAGTAAATCAAAATATCATCAATGAAAACTATCACAAACTTATCGAGGTACGGCTTGCACACTCGATTCATCAGATCCATAAACACAGCAGGTGCATTGGTTAGCCCAAAAGGCATAACCAGGAACTCGTAGTGACCATAACGAGTTCTGAAAGCAGTCTTGGGGACATCTTCATCACGAACACGAAGTTGGTGATATCCAGACCGTAGATCAATCTTTGAAAAGTAGCTCGAACCTTGCAGCTGGTCAAAGAGATCGTCGATTCGAGGAAGTGGATACCGATTCTTGATCGTAACCTTGTTAAGCTCTCTATAGTCGATACACATTCGGAACGTTCCATCCTTCTTCTTAACAAACAAAACCGGTGCTCCCCACGGAGACGAACTTGGACGAATAAATCCTTTGTCGAGTAGCTCTTGAAGTTGTGAGGAAAGTTCGTTGAGTTCGCTTACTGCCAAACGGTAGGGTGCGCGTGCTATCGGAGACGCTCCAGGAACTAAATCAATTCCAAACTCTACTTGTCGAAATGGAGGTAAACCAGGCAGACCTTCAGGAAATACATCTTGGAAGTCGCGGACGATCGGGTAATCGTCGATTCTGCGCTCGGGAAGTGTCGAATCAGTGACGTTTGCAAGAATCACGAAGTGACCTTTACGAAGGCACTTTTGAGCTTTGAGAAACGAAATAATAGCAGTCACTGCTCCACCTTTTTCACCTTGAACCGTTAACATTTCACCTCCTTCGAGTGGGATACGAACCACTTTTTCTTTACATAAGATTTCAGCTCGATTCTCAGATAACCAATCAATTCCTACTATAACGTCAAAACTACCAATCGGGAAAGGCATAAGGTCAATTCCTTGGGTATGGCCAGCTAGTTCTAACTTACAGTCCTTAACTATCTGAGTCGTATCATGAAGTTTACCATTAGCTAGCTCTACCACATATTTAGCGTCTAGGGCAATAGGTTTAGCATTAATCAATTTAGCAAATTTAGTGGAAATAAAGCTTCTTTCAGCACCAGAATCAAATAACACAGTAGCAAAGAAACCGTTCAAAATAAATTTACCATTAATCACGTTGGCATCATTGCGAGCTTCACCTTGACCCATGACAAAAGCTCTTCCTCTGCCATTTCCACCATTCC
The DNA here is from genome assembly GCA_039602395.1 of Deinandra increscens subsp. villosa. Classification (NCBI taxonomy): domain Eukaryota; kingdom Viridiplantae; phylum Streptophyta; class Magnoliopsida; order Asterales; family Asteraceae; genus Deinandra; species Deinandra increscens. The sequence goes on from JBCNJP010000006.1 coordinate 34,076,287, forward strand.
CGTTGCCATTCCCGTTACCATTTCCTCCACCATTACCGTTCCCACCGTTGCCATTGTTACCATTACCTTGCCTTCTTAACTGCGGGCAGTCCCTCTTAATGTGGCCTTGAGCACCACATTCAAAACAACCACGGGCTCCACCATTGTTGTTCTGATTGTTTCCTTGCCCGTTGCGGTTGTTCCCATAGTTGTTGCCTTGATTGTTGTTGTTGTTTTGCCTTTGGCGGTTCTGCTGCTCAGGTAGAGTTGCCCAACAGTCTTTTGCTTCGTGGCCCTTCTTTCCACATCTTTCACAGCTCAGATTCTTTCTACAAGCACCAGCATGATGCTTCCCACACTTGATACACAAAGGCAGGTTACCCTTGTAGTTGCTTTTCCCATTGCCACCCTGGCGGTAGTTACCACTGTTGTTCCCAGACCTCTTGCTTTGACCTTGGGAGTTATAAGACCTCCCAGTGCTGTTTCCAACACTCTGGTTGTTCATGGAGTTTTCAGGAGCTTCATCATCAGCTTTTCTTTTGCCACTTAAGGCAGTCTTCTCAGTGGTCTTTGCAAGAAGAGTACCTTTCTCGACCTCTTGATCAGTAAGCTTGTGAGCCAAGCGGATGGCTTGCTGCACGGTTGCGGGGTTGCTGGCGGTCACCAAACTCTTGATTTGAGGCGCGAGGCCTTCCAGATAACGCTCAATGCGTTTGAATTCAGCATCGACCATTGTGGGGCACAAGACCTCGTACTCATGATATCGTGCAGTGTCCTGTTCGACTTCAGACCCAATCATTTTCAGATTCAAGAATTCGCCTTCTAGCTTCTTCACTTGGTCACGAGGGCAGTACTCATCCATAATCAGATCCTTAAATGCTGCCCACTGCATGTTATTAGCCGCGTCTAGCCCAATCATCTGAATTTCAGCGTTCCACCAGGAGAGTGCAGCTCCTTCAAAGGTACCAGTAGCAAACTTCACCTTGCTTTCAGCCGGGCAATTACACATGGAGAAAACCTTTTCAGACTTCTCAATCCACCTGAGGAGTCCTACAGCCCCTTCTTCGCCGGAAAATGTCATCGGCTTGCAGTCCATGAAGGACTTGAACGTGCAATGGTGGTGGTTTCCTGATGCATAAATACTTCGGGTTTTAAAATTAAACAGGTCAAAATATAATCGCTTTGTGCCTTAACCGGCATAATAGTTACCCTGTGCGGCATATGCAGCTTGGACGGCTGCCACCGCGGCTTGCACGTGTTCAGTAATCATTGCTTGCAGCTGTGCAGACGTCATGTTTATGTTGCCTCTTCCGTTTCCTCTTCCATACATCTTGCTGAATAGTTAAAGTAGCCAGTGTTCAGTCACATTTATACTTTATACATATCCCATAATATGCATGTTAACATTTTCCCGTTATCCCACTATTAGTCCAGAAAATTTTGTGCATAATGGAGGCGTCGTCGGAGAACGTCGTAAGTCGTAGGTAGCTATCCGTAGTCATCGCAGTAGAAATCAGGACGTAACGCGTAGCATCGTTTCGTTGTCGCTTTCCCCCAGCATAGTGCGCGCATCAGCGTTCACGTTTCGTATTCGTGTGTGAAAATTTTCCTAAGGTTTTCCGTTAGACTTCCTAGACACGGTCTATATATATATTTATATATATATATATATATATATATATATATACATACGTACTAAGCTTTTACTTACACAGCAGAGCGAGTATCCCAGGTTGGCACGTAAAAATTTTGGTTTTGGGAATTTGTTTGTTCGTTTGTAACTAAGGTTTCAAGTTGCAGTTTCCAAATCGTTTTCAAACATTGATTCCAGTTCTCTGCAACTTATGGCTCTGATACCAATCTGTCACACCCCCAAATTAACCACTACGGAGTTTATACCGTTAAGGGATGCGAGCAAACCAGGACCACAACCATTAGTTACAAATACTAAACGAATCAGAGTAAAGTCCAAATAATAATAATAATAATAATAATGAAATCAGTTTATCAGTACGCAGCGGAAAACATTATCTTTAGCACTAACCACGTGCTTTACATGAATATTGTTTTAAAATTCCCAAGTTTAGTTTAAACAAGATAAACATCTTCTCGTGCCATGCCAACCTCCAGCGGATACTCCTTAGCGATCTGCAAAAGTTTAAACCACGCAAGTGTCAACCTAACGGTTGGTGAGTTCACAGTGGGCTTGTCACGCAGCGGCCCGGTCTAATAATCATAATCGTATGAACGTATCCTTATGTACATTTTATTTGTGAAAAGCAATGCTTGTGTTAATCAGAATCATAGTATCGTGGTTTAGTAAAAGCATTGTCCGTAACCTACGTTATCGGGTATGTACTAGTTTTGTATAGTTAAAGTGCTCAACCGATATCGCGGGTAGCTAATCCGTTGTTCCATGCACTAAGGAAGTTTGCACCAAAGCTGACTATAATTCATTGTAGTGGCCGTGCCATCTAGTACTGCGGACCTACGTCATCGCGGATTTGCCTCCCCCGTGTCCTCTCGGGATCACGGTCAGATAGGCTGATATTGTACCTCCATGCACTCCCCGTGCCACGGGGCGGAGTTTGTCAAACTCCAGTAGATCTACCCAACATCCCCTCGCTTTACAATTAATGGTACAATTTAGTTTAGGACTTTTAAGTTTTCAAGGCATCCTTAGAAATCATGTGATATCTTGTGGTTTAGACTTTAACCTACGCTAGCCATATTAAAACGGTTTTTGTTTCAGAAATAGTTTGTTAAGTTTCACAAGTGTTTCCCATAAAACACTTCAAGTTCATCCAATGGGTGCCGAGCACTCCAGGTTTTCAAGTTTATCAGGGAGGTGCCTCGCACTCTCGAGTTTGTCAGCATTGTTTTACTTTTAGTTGATCGGTGTGACCCAAACGGGTTCACGGTAACTGGGTTAGTGACACTCACCTTTGGTTGCACTGCTACACTTGCTAATATTCCAAGTATGCTTAATGAAGACCTATGAACACGTTTAGGTCTTAAGTATTAGTTTTGTGTCTAGTCTTTACTTAACGTCACTATGGCCCATAACATAGCACGTTGGAACTATGACTCGACATACAGACACACGACACCGATGGTTGATCATCAACAAGGGTTCATATATATCAGAAATCAAAGCATGTATCATCATGGCATAATCATGTAAGTCATGGCATAACATTCAAGCAATTTGCACAAGTTTGGATTTTGGTCTCAGTTTCGCTAGCAGTTTCGCTAGTCAGTTTCGCTGTGTGCACGGGCAGCACTTTCGCTAGGCAATACCCGATGACACAGTTTCGCTAGGCTAGTTTCGCTCGAAACTGTTGACACAGTTTCGCTAGCCTAGTTTCGCCCGAAACTGGTTTGAACTTTCGTTCAGGGAATTTCGCTTGATAGATTCGCTCGAGCTGGTCTGGTTGGTTTACCCGGCGACACTGCAGTTTCGCTGCATAGTGTCGCTGGATGAAGATATGCATAGTTTCGCTGGACAGTTTCGCCCAGAGAACACCACAGTTTCGCTGGTCGCGAAAAACATACGGATCAGCCTAAAAATCAACCTAACAGCTTCCATTTTACATGCAATTCATTGTTTAGCATACATAGGTATTTACCAACATAAATTAGTAAGCTTTAACACCTTAAACATGCATTTTGTCATCAAATCACCCAAAATACATATAAAACCCTAAAATGGCTAAAATAGCATAAATCTCTATCATGGTTGGATTTCATACGTAAAGTTGTGAACTTTATAACAGATCTAGCATCCCTAAGCAACATACTAGCAGATCAAGCAGTTTCATGAAGGTTTAAGCATGCTTTTTAAGACAACTCAAAGAAAAGGCATAAAAGAAAGGTTTTGGGACTCACGATTCGATCAAGGAATCGAATGGATGTTGTCTTGAGGCTGAGATCTTGATTTCTCTTGATGGTTTTCAGCTGACCAGATTTCCAGAGAAGAATGTGTGTGTTTGTGGTGTAAATGAGGCAAATAGGAGAACTAGGGTTTATTAAGATTATTTATATCAGGGGCTAGTTTCGCTGGCAGTTTCGCTGGCCAGCGAAACTGACTCTGATTATGAGTAAATCAGGCAGTTTAGCTAACTACCGGGCGACACTATAGTTTCGCTCGGTAGTTTCGCTGGAAACCTAAAACATACAATTTACCACATAATCAAGGATTTACAATTTGTCATGCTATTCGTAATGTTAAATTATGCATTTAAATCACATTGCACATAATGACAATAAACAAATGTACACATAACATGTATGGGCGGGTTTGGTGATCAACCAAAGGACGTGGACGTATTCGGCCTAGTTAAGCATTAGTTACTAAGTTAACACTTATAACGTAACTAACGGAAATGTCTAACGGAAGTAAACCTTGAAATTCTCGGATGTCACAATTTAAAACATAGTTTGGATTTTTAGTTGGTGCGTTAATCGGGTTGAGACAAGTAACTAAATAATATCATGTAAACAAACACATATTCGGCAATAGGAGGTTTCCAAAGCCTTATGAAGTATCGAGGAAGGTCCGGGACGAAAAACAAAATCAACCACAAGGATGGACTAAAAGGATCCAGCCGACTTTAACACTCCCACTGGCTTCACGAGCTCCTTTGTCTTGATTGAAAATCGTCGGTCAATTGGTCGTGGAAACTTGCCATGACAAGAACATTCACTACGATGAGGTAGTCGCATCAAAGCTTGTCACGTTCGTCCAGGGCGAAGGTAAGCATTTATAAGAAAATAGAATTAAAGCCTAATCTATTTTAGATACAACTGTTGAACCCGAAACATGTGGACCAATCCAAAACCAAAATAACAGGTGGGCCAAAATTTGGTCAATACATGACATGACAATCAACCATAACCAAAATATGGGCTGAGCCGAATATGCGCGTTAAACAATCAATTAACGAATTGAATAATGTTTGGTGGATTTAAATCGACCAAACACGCGTAAATCCAATCCGTTTTACTTTCTCGACTTTCGGGGTTTAACCTCAGTTCGTGAAATCCACCGGTTTAAAGTCGACCGGTCAGGGTTTGCGTGTCGTCCCAGTCTTCTTTTTGTTCACAATAGCGCGATACATCTTTGGAACTTTCTCAAGCACGGTGGGTTTTGCTAGGTTGGGACGAATGTTTTTCTCAAACATCTTTCTTCTAAAACTCCTTAGCAACCCACCAAGCCGTACCAATATAGGACCCCTTCGACAGTCATCAATTTTGTTCTTGTCCTCTTTTGGCACCTTCCTCCTTTTTACATACCTCAATCCAACCTCTGACCTTGCAATGTCTCCCATAAAACTCGAAAATTTTGGTCTATGCTCCCCGTTAATCCTTCCCAGCGCATCAAACCCACCATTTTTCTCAAATTTGGCACGCCACTTTGCCAACCTTTTTTTAACCCCCTCTTGTTTGCTTGGGGAGCAGAGGTTGTAGCTTCCTCATTCTCAGTAACTTGGGCATCATTGTCGACTTGGAAATCATTGTCTAGTTGGGCATCATTGTCGACGTGGGCATCATTATTATACATTTCATCTTCTTCACTCGCTTGTGAAGAATCATCATTGTATTCGCCTTCACTGTTATAATTAAGATCCTTCAATGCTTCACATGCTTCATTATCCATTGTTAAATGAGCTAGATGAATCCTGAAATGAAATAAATATAGACTGAAATAAATGCGATGGAATAATTACTTAGATGAAATAATTGAGATGAAACAAATGATCTCCTGAAGATGACAGTGAAATTAATACTAACGGGAATTAGGTAGTGATCTCCTGAAGATGATAGTGTGATGAATCCTGTAGAGGAATTTTTAGTGGTAGGGAAGAAGAGAGTGATGAATCGTTTTGGTGATAAAATTTTGGTGAGAGGGAATAGGAACTAATCAATGAATTTTGGGGAAATTTCAAAAATGGTGGGAAGTAATTTGGGGATTAATATGATCGATCCGGGTGAAAGCATCTCATCAAATAAGGACGTGACAACATTTAATTATCGGATTTAATATAAACTCAATTAATTCCAGACATAGATATAATAATATTTTAAACATAACTTTAAAATGATCTTTAAATGTAAAATGGAATATTAAGCAATAAATTTAATGGAAATTGTATCCTAATGTATTTGTATACCTAACGTGAAAAAAAAGATGTCAAGTACTAAAGACACACCACACACACACACCACACACACCACAGACACACACACACACACATATATATATATATATACATATATATCTTTTAATGTGTTCTAATATATACATTATCGGTTATATATATATGTATATATATATATATATATATATATATATATATATATATAGGGTGAGATTCATTATAGACACTTTCGCATGTGAAATAGCAATTTTTCATATGTGTTCACATGTGAAATTTTCTAGATAATGAGAAAAAAGAAAATTAATCACACCTTATTGGGACTCATTGATCCCAACTAACCCTCGTTTCCCCTGAACACACCTTATTGGGACTCATTGGTCCTAAACACAACTTATTGGTCACATACACACCTTATTGGGAATCATTGGTCCCAACTGACCCTCGTTTCCCCTAAACACACCCTATTGGGACTCATTGGTCGTAGACACAACTTATTGGTTACATACACACCTTATTGGGCCATCATTGGTCCTAAACATGCTTATTGGTTACATACACACCTTATTGGGACTCATTGGTCCCAACTGACCCTCGTTTCCCCTAAACACACCTTATTAGGACTCATTGGTCCTAGACACAACTTATTGGTTACATACACACCTTATTGGGCCATCATTAGTCCTAAACATACTTATTGGTTACTTACACACCTTATTGGGACTCATTGGTCCCAACTGACCCTCGTTTCCCCTAACACACCTTATTGGGACTCATTGGTCCTAGACACAACTTATTGGTTACATACAAACCTTAATGGGCCATCATTGGTCCTAAACACAACTTATTGGTAATATACACACCTTATTTGGTCTCATTGGTCTCAACTAACCCTCGTTTCCCCTAAACACACCTTATTGGGACTCATTGGTCCTAAACACAAATTATTGGTTACATACACACCTTATTGGGCCATCATTGGTCCTAAACAGAACTTATTGGTTACATACACACCTTATTAAG
>JBCNJP010000006.1:34083946-34111692 GCA_039602395.1 Deinandra increscens subsp. villosa
GACCAATGATGGCCCAATAAGGTGTGTATGTAACCAATAAGCATGTTTAGTACCAATGATGGCCCAATAAGGTGTGTATGAACCAATAATTTGTGTTTAGGACCAATGAGTCCCAATAAGGTGTGTTTAGGGGAAACGAGGGTTAGTTGAGACCAATGAGTTAAAATAAGGTGTGTATGTAACCAATAAGTTGTGTTTAGGAACAATGACGGCCCAATAAGATTTGTATGTAACTAATAAGCTGTGTCTTGGACCAATGAGTCCCAATAAGGTGTGTATGGAACCAATAAGCAGGTTTAGGACCAATGATTGCCCAATAAGGTGTGTTTGTAACCAATAAGTTGTGTTCAGGACCAATGATGGCCCAATAAGGTTTGTATGTAACCAATAAGTTGTGTCTAGGACCAATGTGTCCCAATAAGGTGTGTTTAGGGGAAACGAGGTTCAATAAGCATGTTTAGGACCAATGATGGCCCAATAAGGTGTGTATGTAACCAATAAGTTGTGTCTAAAACCATTGAGTCCCAATTAGGTGTGTTTAGGGGAAACGAGGGTCAGTCGGGACCAATGAGTCCTAATAAGGTGTGTATGTAACCAATAAGTTCTGTTTAGGACCAATGATGGCCCAATAAGGTGTGTATGTAACCAATAAGCATGTTTAGTACCAATGATGGCCCAATAAGGTGTGTATGAACCAATAATTTGTGTTTAGGACCAATGAGTCCCAATAAGGTGTGTTTAGGGGAAACGAGGGTTAGTTGAGACCAATGAGTCAAAATAAGGTGTGTATGTAACCAATAAGTTGTGTTTAGGAACAATGACGGCCCAATAAGATTTGTATGTAACCAATAATCTGTGTCTAGGACCAATGAGTCCCAATAAGGTGTGTATGTAACCAATAAGCAGGTTTAGGACCAATGATTGCCCAATAAGGTGTGTATGTAACCAATAAGTTCTGTCTAGGACCAATGAGTCCCAATAAGGTGTGTATGTAACTAATAAGTTGTGTTTAGGACCAATGATGGCCCAATAAGGTGTGTATGTAACCAATAATTTGTATTTAGGACCAATGAGTCCCAATAAGGTGTGCTTAGGGGAAACGAGGGTCAGTTGAGACAAATGAGTCCAAATAAGATGTGTATGTAACCAATAAGTTGTGTTTAGGAACAATGACGGCCCAATAAGTTTGTATGTAACCAATAAGTTGTGTATAGGACCAATGAGTCCCAATAAGGTGTGTATGTAACCAATAAGCATGTTTAGGACCAATGATGGCCCAATAAGGTGTGTATGTTACCAATAAGTTGTGTCTAGGACCAATGAGTCCCAATAGGTGTGTTTAGGGAAAACAAGGGTCAGTTGGGAATGAGTCCCAATAAGGTGTGTATGTAACCAATAAGTTGTGTTTTGGACCAATGTGGGCCAATAAGGTGTGTATGTTACCAATAAGCTGTGTCTAGGACCAATGTGTCCTAATAAGGTGTGTTTAGGGAAAAAAAGGGTCAGTTGGGACCAATGCGTCCCAATAAGGTGTGTATGTAACCAATAAGCATGTTTACGACCAATGATGGCCCAATAAGGTGTGTATGTAACCAATAAGTTGTGTCTAAAACCAATGAGTCCCAGTTAGGTGTGTTTAGGGGAAACGAGGTTCAGTTGGGACCAATGAGTCCCAATAAGGTGTATATGTAACCAATAAGCATGTTTAGGACAAATGAAGGCCCAATAAGGTGTGTATGTAACCAATAAGTTGTTTTTAGGACCAATGAGTCCCAATAAGGTGTGTATGTAACCAATAAGTTGTGTTTAGGACCAATGATGGCCCATTAAGGTTTGTATGTAACCATTAAGTTGTGTCTAGGACCAATGAGTCCCAATAAGGTGTGTTAGGGGAAACGAGGGTCAGTTGGGACCAATGAGTCCCAATAAGGTGTGTAAGTAACCAATAAGTATGTTTAGGACTAATGATGGGCCAATAAGGTGTGTATGTAACCAATAAGTTATGTTTAGGACCAATGATGGCCCAATAAGGTTTGTATGTAACCAATAAGTTGTGTCTAGGACCAATGAGTCCCGATAAGGTGTGTATATGGGAAACGAGGGTCAGTGGGGACCAATGACTCCCATTAAGGTGTGTATGTAACCAATAAGCATGTTTAGGACCAATGATGGCCCAATAAGGTGTGTATGTTACCAATAAGTTGTGTCTAGGACCAATGAGTCCCAATAGGTGTGTTTAGGGAAAACAAGGGTCAGTTGGGAATGAGTCCCAATAAGGTGTGTATGTAACCAATAAGTTGTGTTTTGGACCAATGTGGGCCAATAAGGTGTGTATGTTACCAATAAGCTGTGTCTAGGACCAATGTGTCCTAATAAGGTGTGTTTAGGGAAAAAAAGGGTCAGTTGGGACCAATGCGTCCCAATAAGGTGTGTATGTAACTAATAAGCTTGTTTACGACCAATGATGGCCCAATAAGGTGTGTATGTAACCAATAAGTTGTTTCTAAAACCAATGAGTCCCAATTAGGTGTGTGTCACACCCCCAAAAAATCCCACGCGCGATAACGCACCGCAGGGAACGTGACAAACCAGGATCGCCGTCCATTAGTTACACCAAACGACAATTAATTAATAAAAGCGTTTCATATTTCATTAAAATATAAAATTAGAGTTTTACAAATGCGGAAGCGTAAATACAAATAAAAGTACTTATTTAAAATCTTTGTCACCCAAAGTGACGTGACTTGTTCAAAGACATTAAAAGCGTTCAAGACTCATGCATGCGTACTCGTGATACTCGAACATCCGCAACCTGAGAAATAACATGCTAAAAAGTGTCAACACAAAGGTTGGTGAGTTCACAGGTTTAGTATTCTCAAAACAAATCAAGTAGTGTGAGCATAATCACTAATATATATCAGATAGCTAGCTAGGCTATATACATGAAACTTTGCACGTGATGGTCACCGAAGCTGACAGTTGTTTATAGTTTGCCTTGTTACGTTGAGGACGAATATAACACCCGTTCGATATCCAATCGTGCCAGCGCGACTGACCCGGGTGGGGTTTGTCAAACCCAGTAGTACTACAATATATTTCCCGCTATCATCACCAAATACTAACGGTACCATGAGAAGGACTTTGTTGTCTAGTGTGCCTCAGTAATCAGTAATCGTGTGATATATAAGAGTCTAATTATCTCAGTTGTGTAAATCATGCATGTTAATCTCCCCCAACAGGATTTAAAACAGTAAAATGGGGCCGTGAAACTCACCTTAGGTTGCACAGCAAAAATCTCTAGATAATCAGTTAAGCAAGTAGCAAGAACGAGTCTTGTGAAAGAGATCAATCACCTAACGAGCATACGTGTGTAAGTGTGTGTTCAACCAAACAACTAAGTCTAAAGTAAATGACGAAAAGGAAAGGTCGTGAGGTCCGGAATAAGTCGAGGATGGCAAGTGTGCCAAATCCAAGAGATTATCGAAATAGCGCGGGAAAATACAAAATATACCGATATTTTATATTTTTTTTTTCTAAATTCAAGGATCCGGAATAAATATATATATATATATATATATATATATATATATATATATATATATATTTAAAACAACGTGCAAATGATGTTAATAACGGGTTTACAAAACGAGATACATATTTATAAAATTTCACATAAAATATTTTGACCGTTTCAACAAACCAACGATATACGTTTATGTATATTAAATTATGCAAAAAAAATATATATATTTTTTTTTTACCTTTTTACGTAAAACCTTGATTTTTGGGTCGATATGTACAAATATATTAAAAATTATATTTTAGTTTAAAACGACAAAGTTTGCGGGTTAATAGTCCAAAACATAGTTTTATGGGTTTAGACATTCTTAAGAACTCATTTAATCAAGTTTTAGTTTCAACAAATCCCTTGAATCACCAACTAAAAATAAAACAGAAAATATTGAGGTCGCAGGGGTCGAACCCGCGACCTCCCATTCACAGCACCACGCTATGACCACCTGGGCAAATCTCTTGTTTGGTAAAACCATGGCCAGGAATTCTTTTAACTAGCAAGCAGGTTAGAACCGGATTTAAGAAGAAACAGAAAAAGAAATGGAGGAGCCGGGTGTTGAACCCGCGACCTCCTTGTTATGACACGCGCGACTTAGCCACCGGTCTACCCGACCCTTTTGTGATATAACCCGAAAAATAACTATATAACTACACTCTGGTTCGCATCATCTTCTTCCTAGAAACTCCGGTGGCCGGAGCTTCATTCCGGTCACCGGAAAATCGCGAAACTCGAAATAAACTTATAAAAATGTGCGAATAACATTAAGGAATTATTACCTCGAGTCGCAGATGAGAAATTGATACGTTTTTTATGCCGAAAACGAATCGAAACACGAATGCGAACACCGAGCACCGTCACGAAATCCAAATCCGATTGTTCCTGGTTACTCGTCGGGAACTCGCGATCACCGAAACGTATTAAACAATGTTAGACAGTGGCTAGGTGGTGCGAATTTTTGCCGGAATCATGATTTGCGGTGGTTTCTTGTCGCCGAGAAAACAGAGAGAGCGAGAGGGAACATGGAGGGGTTGCGAGAGGGAGGGAGAGTGTTATGAGGGGTATTTGCTGATCATTAATCCTAGTTTTGATGGCCGAAAGGGTAACCGAAAGGTGATGACGATCGGACGAAACCGATCTTCATCTTTAATTTCACGTAAATGGCTACCATGATCAAGTATGGTGTATTGACACAATTAGTCCCTCCCAAACTTACAAGAATGACACAAGGTTTCGGTATTTACAGAAATGGTCCTTCAAGTTTTATGAACAATGATATCATCTAACGGGGTTAACCGGAATTGTCATTAGCAACGAATATACGAGGAACGTCAAAATATATAAATCGTATAGCGTTATTAAGAAAGTATGAACTTAAACGACTACATAAAATCATAGATAACAATTCTCAATTCCCCATTTAAATTCACATAAAATTATAGGTTTTAAATCTATAACTTATATATATTTAAGTCACACAAAGCTATAAATAATAGCTTGTAATTAAATCCATTTATTTACACAAAATCATAGACATCATTAAATCATATATATATATGTAGTTATATATTTTAATTCCACATAAAATCAAAGAATTTCAAACGTTTAAACTTTCATGCATGCTCGTAGTGATTGATCATACAAAACCCTAATTTGCTAAAGTCAACACAGTCAATCACATAAATGTTCACACCACATTTAATACCGTTTATGTTCAGTTAATGCCAGGAAAGGACCTGAAAATGTGGATTGTCACAGTATCCCCTTGTTGAAGAATTTTCGTCCCGAAAATTAAATAACGTGGTTAACAAGTTGGTCACAAAAGAAGGAAAATTTTTCTCAGTTGTCACATCATCCCCTTGTTGAAAGAATTTCGTCCCGAAATTTAAATTAGTAATAGCTGCCATAAGGGTCGAATTGACAGTAACGTATCGAAAGAATTCAGGTTCCCTACTCCAAAAGCAGTGATGAATGCTATGATCAAGAATGTCTACCCATGTTGAGGAGATGTCAATTGTTTAGAGGTTCTCAAAATAAATTCAAAACGAAAATATAGAAAATGATCTTCTTATCAAGCGTTCTCCTACGAGAAGGGTTGAACAAATGAAATAGAAATCGGGTTGAATGACAGAGCCGATCAGAGTGACATGATAACACAAGTATCAGAAATCTAAATTTCAATGCGAGGAAGAGCCATAATACATCCGAATAGCCTCCTGCTATTGTACCAAGTGCTAGAAGTGAGATTTCCATTTCGTGTCTGCTCTTGGTTAAGATGTTCGCAGTTACCAATAACCCAGGTGAATGGGATAGAAGAGAATTTGAGTATATGAGAAATTGTGTGTGCATCAAGTCAATCAGTTTTTAATAAACCAATTGTCTAACAAAAACGTAAACGTCTTGTCTTACCTACCAACTAGCAATTAGCATAGAATCACACAAGACTGATCAAGTTAACATGAGGACCCATTGATTGATTTAGTACTTTATGGAACTATGACCGCTTAAGTTCACATGATTCATAATAACATTCAAATTCACATTTCACCCAATAATGGTTCAGATAACATACGAGTTTCTACGAAGATTTCTTTTAAAGGTTGATGTGGTCAAAGCGTACTAGCATGCAATCTATCATGGAGGTTTTACCATACAACGCATACAATTGTCCTAACATCTGATATACTATCATACAATGCTAATATGGCATCTCTTGAGCATATAAGTTCATAAACTAACCAACACAACCCATACGGTGCAAAGTTGACGGGGTAACTTCACACAGTCTTGTCATTCCCACAAAGGTAGGAGACTTAGGACCTTGTATGGTGTATGGTTTTCACACTCAATCAATTTAATACATTCACAACATGTCATTTTCTAGTTCCTAACACGTTCATACACATAACAAATCATGCAATTCTACGCAACTCATGTTTAAACCATCACTTCAATAATTAATCAGTTTATATACCCTGAACATAGTATTACATTCTCAAATCTTAGCATGCATAAACACGTATGTCTTGTAGACATTTCCCATGAGAAGATCAAAAGCAAACAAACTATTTATCATGGTTAAATGGTCCAACAGCCTCTCACATACTAAAATGTAACCGGCAACACAATGATTTTGTGACAAAAGAATTGAGGTCCAAAGAGAAATCCAATCAAGAGCTCGCAACCATTTAAAATGTAACATGTAGCAGTTTGTGTTAAAAAAAAGAATTACTAAATTCTGTTAAAACTTTTCATGAAATAACATAGACAATTAGGTTCAAATTCAAATTGGAGCTTAGTAAACACATCATCATGCATATTACCTTGGTAAGGTATTCCAAAAATAAGGGCGAAAGTTCAACAAAACAAAAGTGTAAACTATGAGGTACCGAATATCGAAAGGTGCTCACCAAGCATGAGAATAGCAATTTAAGATGAAGAGCGCCAACGGCTTAGTTCGTGAATCCTAGTGAGCGATGAGATAGCCAGCTTATGATAGCCGAAGCTATACCTTCCAAGAATGACATGTGAGTTTAAACTGGCACTGGTAAAGATACCAGTAGGGAGGATGCAAATAACGTAATGGATAGTACAAAATTCGAAGAGAGGTATATATGTGCTTGACAGGATTTGGCAAGGAATTTTGCATAAACAAAAATATCGAAATGAACGTGTCAACAGTTATACAATCCAATAGAGTAAACGTCTCGTTAGAGAAATGTTCATTGTTTAAGCTCACCGGCATGCCCGGTCTCCTTAATGTCCTTGTGCTTCATGCGTCTTGATTCCTTTGTCAAAACATCAATTCAAATGGTTTCCAAAAGTAAGATAAAGCACGAAGGTGTTATAAAAGGGTGTCCACGAAACAAAACATCAGAATATTCAAAAGCGGCTTTGGCTTGGGTTGCCTGTATATATGCATTTTTTTTGTTAGGGTTCTGTGTAGGTTTACCGCGGGTCAAAAGATCAAATCGGGTGTTCCATAGAAAAGGATCAGGCCTATCACCTCAGTGAATGCCAGAGAGTTCATAAAAACAAGGCAGTCGACCCAAAAGCAGTGTCCCTTAAAGGAAAGTCGACTACTTCTTAACACATGCTTCTAAAAATTGGAGTTGATCATTCGATCAGGTGGTTTGTCATTCATAAGGGAAAATATCTGGTTTTCAAAACGTTGATGTTCATTTGAGTCAGAACTCGCGTCTAAATCATGGCAGGAAATTCGCTTTAGAAAAGTTTTCTTCTAGACTCGGACAATTGAAAGCATGAAGTTTGATTATTTTGGGTATGTATCTTTTGGTAGGAATACGTAAGGGCTATCTGTAATCTCGGAGAAAGTAGCATTAAGCAGTTTTGTCAAGGACCTAGCCCTGCTAGATGGAGTTTCCCAAGATGAGGCTCCTGTGTATGACCCTAAGTCAATCCTTGGTCTGGTACTGGTCCCACATTCAACGTGCCGCCAATGTTTATATATAGGGTGTACCGCAGCTAACCCACCACACTACCAGCACCTTGAAGGAGTACCAGCCACCCACCATTACTAGATATTAGTCAAACCACATTGGATATTTTTATCGAAAATAGAGGACGTCAAGTTTCTCCCATACACTTAAATGTAAAGGGGCGAGAGATTAAAACTTCAATACATTGTATAAACAAAAGGTGTAGGTATTTCCATCCATAATATGAGTAAAATATGTATGGTTTGCCATTTTAGCGAAGATCGTCGATAGTTTGGCACGCGCAGTAAGAATATCATAAAGCTTCAGATTTTCAAGACGATCAAAATTTAAACAGGCCACAAGGTTTAGGTTCAAGCTGGAGGTTCATCAATGGAAGTTTTCTGAAAATGACGATGGGGATTCGCGTACCAGAAATTTATCAACAGTTTCTATGAGAGGGGTGTAAATCAATATACAAAATGTATGGATAACTTGGTGTACTCAATGGGTAGAAGGGTAAATGTAGTTTGATCGCACAGTTAGCTATCGATAACAAGGAATTCACGCTCGATGGATGCAATTAGAGTTTCCATATCAAGCTTGGTATTGTTACTGCGATTGAAGCACAAGGTCGTCTTATCATCAATGGTGTTAACTAGAAGAGAAACTAACCAAATGTGTAACACCTTTCGGTTCAAAGCTTAGAAGCTTATCCAGGACATAAAGAATTACAAAGAACGAGAATCAGAAATTGCCGGGTGCTAAATCATGAAAGGTTGAGTTATGCAAACAAAAATTGATAGTTCAGGCTCAGGAGATCAATCGGAATAGTCCTTATGTTTAAACTCGGAGTCATTAGTTTGAAAGTCATGAAGGATTCTCACTAACATTAACCCCATTAAAGATAAATATGTTTGCGGGGTGGTAGGCAATTTGTACAACCGTGTTGATGTTGCTGGAAACAAGTATTGGTTCGCACAAGAAAATCAAGGAGTATGAATCTTCAGAGGGTAACTTCACAAGAGCTTTCAACCAATAAATACGCCTCGGTGCTCACGGTATATGATTTATCCAATTCGTTCATCTAACGTTGTCTAGGTTCCGTCCGATGAATGTATGTTCAAGTTATCTCACTATCGTAAAGTTCCAGGGATTGATATGGTCGGTAAGATCGTAAAAATAGAATTATGATTCAGAATGAGTTCAAACCAGTCAAGGGTTTCGTCGAGAGTGTTCGTAGTTAAGGAAGACTGATCATTGAAATACACGAGTGTGACGGTGTCCTACCAGGGCCAACTTTTCATAATATGCTTCAAAAGAGTTCACGTATGGATTGGAATCCAATAGTAAAGGGGCAAAGTCAGGTGCGATAGCGTTTTCAAAGATAGATGACTTTGATCATTCGGTTGAGCTCAACATGTTTAACATTCAATACCACGAGGAAAGAAAAAAAAATTACAGGAATTTGGTCCCAATACGACCATTGGCTTGCCTAGTAGGATTCTCCAGGATTTCCATATACTGCAAATTACATTTACGTGTGCACCCGTAACTGTGATTTACTTTATATGATCACCCTAGTTCCTCTTACTTCAGCTACCAAGTATGGTGTGGTCACTAACCCATGGTTATCTTGACCAAAATTTGTTAATGAGACAAGTTTTCGAGAATAGAATGCTCACTCAAATTGGAATGACCCACCCGAAGCGAGTCAGCCAGAAATTTAGCTCAATAGGACCTGAGTGGGGTTTATCACAATGACCCTAGCTTAGCTCAAAATTAGAGAATAATTATCACATGTACTGGCGTGATCGCAATCCGATACACAAAGAGGGAATTTCAGTCGACCTGCATCAGGTTTCATTGGGGTTATAAGAATTGTACTCCAGTTGTATTATTTCAACGCACAACGCAATAAAATCGTGAAGGGAAAGATCTTAGGAGATCACGGCAAATATGAAGACGATCAGGATAACGAAAGTTGATATAAGTACCCCATAGGCAGCTACTTGAATTCATACCCTGCTAATTCTAGTGAAGCTAAATAATCGCGCTGCTAACACATCGAGATAACATTCCCTGAACGGATGAGTTTAGAGATATACGTAAGGCAGGTATAACAAGAACCTCCTAAGCTAAGATAGAGGTTTAAGGACAAGAAGAGGTATTACACCACCTTCCCTATGCAGCATACATCCATAGTATGGGCAATACGTCCAGTTGTTCAATCAGGAGTAATCCCCAATAGCAATCAGCTCGTCAAAAGTATAAACGTGATCCTTCGATCTGATTCGACGTCTCGTTGTACACGAATGTTAACCAAGAGGTACACAACTTAGAGAGGTAACAAAAATAAATAAATAAATAAAATGTCTCAGGACTAACCGGCTCCTCGCCGTGAGTATAAGGGGATTGGATGATGTAAACAACAAATCGTAAACCAGGTGCGTGTAGGAGTGAGTATCACGATGCATAAGAGAAATGTTTAAGTGCAACTAATGCAAAACAGTTACAGTCTAAGACGAATCTTAGTTCGCTGTAACCAATGGCTCTGATACCAATCTGTCACACCCCCAAAAAATCCCACGCGCGATAACGCACCGCAGGGAACGTGACAAACCAGGATCGCCGTCCATTAGTTACACCAAACGACAATTAATTAATAAAAGCGTTTCATATTTCATTAAAATATAAAATTAGAGTTTTACAAATGCGGAAGCGTAAATACAAATAAAAGTACTTATTTAAAATCTTTGTCACCCAAAGTGACGTGACTTGTTCAAAGACATTAAAAGCGTTCAAGACTCATGCATGCGTACTCGTGATACTCGAACATCCGCAACCTGAGAAATAACATGCTAAAAAGTGTCAACACAAAGGTTGGTGAGTTCACAGGTTTAGTATTCTCAAAACAAATCAAGTAGTGTGAGCATAATCACTAATATATATCAGATAGCTAGCTAGGCTATATACATGAAACTTTGCACGTGATGGTCACCGAAGCTGACAGTTGTTTATAGTTTGCCTTGTTACGTTGAGGACGAATATAACACCCGTTCGATATCCAATCGTGCCAGCGCGACTGACCCGGGTGGGGTTTGTCAAACCCAGTAGTACTACAATATATTTCCCGCTATCATCACCAAATACTAACGGTACCATGAGAAGGACTTTGTTGTCTAGTGTGCCTCAGTAATCAGTAATCGTGTGATATATAAGAGTCTAATTATCTCAGTTGTGTAAATCATGCATGTTAATCTCCCCCAACAGGATTTAAAACAGTAAAATGGGGCCGTGAAACTCACCTTAGGTTGCACAGCAAAAATCTCTAGATAATCAGTTAAGCAAGTAGCAAGAACGAGTCTTGTGAAAGAGATCAATCACCTAACGAGCATACGTGTGTAAGTGTGTGTTCAACCAAACAACTAAGTCTAAAGTAAATGACGAAAAGGAAAGGTCGTGAGGTCCGGAATAAGTCGAGGATGGCAAGTGTGCCAAATCCAAGAGATTATCGAAATAGCGCGGGAAAATACAAAATATACCGATAATTTATATATTTTTTTTTTCTAAATTCAAGGATCCGGAATAAATATATATATATATATATATATATATATATATATATATATATATATATATTTAAAACAACGTGCAAATGATGTTAATAACGGGTTTACAAAACGAGATACATATTTATAAAATTTCACATAAAATATTTTGACCGTTTCAACAAACCAACGATATACGTTTATGTATATTAAATTATGCAAAAAAAAATATATATATTTTTTTTTACCTTTTTACGTAAAACCTTGATTTTTGGGTCGATATGTACAAATATATTAAAAATTATATTTTAGTTTAAAACGACAAAGTTTGCGGGTTAATAGTCCAAAACATAGTTTTATGGGTTTAGACATTCTTAAGAACTCATTTAATCAAGTTTTAGTTTCAACAAATCCCTTAATCACCAACTAAAAATAAAACAGAAAATATTGAGGTCGCAGGGGTCGAACCCGCGACCTCCCATTCACAGCACCACGCTATGACCACCTGGGCAAATCTCTTGTTTGGTAAAACCATGGCCAGGAATTCTTTTAACTAGCAAGCAGGTTAGAACCGGATTTAAGAAGAAACAGAAAAAGAAATGGAGGAGCCGGGTATTGAACCCGCGACCTCCTTGTTATGACACGCGCGACTTAGCCACCGGTCTACCCGACCCTTTTGTGATATAACCCGAAGAATAACTATATAACTACACTCTGGTTCGCATCATCTTCTTCCTAGAAACTCCGGTGGCCGGAGCTTCATTCCGGTCACCGGAAAATCGCGAAACTCGAAATAAACTTATAAAAATGTGCGAATAACATTAAGGAATTATTACCTCGAGTCGCAGATGAGAAATTGATACGTTTTTTATGCCGAAAACGAATCGAAACACGAATGCGAACACCGAGCACCGTCACGAAATCCAAATCCGATTGTTCCTGGTTACTCGTCGGGAACTCGCGATCACCGAAACGTATTAAACAATGTTAGACAGTGGCTAGGTGGTGCGAATTTTTGCCGGAATCATGATTTGCGGTGGTTTCTTGTCGCCGAGAAAACAGAGAGAGCGAGAGGGAACATGGAGGGGTTGCGAGAGGGAGGGAGAGTGTTATGAGGGGTATTTGCTGATCATTAATCCTAGTTTTGATGGCCGAAAGGGTAACCGAAAGGTGATGACGATCGGACGAAACCGATCTTCATCTTTAATTTCACGTAAATGGCTACCATGATCAAGTATGGTGTATTGACACAATTAGTCCCTCCCAAACTTACAAGAATGACACAAGGTTTCGGTATTTACAGAAATGGTCCTTCAAGTTTTATGAACAATGATATCATCTAACGGGGTTAACCGGAATTGTCATTAGCAACGAATATACGAGGAACGTCAAAATATATAAATCGTATAGTGTTATTAAGAAAGTATGAACTTAAACGACTACATAAAATCATAGATAACAATTCTCAATTCCCCATTTAAATTCACATAAAATTATAGGTTTTAAATCTATAACTTATATATATTTAAGTCACACAAAGCTATAAATAATAGCTTGTAATTAAATCCATTTATTTACACAAAATCATAGACATCATTAAATCATATATATATATGTAGTTATATATTTTAATTCCACATAAAATCAAAGAATTTCAAACGTTTAAACTTTCATGCATGCTCGTAGTGATTGATCATACAAAACCCTAATTTGCTAAAGTCAACACAGTCAATCACATAAATGTTCACACCACATTTAATACCGTTTATGTTCAGTTAATGCCAGGAAAGGACCTGAAAATGTGGATTGTCACAGTGTGTTTAGGGGAAACGAGGGTCAGTTGGGACCAATGAGTCCCAATAAGGTGTATATGTAACCAATAAGCATGTTTAGGACAAATGAAGGCCCAATAAGGTGTGTATGTAACCAATAAGTTGTTTTTAGGACCAATGAGTCCCAATAAGGTGTGTTTAGGGGAAACGTGGGTCAGTTTGGACAAATGAGTCCCAATAAGGTGTGTATGTAACCAATAAGTTGTGTTTAGGACCAATGATGGCCCATTAAGGTTTGTATGTAACCATTAAGTTGTGTCTAGGACCAATGAGTCCCAATAAGGTGTGTTAGGGGAAACGAGGGTCAGTTGGGACCAATGAGTCCCAATAAGGTGTGTAAGTAACCAATAAGTATGTTTAGGACTAATGATGGGCCAATAAGGTGTGTATGTAACCAATAAGTTATGTTTAGGACCAATGATGGCCCAATAAGGTTTGTATGTAACCAATAAGCTGTGTCTAGGACCAATGAGTCCCGATAAGGTGTGTATAGGGGAAACGAGGGTCAGTGGGGACCAATGAGTCCCATTAAGGTGTGTATGTAACCAATAAGCATGTTTAGGACCAATGATGGCCCAATAAGGTGTGTATGTTACCAATAAGTTGTGTCTAGGACCAATGATTCCCAATAGGTGTGTTTAGGGAAAACAAGGGTCAGTTGGGACCAATGAGTCCTAATAAGGTGTGTATGTAACCAATAAGTTCTGTTTAGGACCAATGATGGCCCAATAAGGTGTGTATGTAACCAATAAGCATGTTTAGTACCAATGATGGCCCAATAAGGTGTGTATGAACCAATAATTTGTGTTTAGGACCAATGAGTCCCAATAAGGTGTGTTTAGGGGAAACGAGGGTTAGTTGAGACCAATGAGTCAAAATAAAGTGTGTATGTAACCAATAAGTTGTGTTTAGGAACAATGACGGCCCAATAAGATTTGTATGTAACCAATAAGCTGTATCTAGGACCAATGAGTCCCAATAAGGTGTGTATGTAACCAATAAGCAAGTTTAGGACCAATGATTGCCCAATAAGGTGTGTATGTAACCAATAAGTTGTGTCTAGGACCAATGAGTCCCAATAAGGTGTGTATGTAACTAATAAGTTGTGTTTAGGACCAATGATGGCCCAATAAGGTGTGTATGTAACCAATAATTTTTTTTAGGACCAATGAGTCCCAATAAGGTGTGTTTAGGGGAAACGAGGGTCAGTTGAGACAAATGAGTCCAAATAAGGTGTGTATGTAACCAATAAGTAGTGTTTAGGAACAATGACGGCCCAATAAGGTTTGTATGTAACCAATAAGCTGTGTCTAGGACCAATGAGTCCCAATAAGGTGTGTATGTAACCAATAAGCATGTTTAGGACCAATGATGGCCCAATAAGGTGTGTATGTTACCAATAAGTTGTGTCTAGGACCAATGAGTCCCAATAGGTGTGTTTAGGGAAAACAAGGGTCAGTTGGGAATGAGTCCCAATAAGGTGTGTATGTAACCAATAAGTTGTGTTTTGGACCAATGTGGGCCAATAAGGTGTGTATGTTACCAATAAGCTGTGTCTAGGACCAATGTGTCCTAATAAGGTGTGTTTAGGGAAAAAAAGGGTCAGTTGGGACCAATGCGTCCCAATAAGGTGTGTATGTAACTAATAAGCTTGTTTACGACCAATGATGGCCCAATAAGGTGTGTATGTAACCAATAAGTTGTGTCTAAAACCAATGAGTCCCAATTAGGTGTGTTTAGGGGAAACGAGGGTCAGTTGGGACCAATGAGTCCCAATAAGGTGTATATGTAACCAATAAGCATGTTTAGGACAAATGAAGGCCCAATAAGGTGTGTATGTAACAAATAAGTTGTTTTTAGGACCAATGAGTCCCAATAAGGTGTGTTTAGGGGAAACGTGGGTCAGTTTGGACAAATGAGTCCCAATAAGGTGTGTATGTAACCAATAAGTTGTGTTTAGGACCAATGATGGCCCATTAAGGTTTGTATGTAACCATTAAGTTGTGTCTAGGACCAATGAGTCCCAATAAGGTGTGTTAGGGGAAACGAGGGTCAGTTGGGACCAATGAGTCCCAATAAGGTGTGTAAGTAACCAATAAGTATGTTTAGGACTAATGATGGGCCAATAAGGTGTGTATGTAACCAATAAGTTATGTTTAGGACCAATGATGGCCCAATAAGGTTTGTATGTAACCAATAAGCTGTGTCTAGGACCAATGAGTCCCGATAAGGTGTGTATAGGGGAAACGAGGGTCAGTGGGGACCAATGAGTCCCATTAAGGTGTGTATGTAACCAATAAGCATGTTTAGGACCAATGATGGCCCAATAAGGTGTGTATGTTACCAATAAGTTGTGTCTAGGACCAATGATTCCCAATAGGTGTGTTTAGGGAAAACAAGGGTCAGTTGGGACCAATGAGTCCTAATAAGGTGTGTATGTAACCAATAAGTTCTGTTTAGGACCAATGATGGCCCAATAAGGTGTGTATGTAACCAATAAGCATGTTTAGTACCAATGATGGCCCAATAAGGTGTGTATGAACCAATAATTTGTGTTTAGGACCAATGAGTCCCAATAAGGTGTGTTTAGGGGAAACGAGGGTTAGTTGAGACCAATGAGTCAAAATAAAGTGTGTATGTAACCAATAAGTTGTGTTTAGGAACAATGACGGCCCAATAAGATTTGTATGTAACCAATAAGCTGTATCTAGGACCAATGAGTCCCAATAAGGTGTGTATGTAACCAATAAGCAAGTTTAGGACCAATGATTGCCCAATAAGGTGTGTATGTAACCAATAAGTTGTGTCTAGGACCAATGAGTCCCAATAAGGTGTGTATGTAACTAATAAGTTGTGTTTAGGACCAATGATGGCCCAATAAGGTGTGTATGTAACCAATAATTTTTTTTAGGACCAATGAGTCCCAATAAGGTGTGTTTAGGGGAAACGAGGGTCAGTTGAGACAAATGAGTCCAAATAAGGTGTGTATGTAACCAATAAGTAGTGTTTAGGAACAATGACGGCCCAATAAGGTTTGTATGTAACCAATAAGCTGTGTCTAGGACCAATGAGTCCCAATAAGGTGTGTATGTAACCAATAAGCATGTTTAGGACCAATGATGGCCCAATAAGGTGTGTATGTTACCAATAAGTTGTGTCTAGGACCAATGAGTCCCAATAGGTGTGTTTAGGGAAAACAAGGGTCAGTTGGGAATGAGCCCCAATAAGGTGTGTATGTAACCAATAAGTTGTGTTTTAGACCAATGTGGCCCAATAAGGTGTGTATGTTACCAATAAGCTGTGTCTAGGACCAATATGTCCTAATAAGGTGTGTTTAGGGAAAAAAAAGGTCAGTTGGGACCAATGCGTCCCAATAAGGTGTGTATGTAACCAATAAGCATGTTTAGGACCAATGATGGCCCAATAAGGTGTGTATGTAACCAATAAGTTGTGTCTAAAACCAGTGAGTCCCAATTAGGTGTGTTTAGGGGAAACGAGGGTCAGTTGGGACCAATGAGTCCCAATAAGGTGTATATGTAACCAATAAGCATGTTTAGGACAAATGAAGGCCCAATAAGGTGTGTATGTAACCAATAAGTTGTTTTTAGGACCAATGAGTCCCAATAAGGTGTGTTTAGGGGAAACGTGGGTCAGTTTGGACAAATGAGTCCCAATAAGGTGTGTATGTAACCAATAAGTTGTGTTTAGGACCAATGATGGCCCATTAAGGTTTGTATGTAACCATTACGTTGTGTCTAGGACCAATGAGTCCCAATAAGGTGTGTTAGGGGAAACGAGGGTCAGTTGGGACCAATGAGTCCCAATAAGGTGTCTAAGTAACCAATAAGTATGTTTAGGACTAATGATGGGCCAATAAGGTGTGTATGTAACCAATAAGTTATGTTTAGGACCAATGATGGCCCAATAAGGTTTGTATGTAACCAATAAGTTGTGTCTAGGACCAATGAGTCCCGATAAGGTGTGTATAGGGGAAACGAGGGTCAGTGGGGACCAATGAATCCCATTAAGGTGTGTATGTAACCAATAAGCATGTTTAGGACCAATGATGGCCCAATAAGGTGTGTATGTTACCAATAAGTTGTGTCTAGGACCAATGAGTCCCAATAGGTGTGTTTAGGGAAAACAAGGGTCAGTTGGGACCAATGAGTCCTAATAAGGTGTGTATGTAACCAATAAGTTCTGTTTAGGACCAATGATGGCCCAATAAGGTGTGTATGTAACCAATAAGCATGTTTAGTACCAATGATGGCCCAATAAGGTGTGTATGTAACCAATAAGTTGTGTTTTAGACCAATGTGGCCCAATAAGGTGTGTATGTTACCAATAAGCTGTGTCTAGGACCAATATGTCCTAATAAGGTGTGTTTAGGGAAAAAAAGGGTCAGTTGGGACCAATGCGTCCCAATAAGGTGTGTATGTAACCAATAAGCATGTTTAGGACCAATGATCGCCCAATAAGGTGTGTATGTAACCAATAAGTTGTGTCTAAAACCAGTGAGTCCCAATTAGGTGTGTTTAGGGGAAACGAGGGTCAGTTGGGACCAATGAGTCCCAATAAGGTGTATATGTAACCAATAAGCATGTTTAGGACAAATGAAGGCCCAATAAGGTGTGTATGTGACCAATAAGTTGTTTTTAGGACCAATGAGTCCCAATAAGGTGTGTTTAGGGGAAACGTGGGTCAGTTTGGACAAATGAGTCCCAATAAGGTGTGTATGTAACCAATAAGTTGTGTTTAGGACCAATGATGGCCCAATAAGGTGTGTATGTAACCAATAAGTTATGTTTAGGACCAATGATGGCCCAATAAGGTTTGTATGTAACCAATAAGTTGTGTCTAGGACCAATGAGTCCCGATAAGGTGTGTATATGGGAAACGAGGGTCAGTGGGGACCAATGACTCCCATTAAGGTGTGTATGTAACCAATAAGCATGTTTAGGACCAATGATGGCCCAATAAGGTGTGTATGTTACCAATAAGTTGTGTCTAGGACCAATGAGTCCCAATAGGTGTGTTTAGGGAAAACAAGGGTCAGTTGGGAATGAGTCCCAATAAGGTGTGTATGTAACCAATAAGTTGTGTTTTGGACCAATGTGGGCCAATAAGGTGTGTATGTTACCAATAAGCTGTGTCTAGGACCAATGTGTCCTAATAAGGTGTGTTTAGGGAAAAAAAGGGTCAGTTGGGACCAATGCGTCCCAATAAGGTGTGTATGTAACTAATAAGCTTGTTTACGACCAATGATGGCCCAATAAGGTGTGTATGTAACCAATAAGTTGTGTCTAAAACCAATGAGTCCCAATTAGGTGTGTTTAGGGGAAACGAGGGTCAGTTGGGACCAATGAGTCCCAATAAGGTGTATATGTAACCAATAAGCATGTTTAGGACAAATGAAGGCCCAATAAGGTGTGTATGTAACCAATAAGTTGTTTTTAGGACCAATGAGTCCCAATAAGGTGTGTTTAGGGGAAACGTGGGTCAGTTTGGACAAATGAGTCCCAATAAGGTGTGTATGTAACCAATAAGTTGTGTTTAGGACCAATGATGGCCCATTAAGGTTTGTATGTAACCATTAAGTTGTGTCTAGGACCAATGAGTCCCAATAAGGTGTGTTAGGGGAAACGAGGGTCAGTTGGGACCAATGAGTCCCAATAAGGTGTGTAAGTAACCAATAAGTATGTTTAGGACTAATGATGGGCCAATAAGGTGTGTATGTAACCAATAAGTTATGTTTAGGACCAATGATGGCCCAAAAAGGTTTGTATGTAACCAATAAGCTGTGTCTAGGACCAATGAGTCCCGATAAGGTGTGTATAGGGGAAACGAGGGTCAGTGGGGACCAATGAGTCCCATTAAGGTGTGTATGTAACCAATAAGCATGTTTAGGACCAATGATGGCCCAATAAGGTGTGTATGTTACCAATAAGTTGTGTCTAGGACCAATGATTCCCAATAGGTGTGTTTAGGGAAAACAAGGGTCAGTTGGGACCAATGAGTCCTAATAAGGTGTGTATGTAACCAATAAGTTCTGTTTAGGACCAATGATGGCCCAATAAGGTGTGTATGTAACCAATAAGCATGTTTAGTACCAATGATGGCCCAATAAGGTGTGTATGAACCAATAATTTGTGTTTAGGACCAATGAGTCCCAATAAGGTGTGTTTAGGGGAAACGAGGGTTAGTTGAGACCAATGAGTCAAAATAAAGTGTGTATGTAACCAATAAGTTGTGTTTAGGAACAATGACGGCCCAATAAGATTTGTATGTAACCAATAAGCTGTATCTAGGACCAATGAGTCCCAATAAGGTGTGTATGTAACCAATAAGCAAGTTTAGGACCAATGATTGCCCAATAAGGTGTGTATGTAACCAATAAGTTGTGTCTAGGACCAATGAGTCCCAATAAGGTGTGTATGTAACTAATAAGTTGTGTTTAGGACCAATGATGGCCCAATAAGGTGTGTATGTAACCAATAATTTTTTTTAGGACCAATGAGTCCCAATAAGGTGTGTTTAGGGGAAACGAGGGTCAGTTGAGACAAATGAGTCCAAATAAGGTGTGTATGTAACCAATAAGTAGTGTTTAGGAACAATGACGGCCCAATAAGGTTTGTATGTAACCAATAAGCTGTGTCTAGGACCAATGAGTCCCAATAAGGTGTGTATGTAACCAATAAGCATGTTTAGGACCAATGATGGCCCAATAAGGTGTGTATGTTACCAATAAGTTGTGTCTAGGACCAATGAGTCCCAATAGGTGTGTTTAGGGAAAACAAGGGTCAGTTGGGAATGAGCCCCAATAAGGTGTGTATGTAACCAATAAGTTGTGTTTTAGACCAATGTGGCCCAATAAGGTGTGTATGTTACCAATAAGCTGTGTCTAGGACCAATATGTCCTAATAAGGTGTGTTTAGGGAAAAAAAGGGTCAGTTGGGACCAATGCGTCCCAATAAGGTGTGTATGTAACCAATAAGCATGTTTAGGACCAATGATGGCCCAATAAGGTGTGTATGTAACCAATAAGTTGTGTCTAAAACCAGTGAGTCCCAATTAGGTGTGTTTAGGGGAAACGAGGGTCAGTTGGGACCAATGAGTCCCAATAAGGTGTATATGTAACCAATAAGCATGTTTAGGACAAATGAAGGCCCAATAAGGTGTGTATGTAACCAATAAGTTGTTTTTAGGACCAATGAGTCCCAATAAGGTGTGTTTAGGGGAAACGTGGGTCAGTTTGGACAAATGAGTCCCAATAAGGTGTGTATGTAACCAATAAGTTGTGTTTAGGACCAATGATGGCCCATTAAGGTTTGTATGTAACCATTAAGTTGTGTCTAGGACCAATGAGTCCCAATAAGGTGTGTTAGGGGAAACGAGGGTCAGTTGGGACCAATGAGTCCCAATAAGGTGTCTAAGTAACCAATAAGTATGTTTAGGACTAATGATGGGCCAATAAGGTGTGTATGTAACCAATAAGTTATGTTTAGGACCAATGATGGCCCAATAAGGTTTGTATGTAACCAATAAGTTGTGTCTAGGACCAATGAGTCCCGATAAGGTGTGTATAGGGGAAACGAGGGTCAGTGGGGACCAATGAATCCCATTAAGGTGTGTATGTAACCAATAAGCATGTTTAGGACCAATGATGGCCCAATAAGGTGTGTATGTTACCAATAAGTTGTGTCTAGGACCAATGAGTCCCAATAGGTGTGTTTAGGGAAAACAAGGGTCAGTTGGGACCAATGAGTCCTAATAAGGTGTGTATGTAACCAATAAGTTCTGTTTAGGACCAATGATGGCCCAATAAGGTGTGTATGTAACCAATAAGCATGTTTAGTACCAATGATGGCCCAATAAGGTGTGTATGTAACCAATAATTTTTTTTAGGACCAATGAGTCCCAATAAGGTGTGTTTAGGGGAAACGAGGGTCAGTTGAGACAAATGAGTCCAAATAAGGTGTGTATGTAACCAATAAGTAGTGTTTAGGAACAATGACGGCCCAATAAGGTTTGTATGTAACCAATAAGCTGTGTCTAGGACCAATGAGTCCCAATAAGGTGTGTATGTAACCAATAAGCATGTTTAGGACCAATGATGGCCCAATAAGGTGTGTATGTTACCAATAAGTTGTGTCTAGGACCAATGAGTCCCAATAGGTGTGTTTAGGGAAAACAAGGGTCAGTTGGGAATGAGCCCCAATAAGGTGTGTATGTAACCAATAAGTTGTGTTTTAGACCAATGTGGCCCAATAAGGTGTGTATGTTACCAATAAGCTGTGTCTAGGACCAATGTGTCCTAATAAGGTGTGTTTAGGGAAAAAAAGGGTCAGTTGGGACCAATGCGTCCCAATAAGGTGTGTATGTAACCAATAAGTTGTTTTTAGGACCAATGAGTCCCAATAAGGTGTGTTTAGGGGAAACGTGGGTCAGTTTGGACAAATGAGTCCCAATAAGGTGTGTATGTAACCAATAAGTTGTGTTTAGGACCAATGATGGCCCATTAAGGTTTGTATGTAACCATTAAGTTGTGTCTAGGACCAATGAGTCCCAATAAGGTGTGTTAGGGGAAACGAGGGTCAGTTGGGACCAATGAGTCCCAATAAGGTGTCTAAGTAACCAATAAGTATGTTTAGGACTAATGATGGGCCAATAAGGTGTGTATGTAACCAATAAGTTATGTTTAGGACCAATGATGGCCCAATAAGGTTTGTATGTAACCAATAAGTTGTGTCTAGGACCAATGAGTCCCGATAAGGTGTGTATAGGGGAAACGAGGGTCAGTGGGGACCAATGAGTCCCATTAAGGTGTGTATGTAACCAATAAGCATGTTTAGGACCAATGATGGCCCAATAAGGTGTGTATGTTACCAATAAGTTGTGTCTAGGACCAATGAGTCCCAATAGGTGTGTTTAGGGAAAACAAGGGTCAATTGGGACCAATAAGTCCTAATAAGGTGTGTATGTAACCAATAAGTTCTGTTTAGGACCAATGATGGCCCAATAAGGTGTGTATGTAACCAATAAGCATGTTTAGTACCAATGATGGCCCAATAAGGTGTGTATGTAACCAATAATTTTTGTTTAGGACCAATGAGTCCCAATAAGGTGTGTTTAGGGGAAACGAGGGTCAGTTGAGACAAATGAGTCCAAATAAGGTGTGTATGTAACCAATAAGTAGTGTTTAGGAACAATGACGGCCCAATAAGGTTTGTATGTAACCAATAAGCTGTGTCTAGGACCAATGAGTCCCAATAAGGTGTGTATGTAACCAATAAGCATGTTTAGGACCAATGATGGCCCAATAAGGTGTGTATGTTACCAATAAGTTGTGTCTAGGACCAATGAGTCCCAATAGGTGTGTTTAGGGAAAACAAGGGTCAGTTGGGAATGAGCCCCAATAAGGTGTGTATGTAACCGATAAGTTGTGTTTTAGACCAATGATGGCCCAATAAGGTGTGTATGTTACCAATAAGCTGTGTCTAGGACCAATGTGTCCTAATAAGGTGTGTTTAGGGAAAACAAGGGTCAGTTGGGACCAATGCGTCCCAATAAGGTGTGTATGTAACCAATAAGCATGTTTAGGACCAATGATGGCCCAATAAGGTGTGTATGTAACCAATAAGTTGTGTCTAAAACCAGTGAGTCCCAATTAGGTGTGTTTAGGGGAAACGAGGGTCAGTTGGGACCAATGAGTCCCAATAAGGTGTATATGTAACCAATAAGCATGTTTAGGACAAATGAAGGCCCAATAAGGTGTGTATGTAACCAATAAGTTGTTTTTAGGACCAATGAGTCCCAATAAGGTGTGTTTAGGGGAAACGAGGGTCAGTTTGGACAAATGAGTCCCAATAAGGTGTGTATGTAACCAATAAGTTGTGTTTAGGACCAATGATGGCCCATTAAGGTTTGTATGTAACCATTAAGTTGTGTCTAGGACCAATGAGTCCCAATAAGGTGTGTTAGGGGAAACGAGGGTCAGTTGGGACCAATGAGTCCCAATAAGGTGTCTAAGTAACCAATAAGTATGTTTAGGACTAATGATGGGCCAATAAGGTGTGTATGTAACCAATAAGTTATGTTTAGGACCAATGATGGCCCAATAAGGTTTGTATGTAACCAATAAGTTGTGTCTAGGACCAATGAGTCCCGATAAGGTGTGTATAGGGGAAACGAGGGTCAGTGGGGACCAATGAGTCCCATTAAGGTGTGTATGTAACCAATAAGCATGTTTAGGACCAATGATGGCCCAATAAGGTGTGTATGTTACCAATAAGTTGTGTCTAGGACCAATGAGTCCCAATAGGTGTGTTTAGGGAAAACAAGGGTCAGTTGGGACCAATGAGTCCTAATAAGGTGTGTATGTAACCAATAAGTTCTGTTTAGGACCAATGATGGCCCAATAAGGTGTGTATGTAACCAATAAGCATGTTTAGTACCAATGATGGCCCAATAAGGTGTGTATGAACCAATAATTTGTGTTTAGGACCAATGAGTCCCAATAAGGTGTGTTTAGGGGAAACGAGGGTTAGTTGAGACCAATGAGTCAAAATAAAGTGTGTATGTAACCAATAAGTTGTGTTTAGGAACAATGACGGCCCAATAAGATTTGTATGTAACCAATAAGCTGTGTCTAGGACCAATGAGTCCCAATAAGGTGTGTATGTAACCAATAAGCAAGTTTAGGACCAATGATTGCCCAATAAGGTGTGTATGTAACCAATAAGTTGTGTCTAGGACCAATGAGTCCCAATAAGGTGTGTATGTAACTAATAAGTTGTGTTTAGGACCAATGATGGCCCAATAAGGTGTGTATGTAACCAATAATTTTTTTTAGGACCAATGAGTCCCAATAAGGTGTGTTTAGGGGAAACGAGGGTCAGTTGAGACAAATGAGTCCAAATAAGGTGTGTATGTAACCAATAAGTAGTGTTTAGGAACAATGACGGCCCAATAAGGTTTGTATGTAACCAATAAGCTGTGTCTAGGACCAATGAGTCCCAATAAGGTGTGTATGTAACCAATAAGCATGTTTAGGACCAATGATGGCCCAATAAGGTGTGTATGTTACCAATAAGTTGTGTCTAGGACCAATGAGTCCCAATAGGTGTGTTTAGGGAAAACAAGGGTCAGTTGGGAATGAGCCCCAATAAGGTGTGTATGTAACCAATAAGTTGTGTTTTAGACCAATGTGGCCCAATAAGGTGTGTATGTTACCAATAAGCTGTGTCTAGGACCAATGTGTCCTAATAAGGTGTGTTTAGGGAAAAAAGGGTCAGTTGGGACCAATGCGTCCCAATAAGGTGTGTATGTAACCAATAAGCATGTTTAGGACCAATGATGGCCCAATAAGGTGTGTATGTAACCAATAAGTTGTGTCTAAAACCAGTGAGTCCCAATTAGGTGTGTTTAGGGGAAACGAGGGTCAGTTGGGACCAATGAGTCCCAATAAGGTGTATATGTTACCAATAAGCATGTTTAGGACAAATGAAGGCCCAATAAGGTGTGTATGTAATCAATAAGTTGTTTTTAGGACCAATGAGTCCCAATAAGGTGTGTTTAGGGGAAACGTGGGTCAGTTTGGACAAATGAGTCCCAATAAGGTGTGTATGTAACCAATAAGTTGTGATTAGGACCAATGATGGCCCATTAAGGTTTGTATGTAACCAATAAGCTGTGTCTAGGACCAATGTGTCCCAATAAGGTGTGTTTAGGGAAAACGAGGGTCAGTTGGGACCAATGAGTCCCAATAAGGTGTGTATGTAACCAATAAGCATGTTTAGGACCAATGATGGCCCAATAAGGTGTGTATGTAACCAATAAGTTGTGTCTAAGACCTATGACTGCCTATAAGGTGTGTTTAGGGGAAACGAGGGTCAGTTGGGACCAATGACCTCCTAATAAGGTGTGTATGTAACTAATAAGTTCTGTTTAGGACAAATGAAGGCCCAATAAGGTGTGTATGTAACCAATAAGTTATTTTTAGGACCAATGAGTCCCAATAAGGTGTGTTTAGGGGAAACGTGGGTCAGTTGGGCCAATGAGTCCCAATAAGGTGTGTATGTAACCAATAAGTTGTGTTCATGACCAATGATGGCCCAATAAGGTTTGTATGCAACCAATAAGCTGTGTCTAGGACCAATGTGTCCCAATAAGGTGTGTTTAGGGAAAACGAGGGTCAGTTGGGACCAATGAGTCCCAATAAGGTGTGTATGTAACCAATAAGCATGTTTAGGACCAATGATGGTCCAATAAGGTGTGTATGTAACCAATAAGTTGTGTCTAAAACCAATGAGTCCCAATTAGGTGTGTTTAGGGGAAACGAGGGTCAGTTTGGACCAATGAGTCCCAATAAGGTGTATATGTAACCAATAAGCGTGTTTAGGACCAATGATGGCCCAATAAGGTGTGTATGTAACCAATAAGTTGTGTCTAAGACCAATGACTGCCTATAAGGTGTGTTTAGGGGAAATGAGGGTCAGTTGGGACCAATGAGTCCAAATAAGGTGTGTATGTAACCAATAAGTTCTGTTTAGGATAAATGAAGGTCCAATAAGGTTTGTATGTAACCAATAAGTTGTGTCTAGGACCAATGAGTCCCAATAAGGTGTGTTAGGGGAAACGAGGGTCAGCTAGGACCAATAAGTCCTAATAAGGTGTGTAAGTAACCAATAAGTATGTTTAAGACCAATGATGGCCCAATAAGGTGTGTATGTAACCAATAAATTATGTTTATGGCCAATGATGGCCCAATAAGGTTTGTATGTAACCAATAAGTTGTGTCTAGGACCAATGAGTCCCAATAAGGTGTGTTTGGGGGAAACGAGGATCAGTTGGGAATGAGTCCCAATAAGGTGTATATGTAACTAATAAGTTGTGTTTAGGACCAATGATGGCCTAATACGGTGTGTATGTAACAAATAACTTGTGTTTAGGACCAATGAGTCCCAATAAGGTGTGTTTAGAGGAAACTTGGGTCAGTTGGGACCAATGAGTCCCAATAAGGTGTGTATGTAACCAATAAGTTGTGTTCATGACTAACGATGGCCCAGTAAGGTTTGAATGTAACCAATAAGTTGTGACTAGGACCAATGTGTCCCAATAAGGTGTGTTTAGGGAAAACGAGTCAGTTGGGACCAATGAGTCCCAATAAGGTGTGTATGTAACCAATAATTTGTGTTTAGGACCAATGAGTCCCAATAAGGTGTGTTTAGGGGAAACGAGGGTCAGTTGAGACCAATGAGTCCAAATAAGGTGTGTATGTAACCAATAAGTTGTGTTTAGGAACAATGACGCCCCAATAAGGTTTGTATGTAACCAATAAGCTGTGTCTAGGACCAATGAGTCCCAATAAGGTGTGTATGTAACCAATAAGCATGTTTAGGACCAATGATGGCCCAATAAGGTGTGTATGTTACCAATAAGTTGTGTCTAGGACCAATGAGTCCCAATAAGGTGTGTTTAGGGAAAACAAGGGTCAGTTGGGAATGAGTCCCAATAAGGTGTGTATGTAACCAATAAGTTGTGTTTTGGACCAATGTGGCCCAATAAGGTGTGTATGTTACCAATAAGCTTTGTCTAGGACCAATGTGTCCTAATAAGGTGTGTTTAGGGAAAAAAATGGTCAGTTGGGACCAATGCGTCCCAATAAGGTGTGTATGTAACCAATAAGCATGTTTAGGACCAATGATAGCCCAATAAGGTGTGTATGTAACTAATAAGTTGTGTCTAAAACCAATGAGTCCCAATTAGGTGTGTTTAGGGGAAACGAGGGTCAGTTGGGACCAATTAGTCCCAATAAGGTGTATATGTAACCAATAAGCATGTTTAGGACAAATGAAGGCCCAATAAGGTGTGTATGTAACCAATAAGTTGTTTTTAGGACCAATGAGTCCCAATAAGGTGTGTTTAGGGGAAACGTGGGTCAGTTTGGACAAATGAGTCCCAATAAGGTGTGTATGTAACCAATAAGTTGTGTTTAGGACCAATGATGGCCCATTAAGGTTTGTATGTAACCAATAAGTTGTGTCTAGGACCAATGAGTCCCAATAAGGTATGTTAAGGGAAACGAGGGTCAGTTGGGACCAATGAGTCCCAATAAGGTGTGTATGTAACCAATAAGTTGTGTTCATGACTAACGATGGCCCAATAAGGTTTGAATGTAACCAATAAGTTGTGACTAGGACCAATGTGTCCCAATAAGGTGTGTTTAGGGAAAACGAGGGTCAGTTGGGACCAATGAGTCCCAATAAGGTGTGTATGTAACCAATAATTTGTGTTTAGGACCAATGAGTCCCAATAAGGTGTGTTTTGATGGGATTTAAGAACATTATCAAAGCCA
>JBCNJP010000006.1:34112192-34143240 GCA_039602395.1 Deinandra increscens subsp. villosa
TACATACACACCTTATTAGGACTCATTGGTCCCGACTGACCCTCGTTTCCCCTAAACACACCTAATTGGGACTCATTGGTTTTAGACACAACTTATTGGTTACATACACACCTTATTGGGCCATCATTGGTCCTAAACATGCTTATTGAACCTCGTTTCCCCTAAACACACCATATTGGGACACATTGGTCCTAGACACAACTTATTGGTTACATACAAACCTTATTGGGCCATCATTGGTCCTGAACACAACTTATTGGTTACAAACACACCTTATTGGGCAATCATTGGTCCTAAACCTGCTTATTGGTTACATACACACCTTATTGGGACTCATTGGTCCTAGACACAGCTTATTGGTTACATACAAATCTTATTGGGCCGTCATTGTTCCTAAACACAACTTATTGGTTACATACACACCTTATTTTGACTCATTGGTCTCAACTAACCCTCGTTTCCCCTAAACACACCTTATTGGGACTCATTGGTCCTAAACACAAATTATTGGTTCATACACACCTTATTGGGCCATCATTGGTACTAAACATGCTTATTGGTTACATACACACCTTATTGGGCCATCATTGGTCCTAAACAGAACTTATTGGTTACATACACACCTTATAAGGACTCATTGGTCCCAACTGACCCTTGTTTTCCCTAAACACACCTATTGGGACTCATTGGTCCTAGACACAACTTATTGGTAACATACACACCTTATTGGGCCATCATTGGTCCTAAACATGCTTATTGGTTACATACATACCTTAATGGGACTCATTGGTCCCCACTGGCCCTCGTTTCCCCTATACACACCTTATTGGGACTCATTGGTCCTAGACACAACTTATTGGTTACATACAAACCTTATTGGGCCATCATTGGTCCTAAACATAACTTATTGGTTACATACACACCTTATTGGGCCATCATTACTCCTAAACATACTTATTGGTTACTTACACACCTTATTGGGACTCATTGGTCCCAACTGACCCTCGTTTCCCCTAACACACCTTATTGGGACTCATTGGTCCTAGACACAACTTATTGGTTACATACAAACCTTAATGGGCCATCATTGGTCCTAAACACAACTTATTGGTTACATACACACCTTATTGGGACTCATTTGTCCAAACTGACCCACGTTTCCCCTAAACACACCTTATTGGGACTCATTGGTCCTAAAAACAACTTATTGGTTACATACACACCTTATTGGGCCTTCATTTGTCCTAAACATACTTAATGGTTACATATACACCTTATTAGGACTCATTGGTCCCAACTGACCCTCGTTTCCCCTAAACACACCTAATTGGGACTCATTGGTTTTAGACACAACTTATTGGTTACATACACACCTTATTGGGCCATCATTGGTCCTAAACATGCTTATTGGTTACATACACACCTTATTGGGACGCATTGGTCCCAACTGACCCTTTTTTCCCTAAACACACCTTATTAGGACACATTGGTCCTAGACACAGCTTATTGGTACCATAACACCTTATTGGGCCACATTGGTCCAAAACACAACTTATTGGTTACATACACACCTTATTGGGACTCATTCCCAACTGACCCTTGTTTTCCCTAAACACACCTATTGGGACTCATTGGTCCTAGACACAACTTATTGGTAACATACACACCTTATTGGGCCATCATTGGTCCTAAACATGCTTATTGGTTACATACACACCTTATTGGGACTCATTGGTCCTAGACACAGCTTATTGGTTACATACAAACCTTATTGGGCCGTCATTGTTCCTAAACACAACTTATTGGTTACATACACATCTTATTTGGACTCATTTGTCTCAACTGACCCTCGTTTCCCCTAAACACACCTTATTGGGACTCATTGGTCCTAAACACAAATTATTGGTTACATACACACCTTATTGGGCCATCATTGGTCCTAAACACAACTTATTAGTTACATACACACCTTATTGGGACTCATTGGTCCTAGACACAACTTATTGGTTACATACACACCTTATTGGGCAATCATTGGTCCTAAA
Organism: Deinandra increscens subsp. villosa; assembly: GCA_039602395.1. Taxonomy (NCBI): domain Eukaryota; kingdom Viridiplantae; phylum Streptophyta; class Magnoliopsida; order Asterales; family Asteraceae; genus Deinandra; species Deinandra increscens. The sequence goes on from JBCNJP010000006.1 coordinate 34,114,238, forward strand.
CCTGCTTATTGGTTACATACACACCTTATTGGGACTCATTGGTCCTAGACACAGATTATTGGTTACATACAAATCTTATTGGGTCGTCATTGTTCCTAAACACAACTTATTGGTTACATACACACCTTATTTTGACTCATTGGTCTCAACTAACCCTCGTTTCCCCTAAACACACCTTATTGGGACTCATTGGTCCTAAACACAAATTATTGGTTCATACACACCTTATTGGGCCATCATTGGTACTAAACATGCTTATTGGTTACATACACACCTTATTGGGCCATCATTGGTCCTAAACAGAACTTATTGGTTACATACACACCTTATTAGGACTCATTGGTCCCGACTGACCCTCGTTTCCCCTAAACACACCTAATTGGGACTCATTGGTTTTAGACACAACTTATTGGTTACATACACACCTTATTGGGCCATCATTGGTCCTAAACATGCTTATTGAACCTCGTTTCCCCTAAACACACCATATTGGGACACATTGGTCCTAGACACAACTTATTGGTTACATACAAACCTTATTGGGCCATCATTGGTCCTGAACACAACTTATTGGTTACAAACACACCTTATTGGGCAATCATTGGTCCTAAACCTGCTTATTGGTTACATACACACCTTATTGGGACTCATTGGTCCTAGACACAGCTTATTGGTTACATACAAATCTTATTGGGCCGTCATTGTTCCTAAACACAACTTATTGGTTACATACACACCTTATTTTGACTCATTGGTCTCAACTAACCCTCGTTTCCCCTAAACACACCTTATTGGGACTCATTGGTCCTAAACACAAATTATTGGTTCATACACACCTTATTGGGCCATCATTGGTACTAAACATGCTTATTGGTTACATACACACCTTATTGAGCCATCATTGGTCCTAAACAGAACTTATTGGTTACATACACACCTTATAAGGACTCATTGGTCCCAACTGACCCTTGTTTTCCCTAAACACACCTATTGGGACTCATTGGTACAAAACACAACTTATTGGTAACATACACACCTTATTGGGCCATCATTGGTCCTAAACATGCTTATTGGTTACATACATACCTTAATGGGACTCATTGGTCCCCACTGGCCCTCGTTTCCCCTATACACACCTTATCGGGACTCATTGATCCTAGACAGAACTTATTGGTTACATACAAACCTTATTGGGCCATCATTGGTCCTAAACATAACTTATTGGTTACATACACACCTTATTAGGCCATCATTACTCCTAAACATATTTATTGGTTACTTACACACCTTATTGGGACTCATTGGTCCCAACTGACCCTCGTTTCCCCTAACACACCTTATTGGGACTCATTGGTCCTAGACACAACTTATTGGTTACATACAAACCTTAATGGGCCATCATTGGTCCTAAACACAACTTATTGGTTACATACACACCTTATTGGGACTCATTTGTCCAAACTGACCCACGTTTCCCCTAAACACACCTTATTGGGACTCATTGGTCCTAAAAACAACTTATTGGTTACATACACACCTTATTGGGCCTTCATTTGTCCTAAACATACTTAATGGTTACATATACACCTTATTAGGACTCATTGGTCCCAACTGACCCTCGTTTCCCCTAAAGACACCTAATTGGGACTCATTGGTTTTAGACACAACTTATTGGTTACATACACACCTTATTGGGCCATCATTGGTCCTAAACATGCTTATTGGTTACATACACACCTTATTGGGACGCATTGGTCCCAACTGACCCTTTTTTCCCTAAACACACCTTATTAGAACAAATTGGTCCTAGACACAGCTTATTGGTACCATAACACCTTATTGGGCCACATTGGTCCAAAACACAAATTATTGGTTACATACACACCTTATTGGGACTCATTCCCAACTGACCCTTGTTTTCCCTAAACACACCTATTGGGACTCATTGGTCCTAGACACAACTTATTGGTAACATACACACCTTATTGGGCCATCATTGGTCCTAAACATGCTTATTGGTTACATACACACCTTATTGGGACTCATTGGGCCTAGACACAGCTTATTGGTTACATACAAACCTTATTGGGCCGTCATTGTTCATAAACACAACTTATTGGTTACATACACATCTTATTTGGACTCATTTGTCTCAACTGACCCTCGTTTCCCCTAAACACACCTTATTGGGACTCATTGGTCCTAAACACAAATTATTGGTTACATACACACCTTATTGGGCCATCATTGGTCCTAAACACAACTTGTTAGTTACATACACACCTTATTGGGACTCATTGGTCCTAGACACAACTTATTGGTTACATACACACCTTATTGGGCAATCATTGGTCCTAAACCTGCTTATTGGTTACATACACACCTTATTGGGACTCATTGGTCCTAGACACAGATTATTGGTTACATACAAATCTTATTGGGTCGTTATTGTTCCTAAACACAACTTATTGGTTACATACACACCTTATTTTGACTCATTGGTCTCAACTAACCCTCGTTTCCCCTAAACACACCTTATTGGGACTCATTGGTCCTAAACACAAATTATTGGTTCATACACACCTTATTGGGCCATCATTGGTACTAAACATGCTTATTGGTTACATACACACCTTATTGGACCATCATTGGTCCTAAACAGAACTTATTGGTTACATACACACCTTATTAGGACTCATTGGTCCCGACTGACCCTCGTTTCCCCTAAACACACCTAATTGGGACTCATTGGTTTTAGACACAACTTATTGGTTACATACACACCTTATTGGGCCATCATTGGTCCTAAACATGCTTATTGAACCTCGTTTCCCCTAAACACACCATATTGGGACACATTGGTCCTAGACACAACTTATTGGTTACATACAAACCTTATTGGGCCATCATTGGTCCTGAACACAACTTATTGGTTACAAACACACCTTATTGGGCAATCATTGGTCCTAAACCTGCTTATTGGTTACATACACACCTTATTGGGACTCATTGGTCCTAGACACAGCTTATTGGTTACATACAAATCTTATTGGGCCGTCATTGTTTCTAAACACAACTTATTGGATACATACACACCTTATTTTGACTCATTAGTCTCAACTAACCCTCGTTTCCCCTAAACACACCTTATTGGGACTCATTGGTCCTAAACACAAATTATTGGTTCATACACACCTTATTGGGCCATCATTGGTACTAAACATGCTTATTGGTTACATACACACCTTATTGGGCCATCATTGGTCCTAAACAGAACTTATTGGTTACATACACACCTTATAAGGACTCATTGGTCCCAACTGACCCTTGTTTTCCCTAAACACACCTATTGGGACTCATTGGTACAAAACACAACTTATTGGTAACATACACACCTTATTGGGCCATCATTGGTCCTAAACATGCTTATTGGTTACATACATACCTTAATGGGACTCATTGGTCCCCACTGACCCTCGTTTCCCCTATACACACCTTATCGGGACTCATTGGTCCTAGACAGAACTTATTGGTTACATACAAACCTTATTGGGCCATCATTGGTCCTAAACATAACTTATTGGTTACATACACACCTTATTGGGCCATCATTACTCCTAAACATACTTATTGGTTACTTACACACCTTATTGGGACTCATTGGTCCCAACTGACCCTCGTTTCCCCTAACACACCTTATTGGGACTCATTGGTCCTAGACACAACTTATTGGTTACATACAAACCTTAATGGGCCATCATTGGTCCTAAACACAACTTATTGGTTACATACACACCTTATTGGGACTCATTTGTCCAAACTGACCCACGTTTCCCCTAAACACACCTTATTGGGACTCATTGGTCCTAAAAACAACTTATTGGTTACATACACACCTTATTGGGCCTTCATTTGTCCTAAACATACTTAATGGTTACATATACACCTTATTGGGACTCATTGGTCCCAACTGACCCTCGTTTCCCCTAACCACACCTAATTGGGACTCATTGGTTTTAGACACAACTTATTGGTTACATACACACCTTATTGGGCCATCATTGGTCCTAAACATGCTTATTGGTTACATACACACCTTATTGGGACGCATTGGTCCCAACTGACCCTTTTTTCCCTAAACACACCTTATTAGAACACATTGGTCCTAGACACAGCTTATTGGTACCATAACACCTTATTGGGCCACATTGGTCCAAAACACAACTTATTGGTTACATACACACCTTATTGGGACTCATTCCCAACTGACCCTTGTTTTCCCTAAACACACCTATTGGGACTCATTGGTCCTAGACACAACTTATTGGTAACATACACACCTTATTGGGCCATCATTGGTCCTAAACATGCTTATTGGTTACATACACACCTTATTGGGACTCATTGGGCCTAGACACAGCTTATTGGTTACATACAAACCTTATTGGGCCGTCATTGTTCCTAAACACAACTTATTGGTTACATACACATCTTATTTGGACTCATTTGTCTCAACTGACCCTCGTTTCCCCTAAACACACCTTATTGGGACTCATTGGTCCTAAACACAAATTATTGGTTACATACACACCTTATTAGGCCATCATTGGTCCTAATCACAACTTATTAGTTACATACACACCTTATTGGGACTCATTGGTCCTAGACACAACTTATTGGTTACATACACACCTTATTGGGCAATCATTGGTCATAAACCTGCTTATTGGTTACATACACACCTTATTGGGACTCATTGGTCCTAGACACAGCTTATTGGTTACATACAAATCTTATTGGGCCGTCATTGTTCCTAAACACAACTTATTGGTTACATACACACCTTATTGGGACTCATTGGTCCTAGACACAGCTTATTGGTTACATACACACCTTATTGGGCCATCATTGGTACTAAACATGCTTATTGGTTACATACACACCTTATTGGGCCATCATTGGTCCTAAACAGAACTTATTCGTTACATACACACCTTATTAGGACTCATTGGTTCGACTGACCCTCGTTTCCCCTAAACACACCTAATTGGGACTCATTGGTTTTAGACACAACTTATTGGTTACATACACACCTTATTGGGCCATCATTGGTCCTAAACATGCTTATTGAACCTCGTTTCCCTTAAACACACCTTATTGGGACACATTGGTCCTAGACACAACTTATTGGTTACATACAAATCTTATTGGGCCATCATTGGTCCTGAACACAACTTATTGGTTACAAACACACCTTATTGGGACTCATTGGTCCCAACTGACCCTCATTTCCCCTAAACACATCTTATTGAGACTCAATGGTCCTAGACACAACTTATATGTTACATACACACCTTATTGGGCCATCATTGGTCCTAAACTTGCTTATTGGTTACATACACACCGTATTGGTACTCATTGGTCCCAACTGACCCTCGTTTCCCCTAAACACACCTTATTGGGACTCGTTGGTCCTAGACACAACTTATTGGTTACATACAAACCTTATTGGGCCATCATTGGTACTAAACACAACATATTGGTTACATACACACCTTTTTGGGACTCATTGGTCCTAAAAACAACTTATTGGTTACATACACACCTTATTGGGCCATCATTGGTCCTAAACATAACTTATTGGTTACATACACACCTTATTGGGCCATCATTGGTCCAAAACATGCTTATTGGTTACATATACACCTTATTGGGACTCATTGGTCCCAACTGACCCTCGTTTTCCGTAAACAAACCTAATTAGGATTCATTGGTCTTAGACACAACTTATTGGTTACATACACACCTTATTGGGCCATAATTGGTCCTAAACATGCTTATTGGTTACATACACACCTTATTAGGACTAATTGGTCCCAACAGACCCTCGTTTTCCATAAACACACCTTATTGGGACACACTGGTCCTAGACACAACTTATTGGTTACAAACAAACCTTATTGGGCCATCATTGGTCATGAACACAACTTATTGGTTACATACACACCTTATTGGGACTCATTGGTCCCAACTGACCCAAGTTTCCCCTAAACACACCTTATTGGGACTCATTGCTCCTAAACACAACTTATTTCTTACATACACACTGTATTAGGACATCATTGGTCCTAAACACAACTTATTGGTTATATACAAACCTTATTGGGACTCATTCCCAACTGACCCTTGTTTTCCCTAAACACAACTTATCGGGACTCATTGGTCCTAGATACAACTTATTGGTAACATACCCATCTTGTTGGGCCATCATTGGTCCTAAACCTGCTTATTGGTTACATACTCACATTATTGGGACTCATTGGTCCTAGACATAGCTTATTGGTTACATACAAATCTTATTGGGCCGTCATTGTTCCTAAACACAACTTATTGGTTACATACACACCTTATTTGGACTCATTGGTCTCAACTGACCCCGTTTTCCCTAAACACACCATATTGTGACTTATTGGTCCTAAACACAAATTATTGGTTACATACACACCTTATTGGGCCATCATTGGTACTAAACATGCTTATTGGTTACATACACACCTTATTGGGCCATCATTGGTCCTAAACAGAACTTATTAGTTACATACACACCTTATTAGGACTCATTGGTCCCAACTAACCCTCGTTTCCCCTAAACACACGATATAGGCACTCATTGGTCTTAGACACAACTTATTAGTTACATACACACCTTATTGGGCCATCATTGGTCCTAAACATGCATATTGGTTACATATACACCTTATTGGAACTCATTGGTCCCAACTGAACCTCGTTTCCCCTAAACACACCTTATTGGGACACATTGGTCCTAGACACAACTTATTGGTTACATACAAACTTTATTGGGCCATCATTGGTCCTGAACACAACTTATTGGTTACAAAGACACCTTATTGGGACTCATTGGTCCCAACTGACCCTCGTTTCCCCTAAACACGCCTTATTGGGACTCAATGGTCCTAAACACAACCTTATTGGTTACATACACACCGTATTGGGCTATCATTGGTCCTAAACACAACTTATTGTAAGGACCAAGATTTGTGGCTTGTGTATTAAATCATCACTTGGCGGACTATTTTGAAGGCCTATGTGATAGAATAGGTGAAAATTAGATGGGTTATGGGTATATTAGGTCACTGGGCCATTTTAGACATGTTTGGGCTCAATTAGAAAGTGTTTAGAGGGAGTTTATTGGGCCTATGGGGTCCAATACGGGAATTTGATGTATTTTAGGGTTTTTGGATGGCTTGTTTACCAAGCTTGTCCATTCCTATTTATAGGATCCCCTAGTCTACTTTGTAGTGGTTGGCCATTCTAGAGAGAGACCAGAGAAATAGAGAATTCGAGATTCTCTGAGGTGTACTAGACGATTCTCATCAATTGTAATCGTGTGCATCAACCAGGTTTTCTAAGTCATATTATTGTGTTTATTGTTTTATTTATTTCTCATCTTGAATCAATCAATCGTCGGGATTCCGCACCTTCGATTGATCGTCGATATCGTGTAAGAATTGTTTTGGGACTTACAATTGGTATCAGAGCCAAGAAACGTGTGTTTTGTGGCTCACACGATATCGATTCAAGTGGTTCTAACGATTTCTGTGGAGTTTTAAAAGTTTTTGCAGGTTTTCGATCTTGATCTGGAAAGTTTCGATTCTGAAAATCATCGTCGATCATCATATTTTGATCAAGTTGAGCTTTTTGATCGAACTGGTTAGAAGTGTTGCAGAAGCAAGAAGCCCGTGTTCTATAAGCTATTCAATCGAAAATCTGTGGCTTGGACCCTTATTTCGATCGAATTTTTTGGCTTTTCGACCCTTTTGGACACTTTTCGATCGGAAAGTCCCCTCGTGACTTTCGATCGGAGAGTACTTCCCGGTTCCCCACTTTTCGATCGGAAAGTCCCCTCGTGACTTTTCGATCAGGTCCGTTTCGATCGGAAAGTCCCTTCGTGACTTTTCGATCAGCTCCGTTTCGATCGGAAAGTCCCTTCGTGACTTTTCGATCAGCTCACCCTTCGATCGGAAAGTCCCTTCGTGACTTTTCGATCTGCCTCGCCCTTCGATCGGAAAGTCCCTTCGTGACTTTTCGATCAGCTCGCATTTCGATCGGAAAGTCCCTTCGTGACTTTTCGATCTGCTTACACTTTTTGATCGAGCCGAAACTCTGCCCGATCAAAAAGCTGACTTTTCGATCCAGTTGAGACTTTTCGATCCATCCCTTTTCAATCCATTCAAGTCTTTCAGTTCGTATTTTATCCAGAAGTTCATCCAAAGACGACAATGACAAGTACTCAAGTTGCTTCTCCTCCTGTGAGTGATTAAACTCAGATATGTTCCGAATCAATCGAACATTATAAGCAACTGTTTCGAACTGAATAAAGAGACCGTCTCAATGCAGAGTACAAACTAAAGAATCATCTAAAACAAGTCGAACCCTACAAAAAGAGGATAGAGTCTTTAGGTAACGAACTCAGTCAGGAGAAGTATCTTTTCCGGACATTCCGTGAAAAAGAGGAGGAAAAACGGAAGATCAATCGTGCTGATGGAACTTGGATCTGTAACTGCGAGGAATGCTCAAACCCCACGTGTTGTGCTTTGATTAAAGAATGGGAGAGCAAGTTTACAAATGAATGTCAAAATCATGCAATCACTGCTAGAGACCTTAGGGAGTCCAAAGGTAAGACTAAAATATTTAGAGAGAAACTTGAGGCCATTCAGGTAGATGTTAAGAAGCTTCAATCTCAGGTGAGTGATAAAAGCACATATCTTAGGCTTGCTAACGCTAAGGTAGAAGAGCTAACCAAGGAGGTTGAGGAACTAAGAACCAAATTTGAGTCTTCCCAATCTGCCCTTGAGAAACATCAAGTTATTCAAAAGAAAATGATGGACTCTCATCGTACTTTATTCAAATCAGAGGAGCGACTCGAGCATGTAAAAGAAACATCTGGCCTCGGGGATGGAAATTTTCCTCCCCCATTACAACATGAATACATCAAAGTGCCCCAAACTGCAGAGGAATTGTTGAAGGAGTCCCTGAATGAAGCAACCATGGTATATGGGACTCAACCAGTGCAAAAAGATGAAAAGACAGCACGTCACCTGAAGCAACTCTAGTGAAGTGAACAGAGCTGATGAAGAAAAGTTGACTCCTTATCCAAAGATCGAGACTCCTTATTCGAAAGTGGTGGATGAGGTAAAGCGGGAACGTGTGGTGATGACTACAAGGCCCAATGGTAGGATATTCATGACATCTGGGTCTATGTTTGACCAAGAACCAAATGTTGGCTATGAACTACCATCCTTCTCCTCCAAGTTCAAAGGCTTGGGTCATGATGGCGGTTTATCATCTAACATTAAGAGCATGAGGCCCAAGATCACCATCAAGCCTCCAACTTCTGTTCCTATCAAGATTGAAAGGCCTAAAACTACTATCAAGTCTCCAAACTCATCAGTGGGCTCATGCAGTGGCAACACAACAGTCTCAAAGAAACCAGTGGGCCCAAAAGTTCAAATGTCTGGTTCTGCTCAGTTTTCAACAAACCAGAAAAAATTCAACAGAAATGCATCAAGGTCTGAAAGATCTGAGAACTGGAGACTTGGAGTCTCTCTGGACATGCAACCGAATCACAATGCCTTTCTATCAAAGATGCAAACAAAAGCAAATGGAGCTCCACCTCAGCAGCTAAAGACAAACGGTTACACGTCTGACTTCTATCTCAAGAAGCAGACTTGCTTTAATTGTGGCAATCCTGGTCACATTGCCCGAAATTGTCTCTATCGCCCCTATGAGCCATATTATCCACAAAGTCGGAGTGTTTCGTCTCGGGAATCAGTTAAGTCTAAGCCAATGAAGGTGCAACCACCTAAGGCGATGAAGACTGTTTCTCCTAAGATAAAACCCTCTGATCAACATTGGGGCGCTGCCAAAGAGCAAAGAAAATTTTCAAATCAAAAATATGTTTTTCCAAATTTTGAAAATTTTCATAAAAAGGTGAAGAAACCGATTTCAAAACAACACAAAGTTGACAAACCTAAAGTTACTCCTCCAAAGGTAACTAAAACTGTTTTGAAAAAGAAACCTGAAATGAAGAAGGTTGAAATACCTAAAGTCACTACTTCAAAGGTGACTAAAACAACTTTCAAATCATCTGGTATTTGGAAACCAAAATCAAAGGCAACTGCAACTCAAACTCCTGAGCTTTCAAAGGGCATGTGTTTAAAAGAAGTAACCTTCATTGATTCTTCAGGTATACCCAGAACCACAGTGGCCTGGGTACCTATGGCTAACTGATCTCTCACCTTGTGCAGGAACAGTCAAGGAGGACTTTCATTAACCTTGTTTGTTTGTGATAGTGATTGTTCCAGGCACAGGATAGGAGGCATCTCTCTACCACATGACATGAAGATTTCAATGGAGGGTATGTTTCCTTGTGAGAGGTAAATCTGAGAAAATCAGCAGTAAAGGTAACACTGTCTGAATTGTTTGTTTCTTGGCTGATTTGATGTGAAGTATGGTTGTGCATGAAACAAAACCCATTTCTGAAAATTTTCAAAAGATAAACTTTGAAGGTTAGCTTGGCCAGTTTTTAGTACATATTTAGTATTGTGTCAGTGAGTGTTAAAAAAAATATATCACAAAAAAAAAAATCAAAAAAAAATGTGTGTTGTTATTAAAAATCAAAAAGCAAGGGGAAAAATAGAAAAGATGAAATTGTTGACCCCTCAAAATTAAATTTTGCTTTTTAATTTTTAATCTTTTGTTTGTGTGTTTGAGAAGGTGGGAAGTGAAATAAATTTCCGTTTTGGAGATGGCTGACACGCGTAAGGCAGATGTAAAAGACATGATCCATGGTGATATGCTGGTAGGCTCGGCTCTAAAATCTGAAAAGGTATGCGTTACACACTTAAAGATAACGTATGGCAGTTTGTTGGGTAACAGCACTTAGGTTAATTACATCTCTATTTGACTGCGTGTTCAAGTTCCCAATACACACGCTTGTCTCCAAGAGTGTGAAATTGAGCTCAAAAAGTCGGTGTCCCCTCTGCTTTGCGTGAGCAATGACCTGGGGATGCTTCGAGTGTATGTAAGGCTCTCCTCTGCTTTGCGTGAGCAATGACCTGGAGTTGTCCATACATACGTGCTTACAGATCATCATAAATAATATATGCAATTAAAAATAAAAAAATTAAAAAAAATGCATGTATACACCTCAAAAGATGCCAAAGAGCACAAGAAAAGAGACCCTCAAGAGTCCAAATCCCTCAGCCTTTGTCACTGATGAGAGCATTATTAAAAATGTTTCAAAAATTCAGTTGACTTTGTATATTATACCCAAAAATCTATGTGATCTATTCTTTCTCTTCTCAACCAAGTCTCGAGCTCAGTTTCAAACTTCTGGATCAGGTTGTGAAAATATGTGGTAGGGAATTTATGTGCTTGATAGTGTGTAATAACATGTACCTAGGATTTGTTGAAACCCACTTGCTGTTCATAATTAATGCACTTTAAAAGATAATAAAGTGACAAACAGCCTGAATAAGAAAAAGGGTTAGAGTTTAAAGTGGATCAGTATATTGGCAATCACCTGGACGTGGATGAGTAACAGAAGCTGAAAAGGGTTCCTTGGTCAGATTCATACGGTTTGATCCCATAGAAACCCTCTCGTTTAGTAATTTGGTATGTTTGTTTTTATTTTTATTTTTCTTTTGAGTTATCTTAAGTTTTTATTGTTTATTTATTTTCTTTTTCAACCATGGCCAGGTTAATTTAAAGGTTTGTAATAAGTTTTTATGGGTTTTATGCAAGAAAGTATCACCCCTCTAGAATCTCAGGGGAAGAAAATTTGAAGTGAGTCATTGGGTTCAGGGGAAGTGTTTAAAGGAAACTAGTAATCAATGTTTGGGTTTGTGATTAAGAATGTTGTTCTCCTGCTAACCCAGTAACCAGGTATCATATGCTGGTTAGTGTTTGTTCCATGTATGGCAGGTTAAATGCAAATGAAATGTCATGGAAAAGAAAATTCAAGGACTCAGATGATCAATGCATTGTTGTTGCTGATCAAGTTGAAGAACCAGCCGGAAAAGGACTTACCCTATGCTTAGGGGAAGTTTGTTGGTTGTTCAAGTAAAGCTTCCAAAGACACCGTTCTCAAGTTTAGGGGAAGCTAATTGAAGAAAAGATGCAGAGCAGTCACAACAAGAAATTCAAGAATGCCAAGAGAGAGGTTTTCAAAATTTGCCCTCTGAAGACACATGCAAGTCAAGACAGTCACTGATGATTCAGCAAGGACTCAACGGTTTTCAAGAAGAAGCAAGTGCATGAGAATCCTCCTTTCATTACTTGTTTATCATTTGAAGTCCAAGCTGATGCTGATTGAGAGAAATCTCCCAGAAGTCGTTCATGTTGCCTAATGAAGATTATCGAAGAAAAGAATCTTCACCAACCCATGTTCAAGCCAAGGAGAAGACTGGAGTCTGAAGATTGAAAGTAGAAGATATTTAATAGCACAAGCCAAGGGGAAGATTGTAAGGACCAAGATTTGTGGCTTGTGTATTAAATCATCACTTGGCGGACTATTTTGAAGGCCTATGTGATAGAATAGGTGAAAATTAGATGGGTTATGGGTATATTAGGTCACTGGGCCATTTTAGACATGTTTGGGCTCAATTAGAAAGTGTTTAGAGGGAGTTTATTGGGCCTATGGGGTCCAATACGGGAATTTGATGTATTTTAGGGTTTTTGGATGGCTTGTTTACCAAGCTTGTCCATTCCTATTTATAGGATCCCCTAGTCTACTTTGTAGTGATTGGCCATTCTAGAGAGAGACCAGAGAAATAGAGAATTCGAGATTCTCTGAGGTGTACTAGACAATTCTCATCAATTGTAATCGTGTGCATCAACCAGGTTTTCTAAGTCATATTATTGTGTTTATTGTTTTATTTATTTCTCATCTTGAATCAATCAATCGTCGGGATTCCGCACCTTCGATTGATCGTCGATATCGTGTAAGGATCGTTTTGGGACTTACACTTATTGGTTACATACACACCTTATTGGGACTCATTTGTCCCAACTGACCCTCATTTCCCCTAAACACACCTTATTGAGACTCATTGGTCCTAGACACAACTTTTTGGTTACATACAAACCTTATTGGGCCATCATTGGTCCTAAACACAACTTATTGGTTACATACACACCTTATTGGGACTCATTGGTCTCAACTGACCCTCGTTTCCCCTAAATACACCTTATTGGGACTCATTGGTCCTAAGCACAACTTATTGGTTAAATACCCACCGTATTGGGCCATCATTAGTCCTAAACACAACTTATTGGTTACATACACACCTTATTGGGAGTCATTGGTCCCAACTGACCCTCGTTTCCCCCTAAACACACCTTATTGGGACTCATTGGTCCTAAACATAACTTATTGGTTACAAACACACCTTATTGGGCCATGATTGGTCCTAAACATGCTTATTGGTTACATACACACCTTATTGGGACTCATTGGTCCCAACTAACCACCGTTTCCCCTAAAAACACCTTATTGGGACTCAGTGGTCCTAGACACAACTTAATGGTTACATACACACCTTATTGGGACTCATTGGTCCTAAAAATAACTTATTGGTCACATACACACCTTATTGGGCCATCATTGGTCCTAACCAGAACTTATTGGTTACATACACACCTTATTAGGACTCATTGGTCTCAACTAACCCTCGTTTCTCCTAAATACACCTTATTGGAACTCATTGGTCTTACACACAACTTATTGGTTACATACACACCTTATTGAGCCATCATTGGTCCTAAACATGCTGATTGGTTACATATACACCTTATTGGGACTCATTGGTCCCAACTGACCATCGTTTCCCCTAAACACACCTAATTGGGATTCATTGGTCTTATACACAACTTATTGGTTACATACACACCTTATTGGGCCGTCATTGGTCCTAAACATGCTTATTGGTTACATACACACATTATTCAGACTCATTGGTCCCAACTTACCATCGTTTTCCCTAAACACACCTTATTGGGACACATTGGTCCTAGACACAACTTATTGGTTACATACAAACCTTATTGGGCCATCATTGGTCATGAACACAACTTATTGGTTACATACATACCTTATTGGGACTCATTGGTCCCAAGTGACCCAAGTTTCCCCTAAACACACCTTATTGGGACTCATTGGTCCTAAACACAACTTATTTGTTACATACACACTAAATTAGGCCATCATTGGTCCTAAACAAAACTTATTGGTTATATACAAACCTTATTGGGACTCATTCCCAACTGACCCTTGTTTTCCCTAAACACACCTTATTGGGACTCATTGGTAACATACACACCTTATTGGCCCATTATTGGTCCCAACCTGCTTATTGGTTACATACACACCTTATTGGGACTCATTGGTCCCAACCGACCCTCGTTTCTCCTAAAAACACCTTATTGGGACTCATTGGTCCTAGACACAACTTAATGGTTACATACACACCTTATTGGGCCATCATTGGTCCTAAACATGCTTATTGGTTACATACACACCTTATTGGGACTCATTGGTCCCAACTGATCCTCGTATCCCCTAAACACACCTTATTGGGACTCATTGATTTTAGACACAACTAATTGGTTACATACACACCTTATTGGGCCATCATTGGTCTTAACATAACTTATTGGTTACATACACACCTTATTGGGCCATCATTAGTCCTAAACATACTTATTGGTTACTTACACACCTTATTGGGACTCATTGGTCCCAACTGACCCTCGTTTCCCCTAACACACCTTATTGGGACTCATTGGTCCTAGACACAACTTAATGGTTACATACACACCTTATTGGGCCATCATTGGTCCTAAACATGCTTATTGGTTACATACACACCTTATTGGGACCCATTGGTCCCAACTGATCCTCGTATCCCCTAAACACACCTTATTGGGACTCATTGGTTTTAGACACAACTAATTGGTTACATACACACCTTATTGGGCCATCATTGGTCTTAACATAACTTATTGGTTACATACACACCTTATTGGGCCATCATTAGTCCTAAACATACTTATTGGTTACTTACACATCTTATTGGGACTCATTGGTCCCAACTGACCCTCGTTTCCCCTAACACACCTTATTGGGACTCATTGGTCCTAGACACAACTTATTAGTTACATACAGACCTTAATGGGCCATCATTGGTCCTAAACACAACTTATTGGTTACATACACACCTTATTGGGCCTTCATTTATCCTAAACATGCTTATTGGTTACATATACACCTTATTGGGACTCATTGGTCCCAACTGACCCTCGTCTCCCCTAAACACACCTAATTGGGACTCATTGGTTTTAGACATAACTTATTGGTTACATACACACCTTATTGGGCCATCATTGGTCCTAAACATGCTTATTGGTTACATACACACCTTATTGGGACGCATTGGTCCCAACTGGCCCCTTTTTTCCCTAAACACACCTTATTAGGACACATTGGTCCTAGACACAGCTTATTGGTAACATACACACCTTATTGGGCCACATTGGTCCAAAACACAACTTAATGGTTACATACACACCTTATTGGGACTCATTCCCAACTGACCCTTGTTTTCCCTAAACACACCTTATTGGGACTCATTGGTCCTAGACACAACTTATTGGTAACATACACACCTTATTGGGCCATCATTGGTCCTAAACATGCTTATTGGTTTACATACACACCTTATTGAGACTCATTGGTCCTAGACACAGCTTATTGGTTACATACAAACCTTATTGGGCCGTCATTGTTCCTAAACACAACTTATTGGTTACAAACACACCTTATTTGGACTCATTGGTCTCAACTGACCCTCGTTTCCCCTAAACACACCTTATTAGGACTCATTGGTCCTAAACACAAACTATTGGTTACATACACACCTTATTTATTTATTTATTTATTTTTTTGGAAAGAGGCAGTGCCCCGGCAAAATTTATTAGAAATGAATAAAAAAATAGAGTCACAAACCAACAGCCAACCCGAAACAACCAACGGGAAGGCCAAACCCAAAAACCAACACACTAATCAGGCCATGGGTTAAGGCATTGAAGCCCAGCCCAAAACAGCCAAAAGCTAGCCCAACCAACAATACAAATTGGAACCAAGACATGGCCCATAACAATAAAAAAATAATACTCCTCAATATGAATGGAGAAAAAGCGTGGGATATCAAATGCACTCCTACTGCCATCAATATCGACAACTGCCATAATCATCCTTAGTTGTGAAAAAGCTCATATCCAATCGATACACCTCGCAAAACCAATCAGCCAAAACATATGATCCATTAAAAATAGCACCCAAATCCTCACTTTTACCAATTCTGCATTCCTTATCAGCAGTCGCAAGAAACTTATTTGCATGGCCCCTAATCCAAAAACCAACTGTCATATAAATTTGAAATAAATCGGAAATCAATGTTATGTCACCCCACGTCCATCTCCACCATTCTAAAGGACAATCATTAGTAAGCTTCCAGGACATAGAATCCACATGGGAAAATGGGTCAGAAAATGCAACCATATAACCTCTGAGCACCTTAATTCTTTTAGCAACTTCCCTAATATCATACCAACTATAAGGGGACTATGCATAGTATTTTTGCAGAAAGTAATAGACCAGCTTCCCTTCATTTTTAAAAGGCCCAAGGACAGCCAAGACATTTGTGACCAAATAGAAATAACCAGCAACAGCCTCTGACCATCATTAACCAATCCTAGGCTGACCATAACCATTATGAACCTGTACCAAGCTGATTTAGTAGCCACCAGGATCCTATTAGTAGTAATACCATGAATACTTTCAGAATTAGCAACCAACAGCACCATGTCATTATGCCTCTTAATATTTCTATAACTCCATGGCCAAATATAATCAGCAGCAGCAAGTAACCCATGCAGATGACCAAATTGCCCCTGTATGCACAGTAAATTCCAGCCTCTAATGAACTCATATAGAACACACCATAAAAAATAGATCTCTCCATAACCTTTTGTAACCAATATATCAAAAAACCTTTTGACAGTAACAGTGCCTATAGAAAAGGTAACTGAGCATAACATCACACAGCCTTGACCCACCATACAACCCAACCCCAGCCTTGCAACTGCTGCACTCATTGCTGTGACACAATCAATAATCAGCAGCTTCAAAAAACTAAACAGCATCTCAGTAGCACAATACCTTTTAACCTCTTTGTTTACAACAGGCAATAGAGAAAAGATGCAATAACCTCCAGCACCAACACCTTCAGCCCATTGCACCAAAACCTGTCTAAACAAGTTTTCCTTACACCACCTAGTGCTTCCATATGACATTAACACTATGGTGTATAGAATTCCAAATTCAGTATTCTTTACCCTATACACCAAAGTCAGAGAAAGCACCACTCCCTCCCCAACCCTTTGTAAAGGAGTAATAAGACTCAAAGACTCAAAGATGAAAAAATAAAAGGCTGACTCGATGAAGTTACCAACAGGGTTCTCATACCGGTGAATGGGTCTAAAAATGTAAAAATTTGGGGTGGAAAACAATGTCCTATAAGACCCGGTATGATCCATCCTTATGTCTCCCAGGCAGGTGCATATAACATGCCACCCATAACCTAACCACCAATATAAGATAGCAGAATTGGTATTTAATTCCAATGAGAACCAAAAAACCAACAGATTGAAACAATAAACCAAAAAATAGACCAACAGGACAGATATGAAACAGGGAAGCAACCAAGGTTGCCAGATGACTACCCAAAGTATTTTCAAGTCCTCAACATCATATTTGGGAACCCAAACCAAGCAAAACCCATCCCCACCTACCTCACCATATCTACACTCCCCACTCAGCATGAAACAGGTGTGTTGTTTGCATAATGTACCAAACCAAGACCCATCCCTAACCCCAAAACTCACAGAGAAGTAATTATTCCCAAACCAGGTCCTCCCAAGGTCCCCTCTCCACTCAGTATTTAGAATGCTCCAAATGTGAAAAAGGACAAAGATTATAGCTCCAATGTAACTCTCTCTGTGATCTAACCCCATTAAACTCAATCCCCCTCTGTCCCAGCAATTCTCATTGTTTTGTAGTACCATGTTGCCCATCTTTGTTACCAACCTCCTGATACACCTTGAAACCCCAAATTTCACTCATCCTCATGGTTAAAGGAGTTTTTCTGATTTTCAACCCCAAAAGTTTCATTCTCACAATTTCTTGAATTTGAATACAAAGTGTCTCCACACTCCTTTCTTTATTCTGAAAAGTTCTTAAATTCCTTTCTTGCCATATAAAGTAAACAGTGGCAGCAAGCATCAATCTCTGGATTATAGCTCTAACAGACTTGGTTTTGGTAGAAGATTTAATAACCTCAGCACACCCCAATAAAGTACTAGGAGCATTGTCAAGCAAAGCAATTCTTTTCAACTTAACCCATACCCTCTGAGGGTATTCACACTCAAAAAACAAATGTGTATGACTGTCACATTGGTTAGAACAGAAAACACACTTCAGGTTCCTCTCTTTATCCCATCTTTGCAACCTATCTTGAGTAAGCAGCCTGCCTCTACAAGCCAACCAAAGAACAAAGCTATGCCTGGGAATACTCTGGCTAAACCAAACTATAGAAGCCCATGAAACATCTGGTTTAGCAATACATAGGTCATTAAAAGCCCTTTTGGTAGAAAACTCCCCCAAACTATCATTATTAGATTTCCAAACAACCCTATCACCCTTTCCATCCATGAGTTTAGGAGGTTCAAATTCAAATAATCCAGGAAATTTATCTTGCCATTCCTCTGGCCAGTCCCACCCTTCATTCCCAATAACATCTTTCACTTTGGCATTAGTACTCAATCCAACCCTGTTTATTTCCCGGCTGCTAATAAAGGCACAAAGAGGACTAAGGGGATGCCACAAATCATACCAAACAGAAGTCTTTTCCCCATTGCCAATTTGAGAATGGCAATGAGGCCAGACAACATTTCTACATTTCATTATATTTCTCCAACTCCAACACTTGTCTCTTTTATCAGGAAAGCCCCAAAAACTTCTATCTTTCAGTCTATGAGCATAGATCCATTCAACCCAAATGTTATCTTTCCTGGTAACAATATTCCAAACCAGTTTAGACACTAAAGCCATGTTCCTCACTCGTAAAGATTTGATTCCCAAACCCCCTTGAGCTTTAGGTAAGCAAACATCATCCCAGCTAACCCTCACCTTCCCTTTAACACTGTCAGATTGAGTCCATAAGAATTTGTTCATAATTCTCTCAATATCTTCAATAATAGCAACAGGAAGCAAGAAAACAGATGCCCAATAGACTTGCATAGAAGATAAGACAGATTTAATTAACTGCAACCTCCCAGCAAAGGAAAGAGACTTGTTTTTCCAGTCATTAACTCTTTTCTTCACTTTGTCAATCAAGCTAGCACAATCCTTAGAATACAATCTTTTAGCAAGTAAAGGAAGACCCAAATATCTGACAGGCAAAGAACCAACTTTGAATGGTAATAATTCCATTATTTGAGCTTTGACACCAGGAGGAACATTACCAAAGTACATGGTACTCTTGTTCATGTTAGGTAGCAATCCAGAAGATTCATTAAACTCTTTTAGAGCAGTTTTAATGACCTTCACAGAATCAGTATCAGCATTCATAAAAACCAGAAGATCATCAGCAAAACATAAGTTTGTAATCCCAAGCTTAGAGCACTTCCAGTGATATGTAAAGTTTTCAGCTTCATTGATCTTCCTCTTGATCATAAGAGAAAGGATTTCCATAACAAGAGTGAACAAATAAGGAGACATTGGATCCCCTTGCCTTAAACCTCTTAAGCCTTTAAAAAACCCATGACTATGCCCATTGACATTGATAGAATAACAGGCAGACCTAAGACATTTCATAATCCAAGCCACCATGCACGGATGGTAACCAAAATTAATCAGACAATCTTCAAGAAAACAGTGACTCACTGTGTCATAGGCTTTCTGAAGGTCTATCTTCACAGCAAGTCTTCTAGCCCCACTCTTCCTATGATAATTCCTCATTAGCTCTTGAGTTAGAAGCACATTATCCGAAATTTGTCTTCCAGGAACAAAAGCAGACTGATTATTACTGACCACCAAATCCAGAGAATCCTTAAGCCTATTACAAATCACCTTGGTAATGCCTTTGTACAAGACATTACAGCAAGCAATAGGCCTAAAATCAGCAACCATAGAGGGGCTCCTACATTTAGGGACTAGGGAAATAATAGTAGCATTAATTTCTGTTAAAAGCTTGCCATTATCAAAGAACTCCTTGATGGCATGACAGACTTCACCTCCAATAATAGACCAGGAGCATTTGAAAAACCTTGCAGAGAACCCATCAGGCCCAGGAGCCTTATCATCATCAATATCAAACATAGCAGCTTTAATTTCATCATTAGTAACAGGCCTTACCATAAAATCAGCAACATTTCTAGGAATCTTCTTAGTAAACAAAGTAGCAGGACAATTTATAGGTTTGACAGAGACATCACAACCCATAAAAGATTTGAAATGATTAACAAAAGCATCACCCACTTGCTCCCCTTCATAGTAATTGCCTTGCATATCCAAGATCCCATGAATTCTACTTCTAGACTGCCACCCCTTAACAGCCTTATGAAAGTAGCTAGTGTTTTGATCACCAGCAGCCAACCACTCAACTTTAGCCTTCTGCTTCAAGAATAATTCCTCATCCTCCTCAGCAATTTTCAAAGCTTGCAAATAAACCAATTCCTCATCCCTAAGAGCTTGGTTAGAGTTATCATTAACCAATTCTTCTTGAACCCTTCCCAATTCACTTCTAAGAATAATAACTTTTTCAGTTAAGTTTCCCTGCTCTAAAGCCAACTTCCTAAGAGGTTTCTTCATGCTTTTGAGCTTAGTAACAACAGAATACATCATACATCCAGGAACAAACTGCTTCCAAGCATTCTCAACAATAGGTAAAAAAGATGGTTTGCGGGTAAGATAATTCTGAAATTTAAATGGCTTAGGTCTCCACTGCTGCTTAACAGGAAGAGTAATAATACTGGGAGAATGATCAGAGACATAAAAAGGAAGAAAGTGAACTTTAGTTTCAGGGAAAGAGGACAGAAAGCAAGAATTGCCCATAACCCTATCCAGTTTCTTAAGCAAGCCATTAGCCTTCCCAGGAGTTTTATTCCAGGTAAATTTTAAGCCAGAAAAAGGAATGTCACTAATGCCCGTATTCAAGCAACAGTTCCTAAAATCATCAATTGAAGAGACAATATGAGAGGTACCAGAAGAGCTCTCTGCAGGGTCCAAAGTGGCATTAAAATCACCAGAAACTAACCAAGGCTCATCATTGATTGTATTACCAAATTTTTCAAGTTCAAACCAGAGTGGTTTCCTCTGAAAAGCTTTAGTATGTGCATAAACAAAAGTACAGTAGAACTTATACTTTCCATCTCTGGACTTAACCAAGCAATTAATGAGCTGATCAGTAAGACTAACAACCATAACATCAAAAACAGCAGGGTCCCAAGCAACAATAATCCTGACCCAGCTCTGACAATAAACATTATTAGCAACCCAGTTCCATGATCCAAAAACATGACTACAAACCTTCTGAAGACTCTGACTTTTAACATGAGTTTCCACAACACAACAAATGTGCACTCTATGCTCATTCATAATACTTAAGAGTTGGTTCTGATGCGATTTCTTCACCAAACCCCTTATATTCCAAGTAAGAATATTCATATTCATTGAGATTTGATAGGATCAGAATGGACACCCAATGCTTGATTGTCCACAGAGTTAGAAGCACTATCCAGACTCATAAACCTACCCATTTCATTCTCCTCTGAAGCCACCTCATTAATCTCAGATTCAGGCGCACTAAAATAACCATCAGACCCCTCAGCATCATCCATATACTCAATAAAAGCAAACCCAATCCCTTCCCGGAAATCATGAACCAAGCATAGTTTACAATAGAACTTTAGTTGATGATGACTCCATTTCTCCAAAACACTACTATGAGGAATTTGTCTGGTTTGAATACAACTTATTACCTCATCCTTCCTTTTCTGCTCAAGCAAATCATAGAAATCATCAAATATTTCATTTAACTTATCTACTGGTGCATTAGGCAATATATCAGGCGGTTTCACATGAGCCATGGTGCCAAACAATAGTTCTGACCCAGACTCAGCCTTTTTAATACCCACCAACAAATTTCTAATATATTTATTACAAATCTTCTCATTCTTAATACACCTCAATTCTTTCTCTTTGATAGATTCCACACGTTTAGTATCTTCATTAGTATCCACAATCATATCTTCGGTTTGAAGAGACTCAAACCTGTTCTGTAACTTCATCCTAATTTCCTTAACAGGAACATTAAGATCACTCCTATCAGTAGTCTTCTTTGACTCACCCCCCTTAACACTTTTAACTCTATATTCCACCTTAGGCTTGAGTTCAGTTCTGGTCTTATCATCAATTGCAGGGGAAACCACCTTATGCTTGCAAGCCTGTGAATTAGAACCAGCATTATTAACCACATTCTGTTTTAGTTCATTATTGGACCCAATATTCTTCCCCTTTGGAGCACTCTTAGGAGAATTAAGCCTACTGCTAGAGGGAACCTCTTTCGTAGGAGAATTCTGCACAGACTTATTTCCAGCTTCCCCTTGCTTCCTAGTATTCTTCTTTCCCACAGGTTGGAACCCATCATCCCCATCCTTTACAACCTTAGCATCTTTAATTACCCCTTCATTAATAACAGCATCAGTTTGCCCAGCATTCTGAACATTCTTAATCTCTTGTTCCTGAGTAGTCACAGGCCTAGTAACACATTCCTCCAAAGAATGACCAAACACCATGCAATACATACACTTAGGAGGCTTGGCCTGGTACTCAATACAAACATTTACACTGGATGTAGACAGACCTCCCAACTGAGGATATAACACACGAACTCTGTCAGGCTGATCTTCATCAGCCTTAATTTCCACCAAAACCCGAGCAAACCCAGTAGCACCATCTGTATTATCACATTTATTCTGAGTAGTTTTATCAAACAAAATAGGATGACCCACACAGCTAGCAACCTGACAAACACCCTTAGTATTCCATAGCTCCATAGGCAAACCCTTTATAATAATCCAAGTAGGAACTGTTTTAGGGTCAGATCTATCCATATTAACTCCAGGTTCCCACTGCTTAATACATAAAGGTACATTGCTAACCACCCAAGGACCAGATTCTAATATAGCCTTCATCCCAGCAGTAGACTCAAATTTGAATAGAAAAATCCCAGAACCATTCGTTTGTATATCAACAATACCCTGCTTCTTCCACATTTTAAACAAATTGAATCTTACAAACGCTAATGACAAATCACTTCCCACAAAATGCCCATATAGATGATTCCTATACAGCTGCTTTGCTTGAACCAAAATCTCAGTTTTAAGCATAACCACTTTCTCACCTGTTTCTAACACCACCGGAGGACAATACTGAAGCTGCTCTCTATTCCCTGCAGTTACCTTAGCATACGAACCTTTATCCATTTTGCTGCCTAGATCCTCCTCCATATCAGAACCAAACACAAAATTTTTAATAGCAGGTACAGTGCCCAAAACAGAATCCTTAAACCCATCACACTGCAATTTCTTAACAAAATTAGAAGTATTGTGAACAATAGCCATTCTAGCCTTCTTCATTTGTTCCCATACCGTTTTCATATTGATATCTTTAGAACATATAATACTCTTAGGAGGAGAGGATTTACCTAACTTATACCCAACATGGAGAAGAGGAGGCAATGATCGTTCAGCCAAGCAACTTTCAGTCTTAGGAACACTCACCTTAATTAGTTTCCTACCATCTACTCCTACCCCACGAAATTTGTTCTTCTGAATAGCCCTCGTATCAACCCTCTTCATCTTCTTTGTAACAACAGGAGCACATAATTTCACCTCACCATCCAAGTCAAGGACAATCTTAGATGAACTCTTAATTAACTCAGCTCTATCATTATCTTTACGTTTAAACAAAAACCTTAACTTATCAGACATGTTCATAACAATAGGATCATCTTTCACAAAGAAATTCTTCACTTGTTTAGCAGGAGAATCACCAAGCCTTTTAGCATAAGCCTTATGAAAAGCAGAATCCCCAATATTCATCGAGCAAACTGCTATAGCCTGGGCAGAAACAGTAGCACTAGGGACAGAATTAGGCCCATTTTTACCCCCATGCTCACAACTACTCAAATCATCAGCAGGAATCAAAACCTCATTACTATTCACAATCGGAACCTCATTAATATCCATACTACCCTTATCAACCATGCTCTTTTGCAATTCCACAGCTAGAAATTTATTAAACATACGTTGCTCCTCAATGTCCGATGGATTCGACAGTATTTCCATGATTGAAGGCTCAATCACAAAATCAGGACATATCGGATACTTAATTCGACTAGCAATAGATGTTAAATCCTTAGAATAGGTAATACTTACATCAACCAGCTCAGATTCTGAAACGTTGTTCACCACACCATCCATAGTAGTTACCTCAATACCATTCGCATAAGTTTCAGAGCTAGCTTCACCCGATCGGTGCTCAACATCATTCAGAGAAGCAGATTCAGTCTTAAGTCGAGCTCCAGGATTAGGCGAATCCCCTTGATTAGTTCCAGAGTCAGTACCATTTATCACAACATCCAATTTAGAGCAATCAGATTGAACAACATCACGACTAGAACGAAGATTATAGGACGGCAGCTCATTTCCTTTATTAACAGAATTCCCAATCTTACCAGTAGTACCTGGATCCGGAGGATCCCCTTGATTACCAATAGAGTTGCTCCATTTGTTTATGCGATCCGAGGACCTAGACATGATCCCAGAATCAGAGAAGCTTTGATCGGAAGAAATCAATCAAAGCCGAAGCTGAAGAACGCACGAAACCGAGAGAGAGAATCCTAGAGAGAGAAAGTTAGAGAGAGAAACAAAGGACCAATTCCTCAATGATGCCTTACATACACACCTTATTGGGCCATCATTGGTCCTAAACAAAACTTATTGGTTACATACACACCTTATTAAGACTCATTGGTCCCAACAGACCCGCGTTTCCCCTAACACACCTTATAGGCACTCATTGGTCTTAGAAACAACTTATTGGTTACATACACACCTTATTTGGCCATCATTGGTCCTAAACACGTTTATTGGTTAAATATACACCTTATTGGGACTCATTGGTCCCAAATGACGCCCGTTTCCCCTAAACACACCTTATTGGGACTCATTGGTCTTAGACACAACTTATTGTTTACATACACACCTTATTGCTCCATCATTGGTCCTAAACATGCTTATTGGTTACATACACACCTTATTGGGACTCATTGGTCCCAACTGACTCGTTTTCCCTAAACACACCTTATTGGGACACATTGGTCCTAGACACAACTTATTGGTTACATTTAAACCTTATTGGGCCATCGTTGGTCAGGAACACAACTTATTGGTTACATACACACCTTATTGGGACTCATTGGTCCCAACTGACCCAAGTTTCCCCTAAACACACCTTATTGGGACTCATTGGTCCTAAACACAACTTATTTGTTACTTACAAACCGTATTAGGCCTTCATTGGTCCTAAACACAACTTATTAGTTACATATACACCTTATTGGGACTCATTCCCAACTGACCCTCGTTTCCCCCAAACACACCTTATCAGGACTCATTGGCCCTAGATACAACTTATTGGTAACATACCCACCTTGTTGGGCCATCATTGGTCCTAAAACTGCTTATTGGTTACATACTCACCTTATTGGGACTCATTGGTCCTAGACACAGCTTATTGGTTACATACAAATCTTATTGGGCCGTCATTGTTCCTAAACACAACTTATTGGTTACATACACACCTTATTTGGACTCATTGGTCTCAACTGACCCCATTTTCCCTAAACACACCTTATTGTGACTCATTGGTCCTAAACACAAATTATTGGTTACATACACACCTTATTGGGCCATCATTGGTACTAAACACAACTTATTGGTTACATACACACCTTATTAGGACTCATTGGTCCCAACTAACCCTCGTTTCCCCTAAACACACCATATAGGCACTCATTGGTCTTAGACATAACTTATTGGTTACATACACACCTTATTGGGCTATCATTGGTCCTAAACATGCATATTGGTTACATATACACCTTATTGGAACTCATTGGTCCCAACTGAACCTCGTTTCCCCTAAACACACCTTATTGGGACACATTGGTCCTAGACACAACTTTTTGGTTACATACAAACTTTATTGGGCCATCATTGGTCCTGAACACAACTTATTGGTTACAAACACACCTTATTGGGACTCATTGGTCCCAACTGACCCTCGTTTCCCCTAAACACGCCTTATTGGGACTCAATGGTCCTAAACACAACTTATTGGTTACATACACACCGTATTGGGCTATCATTGGTCCTAAACACAACTTATTGGTTACATACACACCTTATTGGGACTCATTTGTCCCAACTGACCCTCATTTCCCCTAAACACACCTTATTGAGACTCATTGGTCCTAGACACAACTTATTGGTTACATACAAACCTTATTGGGCCATCATTGGTCCTAAACACAACTTATTGGTTACATACACACCTTATTGGGACTCATTGGTCTCAACTGACCCTCGTTTCCCCTAAATACACCTTATTGGGACTCATTGGTCCTAAGCACAACTTATTGGTTAAATACCCACCGTATTGGGCCATCATTAGTCCTAAACACAACTTATTGGTTACATACACACCTTATTGGGAGTCATTGGTCCCAATTGAGCCTCGTTTCCCCTAAACACACCTTATTGGGACTCATTGGTCCTAGACATAACTTATTGGTTACAAACACACCTTATTAGGCCATCATTGGTCCTAAACATGCTTATTGGTTACATACACACCTTATTGGGACTCATTGGTCCCAACCAACCCTCGTTTCCCCTAAAAACATCTTATTGGGACTCAGTGGTCCTAGACACAACTTAATGGTTACATACACACCTTATTGGGACTCATTGGTCCTAAACAACAACTTATTGGTTACATACACACCTTATTAGGCCATTATTGGTCCTAACCAGAACTTATTGGTTACATACACACCTTATTGGGCCATCATTGGTCCTAAACATGCATGATTGGTTACATATACACCTTATTAGAACTCATTGGTCCCAACTGAACCTCGTTTCCCCTAAACACACCTTATTGGGACACATTGGTCCTAGACACAACTTATTGGTTACATACAAACTTTATTGGGCCATCATTGGTCCTGAACACATGCTTATTGGTTACAAACACACCTTATTGGGACTCATTGGTCCCAACTGACCCTCGTTTCCCCTAAACACGCCTTATTGGGACTCAATGGTCCTAAACACAACTTATTGGTTACATACACACCGTATTGGGCTATCATTGGTCCTAAACACAACTTATTGGTTACATACACACCTTATTAGGACACATTTGTCCCAACTGACCCTCAGCTTCCCCTAAACACACCTTATCAAGACTCATTGGTCCTAGACACAACTTATTGGTTACATACAAACCTTAATTGGGCCATCATTGTTCCTAAACACAACTTATTGGTTACATACACACCTTATTAGGACTCATTGGTCTCAACTGACCCTCGTTTCCCCTAAATACACCTTATTGGGACTCATTAGTCCTAAGCACAACTTATTGGTTAAATACACACCGTATTGGGCCATTATTAGTCCTAAACACAACTTATTGGTTACATACACACCTTATTGGGAGTCATTGGTCCCAACTGAGCCTCGTTTCCCCTAAACACACCTTATTGGGACTCATTGGTCCTAGACATAACTTATTGGTTACAAACACACCTTATTAGGCCATCATTGGTCCTAAACATGCTTATTGGTTACATACACACCTTATTGGGACTCATTGGTCCCAACTGATCCTCGTTTCCCCTAAACACACCTTATTGGGACTCAGTGGGTCCTAGACACAACTTAATTGGTTACATACACA
The DNA here is from genome assembly GCA_039602395.1 of Deinandra increscens subsp. villosa. NCBI lineage: Eukaryota > Viridiplantae > Streptophyta > Magnoliopsida > Asterales > Asteraceae > Deinandra > Deinandra increscens. The sequence continues at coordinate 34,142,475 of JBCNJP010000006.1, forward strand.
CCTTATTGGGCCATCATTGGTCCTAACAACAACTTATTGGTTACATACACACCTTATTGGGCCATCATTGGTCCTAACCAGAACTTATTGGTTACATACACACCTTATTAAGACTCATTGGTCTCAACTAACCCTCGTTTCTCCTAAACTCACCTTACTGGCACTCATTGGTCTTACACACAACTTATTGGTTACATACACACCTTATTGAGCCATCATTGGTCCTAAACATAGCTGATTGGTTACATATACACCTTATTGGGACTCATTGGTCCCAACTGACCCTCGTTTCCCCTAAACACACCTAATTGGGATTCATTGGTCTTATACACAACTTATTGGTTACATACACACCTTATTGGGCCATCATTGGTCCTAAACATGCTTATTGGTTACATACACACCTTATTCGGACTCATTGGTCCCAACTTACCATCGTTTTCCCTAAACACACCTTATTGGGACACATTGGTCCTAGACACAACTTATTGGTTACATACAAACCTTATTGGGCCATCATTGGTCATGAACACATACTTAATGGTTACATACACAACTTATTGGGACTCATTGGTCCCAAGTGACCCAAGTTTCCCCTAAACACACCTTATTGGGACATCATTGGTCCTAAACACAACTTATTTGTTACATACACACCTAAATTAGGCCATCATTGGTCCTAAACAAAACTTATTGGTTATATACAAACCTTATTGGGACTCATTCCCAACTGACCCTTGTTTTCCCTAAACACACCTTATTGGGA
>JBCNJP010000006.1:34143740-34161414 GCA_039602395.1 Deinandra increscens subsp. villosa
TTCTTTCAAAGAATGCCCTTGTGAAGCTAGACGAGAAAATTCATCTTTGATAGCTTTAACACCAACTTCCTTATTTAGTAAAGATTCATCAATCACAATATTAAAAAAATTAGGAATCTTCACATGATCTGGATTCCCTTCAAAAATCTTTTCTTTATCAAGAAATGTAGACTTGGAATCAAACTTCAATCCTTTGCAATAATCAACCCCCTTTTTATTCTTCTTAGTCTTTGACTTTTGTGCTTTTCCAGACTTAACACCATCGCCTTCAGGAAAACCTTGCAACTTTTGACTTAAATCATCATTAGATGGCTTTTTCAGATCAATCACTTGATCAGGAACTGCATGATTATCAACATCTTTACTTGGTTTTCCATCTCGTTCCATATGATACAGATAATTCTGAAACACACTTGATGTATTGCAATTCTCAAGTTTTCGTTGAAGATCAAGCATTTCAATCTTTATCTCAAAAACCTTTGTATTAGCTTCCAGTAATTCCTTTTGAGAAGCAATCAATTGCTCAGACAATTCGTTATACTTAAGCTTTTGACTATACATTCTGTCACATCCAGCAAGAACTTCGGCACTAACTTTCTCTACCTGTTTCTTATAATATGCAACATCTTGTTTCAAAATGTCATTTTGACTTTGAACCTCACCTTTTTCTTCACGCAACTTTGTGAGTTCCTCCTGAAGTTGGATTATTCTATCAGCAGCTTCGACAGCAATTTTATTAACATTTTCATATTTCTGTTGAAGAGGATAACATTTTGCAAATAAAGCATCAAAATCTTCAACAGCCTCCTCTTCATTAGCTTTAGCTTTATTGCATTCTTCAATTAACACTTCTTTTTCTTTTAACCAATCTTCCTTAATTTTAACAAAAGCAGTACACGTTGTACACGAGGAAGATGCACTCTGTTGAATTTTTGCTTCGTAACCATCATGAATTTTATTTTTCCATTCCTCCAATTCTTTTCTCAGAGCACTATTCTCTTTAGATAACTTCGCTTCTTTCTTCTCTAATTCTTCAATTTTACCTTTAAACTTCAACTCTTGATCAACCGTTTTCTGAGTAATTGTAGACATATGTTCTTCACACTGTTTCTTTACAAAGTCCCATATCAGCTTTGCGTTTCCATAATCTCTGCCTTGATTTCTAAGAGTTATAGGCAAAGCTAACCGAACAAGTGCTTTGGCCTTTTCATTTTGATCGTATGATTCCTTTTCTTCAATTGAAAAATTCCATCTCATCTTACAGTGACCACCAAAAGTTGTTGGATACCGATATTCATTTGAAATCGGTAACCATAACCGTTTATCCAAGTCAACAATATATACTCTAAAATTTGTTGCCCAACCATGATAATCTTCAATATTTATCAACTTCGGCACATTCTGACTATGTCTCTCAATAAATGCATCAATTGCATACATTTTGAAAATTGTGAAATTGGATAACAAAACTTCAAACTCGAAAACGGAGATGTTAGAATTTGATTTTGAAAATCAACTTTGAACGAACAATGTAGAGCTCGTCGAGACGATCGATTTGAGTACTTATGGCTCTCGTAGCGATTAACGATGCAAACGTTATGACACTTTTAAGAAACTGCCAGCGGATCAAATGTGAATGATAGAGACGGAAGTTTGTCATTAATCGATGTCGAATGATTACAAGAACCGAATGAAGTATACATCGATTTGAGCTCTGGAGGAGGTTTGGACAGAACCTCCTCTCTCACTAAGACCACACATAGAAATGAACAAACTTAGAGATGATCAAAATACTAACACCTATTTATAGGTTGGATGGTCAGCGTACCACATAGGCTCCGTACCAACTGGTACGGGCGGACCACCCAGCGTACCATCTGGTACGCTGGTTAGTATGTTGACCCTCTCACATACAATAAACCCTATACATTCAATCTATTCTATTCGTACAGTAACGGCCACACACAGAAACTTGTCCTAACAGAAGAAAGCAAAGAAATCTGAAGTTTCTACTGCTCCAAAGTTTATCTCTGGTTCATCGTCTGCTGACAATGAGGAGTCTACTACTTCAAGCGAGAAAATTCGGTCTCAAACTGAATTTGCTGAGTCAATTTTCTATGAGCACAAAAATATGAAAGAAATCAAAGCTGAATTTTCAAAGTTTGCAAAGGATAGACACCAGAATGTTCATTCTGAGGAAAAAGTTATTGGAAAACATGTTGGTTTGGGCTTTAAAGCAAGAATGTCAAAGCTGAAGAAGTTCCTGCATCATCATCACAGAATATGAAGAAACTAAATATGAAGCAAGTGAAAAAGGAGGTCTTTAAAGCGGACAAAGTTCAACGTGAGAGATTTTACAAACTCAAGGGTTCAAAATTGATTTTCTCCGACAAAGAGTTTCCTCTTCACTACGTTGATGCAAGGAAAATTTCTAAAGTGTTTGAGAAGAAGGATGCGTCAAGAACCTTGTAGATCGAATCAAAACGCCAAATGTTCTTCTGATGGTTCTCATTCTCGAAGCCCAACATCTAAATGAGTTCATGATCACCGGCATCAGGTATATAATACTTCTTTTGATCATGTTCGAGGTATTCATGTGTGTGATTCTGTGCAGGGACCTAAACGTTGGGACAAATCTGAACGTATTTGTTATGTTTGTTGACAAAAAGGGCATATGGTCAAGGATTTTCCACTTCCTGCTTAATCAAATCAAAGGTTTCAAAAGAAACCAGTTTTTCGTAAACCTGCCAAGTCAACGTTCTTTGATGATTAAGGCAGATTTTTTGATGAATGTGAACCTACATTCTTTCTAAAACAAAAAAGTTTTATTCCTAAAATTCAAAAGGTACAAAATGTAGGTTCTTCATCACAGTCACCTGTGATTGAGTCATCAAAACCTGAATTACCAAAACCAAAACAATGGAAACCCAAGGTGGTTTCGAAGCAAAACAAGGACACGGGTCGACCAGAAGCAATCTGCTTCGGGTCATTTATGAAGTAATTAGTTTGACCAGTGTGCAGGTACTTCTAGAAGACCTATTGATGATTGCAAAGTGGTTTATGGAGGTGTATTCTGCTTAAGTTAAATTGCTCGCCATATATGTTTTCTAACCTGCAAATTTTCTGAAAGTCTAAAATCTGCAAGATATCCGTGTTGATTGATCAATTTTTCTTTCTTTATGCCTTTTCAATTGATAAAACCCAAAAATAGCGTCGTGTTTTTGTAAAATGAAAATCCAAAAATAGAGTTTTCATGTTAAGGGGGAGAAATGCATGTAAGGGGGAGAAATTATGAAAATGCATGTTATGGGAAAAAGGTGAATACATGCTAAATATATAAAGAAGGTGAATACATGCACAATATATAAAGAAGGTGAATACATGCACAATATATAAGGAAGGTGAATACATGAGAAATTGATCATTGGGAAATGATAGTACATTGGCTTACGTATCTGACTCATGGATAGAGTAGATGAAAGGGCCATAAGATCATTGTTTGATATGTTTGGTAGGCTCCGCAAATCAGAAAGTATTTAGATATGATATTCACTAAATACTATTTCTTGATCATGTGGATAACATCTTGATGCGTATTTCATGACAAAAAGAAAAATAAGTGTGAAAATCAAATTGAGAAGTCACTGTGTATACATGTGTTCATTTTGCAAAGATTTAAACTTGTTTGATTTTCTCTATTTTGTCAAACGATCGGACTTTCTCTGCATGTCCACAAGACCGACCTGATCGTTGTTCATTTGACATTCTGCTTTATTTTCTTTGGTGTTTCGTATAACTCATCGGACCTTCTCTGCGTGTACGGGAGTACCGACCTGATTGTTATTGGGTTATACAATTTCAACTTGTTTTATTTTTTTTATTCTGTTAAATCCGATGCCTTATCTGCGTATCGAAAGATCGACCTTAAGGTAGACGATTTAACGTTCTTATTTCTTTTTGCATGGAACACAGTTGACGATATCATGAAAATATTATGCTTTGTGAAAATCCACAAGTGTAATCATACAAAAAGAAAAAGCAAAAGAAAAAGAAAAAGAAAATGTCTGAATATGTCTAATAGTCTGGGATACACTGGTCAAAGCAAATTTAATCAATACCTTAACATATCCAGATGTTATGAGTATGGTTCTGTCTGAGTTTAAGATGGACAAATTATACCGGAAATCAGCATGGCTTATGTGCTTCAATTAATTGAAATTGAAGTATAGTTCAGTGAGTCATGACTAATATGATCCCATATAGTGATCTTTCTCATACAAAAAATAGTGTCTGATTTTGTATTGTAATTTCACTTCATTTCGGAAAAGTACAAAAATATTTTTGGTGTGTTTTAGTATAAGTTTGAAAAAGCAAAAATATTTTAGGTTTGTTTTGATATAAACTCACTAAAAGCTAAAAATATTATATTTCTGCTTTATATTCGATCTGATTAACACGTGATACAAAATCAAATGTTCAAAATCATATCTTGGAGTCTTGAAGAGACGTTTTGCGCCAAGATTATTTAAATGTTGAGCAGGTTGCTAAAGTGAAATAAATCACAACTTCAACTCTTCTAAAGCCGTTGATAAAGACCAGAGAATCATCAGAGTTCGTCAAGTATTCAAGACCATGCTACAATCAAGTTGAGGAGGAGTTTTTTCGAAGATTTATTTCATTGGACAATGGATTCTACACTTGAGGGAGAGGTTGATTGAAGATACAGATTTGAAGATGTTAAAGAGATACTGCACACGACGAGGGGGGAGTTTGTTGATACATGAGAAGTGCGTCGTGTGAAGTATTCAACCAAGGTTCAAGACCCAAGTTCAAGGCAAGGTTCACTGCCTGCCGAACCTGGAGTTCGGACCTGCCGAAGCTAGAGTTCGGAGAGGGTTCGGCCAGCAGCTATAAATAGTGAGCTTTGTCTTTGTTTTAGGTACGAGTTTTGCATAAGTGTTCAGCTGAGCGAATCTTAAGTGTGTGTTCTGTAAGGTGTGATTCTATGTGTTTTTATACGAGTGTTACTGATTGTAATTGTTCCTAGATCAATAAAACAATCGGTTAATTACTTATTTCGTATCCGTTATAGCTAGATTGAGTAAACGATCCAACGCTCACGACTTTTCAGGGATGCCTATACTGTCTATGGTGGCCCTTGGAATCAAGATGGATTCTTTTGACTGTTCGGGGCTCCTCATAGTCTGATATTCAAGGTCCTGGTGCCAATTTTGATAGCATGGTCTGCTAGAGTTTCTCATGACGAGTCGACTGCAGAAGCGATTGACTTTGCTCTGCAACATGTTAAAGAGAAAGGGTTGTGCAAGAATGGTGATGTTGTTGTGGCATTGCATAGTGTTGGGTCTGCATCTATATTCATGATTGTTATTGTTAAGTAACACATTAGAGTTTTGGCTAAGTAACACATTAGAGTTTTGGCAACTTTGATGGCAATATTTTTTGTGGCAAGTTTGAACTTCTTAACTTTTTTGTTTGGATATTGAGTACTAATATGCTATCTACTTAACGATTTTTGAAAAACCCTTACAAAAACTCATTGTGACTCCACTGAAAATGAAATGTGTGAGGACCAGATTTGAGCAACATGTTCTCATATGATTCATCACACAAGTGCGGAAATCATGTGTGATGGTCGATTCTGGATGAATCTGCATCAATGGTCACCCATTGATGATTACTAAAGCTCAAGAACACACACTAACACCAAGAACACACACAAAAATGCTCTCTTGAAGAATAATCCAGGAGTGCCGTCCCTCAATAGGGTTTTCTCAACTATATATATACTACAAGAGAGCATAGGACAAAAAGAATGTTTGACACACACACTCATTGCCTAGATTTCAGCAAAATATTCTATCAGCACAGACAAGTTCGCTAGGCATTAGACAAGTTCGCTAAGCAATAACAAGTTCGCTAACAAGTCCGCTAAGCACAAACAAGTTCGCTAACAAGTCCGCTAAACACAAACAAGTTCGCTAACAAGTCCTCTAAGAACAAACAAGTTCGCTAACAAGTCCGCTAAGAATGGACAAGTCCGCTAACAAGTTCGCTAAGAACAGACAAGTCTGCTAACAAGTTCGCTAAGAGCAAAACAAGTTTGCTGAGTTTAGAAACAAGTCTGCTAAGTAAACAAGTTCGCTAGGAACAAATCAAGTATGCTAAGACAAACTTTGAACAAATATGATATGTGTTAAACAAGTCCACTAAGTTTAATTCACAGAAGTTCGCTAATAGAAAGAAACAAGTACGCTAGATTCATACAAAAATGTTTCTAAGTACAAGTTCAAACTCTATTACAAAACAAAGTATCAAAACTAAATAGGAAATCAAAAAGGTCTTCACCAGCAATACTCAACGGTGAATAGTTTGTGTTGCCAACAAAGTAGGTTCCAACAATTTCCACCCTTGTTGGCAATGCAAACCCTTGAACTTAAGCAACTTGACCGAGCAGCTTGAGCAGGAATCTCCAGTTCTCTAAAGCTGCCTCTTTGTCTTTGTCAGAAAGTACTTTAATTCCCATATCGTACAGCCTCCAGAGATCTTGCCAGACAAGCTTTTTCAGGTCATTGAAGTTGTTCAGCTCGACCAATCTTCTTGCCTTATCAAGAATGACACTCGATCCATGTTCTTCTATCAACCAGCAGTTTGCATTCCCTAGGAGTTCTGTGTCAATTGTGAGTTTACCCATACTTGCAAGCCTTGTACACCGCCAATTTAAGAACATCAAAAAATAGTTGGCGTCATAGAATTCATAGGGTCTCAGTTGAACCTGGATTGTCCGCATCTTCTCATAATATATCAGCTTCAAATAGGATCTTGAGAGTAATCTGAGTTCTATTGCTACAAATATTCTAATAGACTCAGCACCAACTCTTTCAATCACTAGTTCATGAGTCATCCCATTGTAGTACCAGCTGTTTATTGGAGAAACTTTCTGATTCCCTGGGGTAGTCTTTGTCTTTACCACCTTCCCAATATCTTTGAACATTCCTCGATGAGGGGCACGGAGACGTCTTTTCTCTTCAGCAATTTGAGCCTTTCTCTCTTCTTCAGGATTCTGGTTGAATTTCTTGTCCTCATATGCAGATTTGATCAAGACGGCAGCTCGAATACCCTTTTGATGGTTAGAGTGGTTTACCAACTCCAGGTACTTCAGCTGTTTGAGCTCCCAAGAGAACAAGCTGAGTAGGGCTTTGAAATCTCCGAAGATTTGAACATATCCGTTCTGCCTTTTCACCAGAAATGCATCAAAGCCCTCATCATATTTCCATCCCAAGATTTTCATCCCATGATTGACCTTTGGGTTGCTTGGCATTTTCCTTAAGTTCTTGGCAACAAATTGTTGCATAGCCTTTAGGTTTGTTGCCATCTTTTCCCACTGATCATAGATGGGAGGGTTGTCTTTCCTTTTGAGTGCCTCAGCCCGTTCTTGCTCTCTATGTCTGATCTTTTCAAGCTTTGCCAGACGTTATGTCTTTCGATACTTTTCCACAAACTCCCGTAGACCTTTAAGTTTCTCTCTGTTGTAAGCCTTCTTATCAATGTTTTTGAATCTACAGTATTTGCGAAGTGCCTCAAAAGTCATCCTGTTGGTAGTGGCTTTAATATATTCTTCAGAATCAGGAGCTTCATCAGACGAGTTCTCATTTGGAGGAAGATATGTGTTGCCTATGTCCAGAATTAGATCTGAAAGATGATCTCAGATAGGGAGGAATTCAACAGTTTTGGTGGTGTCAGCAAAGATATCTACCAAAGGACCAATTTCAGCTTCAACAGTTTGATTTTGTGGAAGGTGTGAATTCAACCTTTCTTCATCAGTGTACAGCTTGGTCAACTCAATTTCAGTAAGACTCATCAGATATTCTAAGGAGAAGTTGTCTTTCATTAGAGATCTGACCATGTGTGCTATTTCAGAGGTGTCTTCCTCATCCACATCGGTGCCCTCCAAGTTTGTGACAATGCGGATCCTCGGTTCATCTGATTTTGTTGGCGCAGAGCGTTCAGGTAAAGTACTCGAGCCCTTTCCATAGATTACAGCAGGAGGATGGCCTGATTCATATCTTTTGAGTGCTTCGGCCTTTTCCTCAAGCAGTCGGTTCTGTTCCCTGAGTGTTTCTTCAATAAGAGCTTGACGAGACCTATCCTTCTTAGCTTCCCTTTTCACATGCTCCTCAACAATCTCTTCAGGAGTTAATATCCTTTTTCCTTTATCTTTATCAAAAGGACCGGGTTGCTCTGTGACAGCAGGTTCTGGAGCAGCCGATTCATTGGGATCATTTTCTTCCTTATGGGAGTCTGAAGAGAAATGTATGAAAGAAGCTTCAAATATCTGATTTTGGAGATCTTGCTCAGCAGAAACAACAGGATCAGTTTGATGTTCAGTTTCTTGATCAGCACTTATCTCAAGATTGACAATTCAGCATTAGTTGGAATAGAACCTGGAATATATGGGTTGATATCCAAGGCAAGAGTCTATGTAGTAGACATGACAGTCGAGAGAGGCACACTCACATATTCACCGTCTACTTCCATCTTTACTTGGATTGGAGTAGGACACGGAGGTTTCTCTTGTTCATCATCCTCACTATCGATCGTATCCAAGTCAATGTAATTCAGAGGATTAGCTTCGTTCATGAGCACGTTCATTCTTTGACCTAGCTCATTCATGTCGCCTTCGTCTCCAAAGTCTATAAAGTAAGGATGTTCTTCATAAGCTGCTTCATTACCATCCTCGAGTGTCTCAATGAGAATACCATAGGAGTTTCTTCTTGAGTACAGATTTTCAGCATAGTATTCCCTGAAATTGGACATCTCAAAATCCAAGAAGGCTGGATCGATGAAAAAATGAGGGACACCTTCGGTTACTAGAACCATGGCAGAGGAGGTAGAGGTATCAGCATGAGCAGTGGGAATGATCGAAAGTTGAAGAGATAAGTCATGTTCAGCTTCAGACACAGCACTTGTTGAACCCTCAATAGCAAGAATTTTGGCTGCTTGTGCAAACATTGGAAGTTTTTTAGGTTTTCAAGCACAAGTGCAAGCCTTTTGATTGAGTCTAGAGTCTCATCAACTGGTTCATCATGAAGGAGACTGCTGACAAAGGAATCTTCGTCATCAGAGAAGTTAAAGTCATCTCCTTCTATGACAGTGTCATCATCGATTTCAAAATCGCTGTCATGCAATGGGCTTGAGGTATCTTGAACACCAGTCGATTCTTTACCAGCAGGAATGGTAGTAGAAGATATGGGGTCTTGTGAATTTTCACCTACACTTCTCAGATCAAATTGAGGTGGGTTCTTTGGCATTTCATTCTCTTCATCACCGGTATCATCATCTGGTTTGTTACTCAATTGTTTGCCTTCACTTGACTTGGCTAACAAGTCCTTGAGTCTCTGAATTTCAGCAACTTGTTCAGCAATGACTTGTGACTGATCATTAATCTTTTGATTTGGCACTTGCAATGAACAGTTTAGATGGTCATTCTGACTCTGAAGGTTGACAATTTCAGCCTGAAGTTCCATCACCCTTTCAGATTCTGAAACTGATGGGCTGGTAGCAATAGTTCCAGCAAGATCAGTGGTGATGACAGCAGCTTCAGCTAGCTGCTCCAGTGGTCTCATATCCATATCTATTCCTTCAAAATGTTCAGCAGGAGATGGAGAGATTGTTGCTGCAGCTAAGGCTGTGTCTGATGGGGTGCCAGAAGAACTTACCACTTCATAATCATTTGTTGTGCCAGGCTTCCTTCTGACTTTGAGCTTTTCGGTACAGGATTTACTTCTCTCAGCTCTGATGAAGAACTTAGCGGAGTTGTAACTACTCCCACCAGTTATTGTCAGAGTTTTTAAGGTAGTCTTAAGAGAATACTCGGGAGGACTATCAATCTCATCTTCAAGGTTTTCTTTAAGATCATCCTCATCGAGAGACACTAAGTCTTCCTCATCATCCTGTTCATCCTGTGATGGATTATAACTTTCATCAGAGGATGATTGTCGTGTCGAAGCTGTAGAGGCCCTGGAATAGTCTCTAGTCCTTTGTCTTTTCCGAGGATGAATGCCCTCAGGTTGTGTGAGACTATCATCAGAATCAGAGGGGTCAGACCTTTCTTCATTATCGTCGTCGTCTCCTTCTCCTTTTTCAGACAAATCAACCAACATGGGACTTGAGGAGCGTTCAGCATGTTCAGAAGCTTCAGCCCTTGTACCCGGGAGATTCCTAGGGTTTTCAACAGCATCAGAAGATAGCCTGGATGAACCGGGGGGTACATCAGAAACTTGTTTGCCCTTCCAGTGGGATGTAGATTGGCGATCATCCATTTGAGGAGTTGGCGTGACAGATTATAACCTTCACCAGTGACAAACCCATGTAGAGCACATGCGGTTTCTTCAACAAAGTCATTTGGAGCTGCCTTTCTATGTTCAAAGGCAGCAATGAAGAAGCTGATTATGAACCTCCAGTTAATTGGGAATAAGGTCTTGAGAAATTTGTTGCTGACATCTGGAAGAAATACACCAGAGTAACCCATCCTTAAGATAGTTGATTGCCACTGGGCCTTTGTAAAAGTCTTGGGCTTGTCAACATCTTGCAAGTCCATGACTGTTTAGATCTTTTCTTTAATGATTTCATCATCCAGCTCTGCAGATTGAGCATTGCTCCAAAAGGCTTCAATTATACCCTTGTAGATGACATGGTTAATCTGCATTGCTGTTACCCAGGTTGATTGCTGCAACAAGTCAATTGCCTGCTCATCAGCACTTTCCCAGTTCTTGTTAAGTACACATCTTCCGTTGTGTAAACGACCAAACTCTAAAGCTTCAGCAGCTTGTCTGGGAGGCATTTGCACATAAAGAATTAAAAGATTATATCTAATTTGACACTAAATGAATGTCATGTCACACTAGACTCGTGATAGTGATAGAGCTTTTCATATATAGAATCAATGACATAAACCAACTCACATAGTGCATATACTCCAAAAATGATCACATGCAACCGGAATATTATGATTAACAAAGGCAAATGTCATAGGAAGTAAATAGTTTGTTTGTGTATCATTTAAAATCTGGAAAACAAGGAGCCAGATCTAAATCTCCATAAATGTTAACTTAAATGTAAGAGTTGTATAAAAACTGTAAATGACCCACAACTTAGATTGAACTGACCAAATTTTGACTTGTTATTGGGTCAGAGAGGAATTATTGAAAATTCTACTACTGAGACTCAACAACAGTCAGATTCATCAAATATAGGAGATTTTGGCAATCTGGGATCAAAAAACAATTGACTTTAAGATTATATAGCATCTTGTGAGGTTTTGAGATCCCAGTTTGTCAAGTTAGTCCACTAAAAGTGACATTGTGACTTGGTTCCACCCGAACTTGTGAACTCCTTGATTTGGTGTTTTAAGATTAGGATAAGGATCAACTAAGTCAAAATCAGCACTTTTAGGTTTAGGACAAGGATGTTAGGATGTAACAGGTCTATCCCATTTAAAAAGCCAATTTGATGCATGTAATGAGCGTCACACTTACTAGTCAAACTATCAGAACAATCCTTGTATATCAGTAATTTTCATTCAGATTCACAACACTTAAAGTTAATTACAAAGTGTACAAATCTCATATTGACATCAACAAGGATTGTCTAGAAGGAACAAAGTCAAATTAACACCTATAGACATGCAAGAGGTCCTAATGGGTCAAGTATTCAAGTCTGATCATTTACAGGACAAAGATGACAGTTTTTGCTTTAACAGATGAAATGGTGTCTTTACAAGTCAAATTCAATCCTAATATACAAATATAAGCACATATGGATTAAACAAAACATAGCCAAGTCACCAAATTTTCATTCAAGCAAAGATAGTCACATAAGTCACATAAAAACAATTCATTGCCAAATTTGACTTATTAAAGTCAACATGACCAAATAAGTGTTCAACCAGAGCTTAACTACCTAAGATAGTTCATATAAACCTTAAAGGTATCATAGATCACATCCTTTGTAGTTATGCTCTTAATAAATCACAAAGATGGTCAAATTAACTTAGATGGGTCAAGATTGACAAATTAAATCTAACTTTGTGTTAAATGAGTCCAAGATCCTTTCACCTGAGTTATGGACTAATTTTAGACCCATGTGGATCGTAGCTAGTCTAAACCACCAGTGTTAGGCTCAATTGGATGTCTACTTACACAAAGTAAGACTTATATATACATAAAAAAGAAACAAGTTGATGCACTACCTGATTAACAACATGAATGCTTATATTGAGAAAACACATACCTTTGTGAAGATCTATAGGTGACTAAGATCTAATCTAAGATGTAATGAGTTCTCAATTGTCTCAGGAAGAATAATCTGCTGGGATCAAGTAGTTTATGTTAGACATCAAGTAGGCTTCAAATAACTAAAATTGAATAAAATTTGCCCTTGTGTAGCCAAGTTTGAGTCTTATCCCAAATTGTCATTTGATAGAACAACATACCTTTTTGATGATCTACAATTTTCTAGGATCAATAGAAAAAGATGCAATTTTCTTGATCAATCTCTCAACTGTAAGAAATTCTGTTTTGAGATCTGACAAGCTATGTCAGACTTCAAGAATTAGACATAAACAGAAAAATAAAGGCAAATTGAAATTGATGACTTATTGAGAAACTTCAAGCTTAATCTATCAATTTGATTAATGAATTAGCTAATCAAAAGTTATTGGCAGATTCACAAGTTTAAGTCTCATCAATTTAGTCACGGACTATTAAGTGAAATAGATTCTGATTGAAGACTTAGATAAATTCAACACTATGTGGTATTCATTAGGTCAATCCAATCATTGAGTGTAAACAAATTGAAACTTCTAAGTTGTCAGATGTACACCCATAAGCATGTATGCACAATCTGATTTGTGTAACCTAGCAGGAAATGGCAGCAGCTCCCATTGAGTTCTACAAACTAACCAAAGTTTCAATAATTTAGCAAATTAAAAAATATTCCTAAGTAGCCTAAATAACCGAGGTCATAGCATTTAAAGTTCATAGTCTATCAATTCAAACAAATTTCATGGTCCAAACTAATCAACTAGAACAAAACAACAAACTGTTATAGAATATTCAAAGAAATTTCATGTACAAACACTTTCATCCATATCCCCGTTCACAACTTTCTCGGATTTAAAGAGATAAATGAGATACAAGTTTCACATACCTTAAACTTGAACACACGTTAATTAGGATCAAGTAAAGATGAGGGCATCTGTAATAACATCAATTTAAACCATTAGAAACCCAAAAAGGTTGAGAATTGGACCTACGGCTCATCATTATCACCGAATACCAAAATCAACCTAAATAAAAGTGAGATCGAACCTGTGTATGCAAGAAGAGTGTGTGAATAAACCCTAATTGCAACTAGAGCGACAGATTCGAGAGAGAATGTGTGGATTTCGATCGAACAGTGGATTGGTATGAGTCGCCGATTCGAGAGTATGAGAGCAGGTGTAAGTTCGCTAAGGCAAAATTCTTCTTAGCGGACTTCTCAAACACTTAAAGAAAAATGAAACATGGGAGAAGTTCGCTAAGGACAAGTTCAACCTAGCGGACTTCTCACCATTCAAAAGACACAAATATACTTAAGTTCGCTAAGAACAATTTGATCTTAGCGGACTTCAAGAAAACAACTCAAAAATTACAAGTCTTTAAACAAGCTCCCTAAAGGCAAACCTGTTAATCATTCTTAGCGGACTTGCCTCAGTCAGAAGTTCGCTAAGGCAAAAATCAAGTCCGCTAAGAGTAGAATTGTAACAAAAGGGTAAAATTGTAATTCTTAAAAATTACAACATTACAAAGATTTTAAAGAAAAACATGTCTGCTACCAGAAACCTACCAGGAAGATAAATTTTTGTATTAGTAAGTCAAGTACCTAAATTTTGACTTGATTGGTCAAGAAATTCCACAAGAACCCAAAATTTTCGATTTCATCCGAGTTGGGTCAATTTTCCACCCGAACTCAAAATTTTCAATTTTATCCGAGTTGGGTCAATTTTCCACCCGAACTCAAGATTTCATATTATCTTAAGTTGGTTAACTTCAAACCAATACCAAGATTGATTTTAGCATAAGTTGGTCAATTTTTCACCAAACTTGGAAATTTAAGCACTTTGACTTTGAAAATTCACCTATTTTTGTATGGTCGTGGTCAGACATGTTTAGAATCATACCGGTCAATTACGTGATCGATAGCACTTATAATTCAATTCACCTTTCGGGTCCGATACCCTAAATCAGATTGTCGGTATTGTTTGTCCACTTAAGCTCATACAAGGTAATTTTCAACTTGTCTCTTGTGATGTATTTATCATGTTTTCTGTCCAGTTCAGAGAAATATTTTGTGTGGACCTTATTAGGTTGGAAGTTAACAGTATTCTACCAATCATCAAATAGTTTTTCAGATTCAATCACACTTTTAAAAGTAATCTTTCCCCCTTTTCTTTAGTGTTAAGTGACTTATTTCAAGGATATAGTCATGAAATCATGATAACCCTTCTTTCATGACTATGGATGTATGAATTTTTGGCAGGGTGAGAGAGTCAAGGTCAGAGTCTCCTCAGCAGATGACCTCACACTTTATTTTATGGAATGATGGAGCGTAAGAACACAAGGTCAGTGATTTCTCACAGCAAATATGTCTCAGCTTTATTTATGGATGAGACTCAAGGTCAGAGTTTCCTCAGCAGATGAGTCTCATATGTTGGTTTTTGAAATAAGTCAACTTAATACTGAAGAAACAGAGGATGTGTGATTAGAGTTTTCTTACTAGTACTAATGAGAAGGGCAAATTTAAAGAATATGCCACTGTTTAAACTTCCAAGGTCCACATTTCTCAATGAAATTAATGTGTTATCACAGAGACTTGTTTACTTCTCAATATGTTGAGCCTATCAACACATCAAATGATAAAGTTACCGGTCGATTGGATCATATCCTATGGTTAGATCTACAAGACCAGAATCATATCATGTTCCTCACATTTTGTCTGACCACAGACTAAAGAATTTGATTTTTCTTTGTATTTGACATGTGTTTAAAAACACTTGATAAATTACAAAATTAAAAACTATTATTGTTGTTTTTGTCAAAATTTCAATGTTTTTGGTTTATCTTCCACATTGTAGGCACGGCAGACTGACACAAAAACAGAAATAAACAAGAAAAATCTTTTTGATCTTTTAACAGACACTTGACACAAGACAACCACAAACAAAAGCGTTTAGGTCAAATCAAGGTCAAACAATCCTGTAAGATGACTCAAGGAGTCAAAAGAACATAAGACCAAAAAAAATTAGAGATTAGAATAATAAAAAAAAAACAAACAAGCATAAAGAGAAGATAAATAACACTCCTAAGTTACTAAGCCAATGAAGTCAAGATACTAACATACTAGGGAATGGAAAAGGTTCAATCATAATTAATCATGCCTACAACACTAATCAGAAAGCTAAACCTAGACATATCAAATGGTTTAGTGAAAAGGTCTGCTAACTGATCATCTGAATTAACATGGACTAAAGTGACTAGTTTCTTCTCGGAACAGTCCCTAATGAAACGGTACCTAATCTCAATATGCTTGGTCTTAGAATGCTGAATGGGATTTTTAACAATTGAAACAGCAGCAGTATTATCTATATGAATAGGGGTACCCATGAAATTCAAACCGTAATCCAGCAGCTGATTCTGAATCCAGAGCACTTGAGAGCAGCAGGAGGCAGCAGCAATGTACTCCGCTTCAGCCGCTGAGACTGAAACTGTTGTCTGCTTCTTGCATTTCCAAGAGACCAGACGGTTCCCTAAAAACTGAGCTCCTCCCGTTGTAGACTTGCGATTGAGTTCACAACCGGCGTATTCACTATCTGAGAAGCCTCGAAGGTCAAAGAGCGAATCTTTGGGATACCAAAGTCCTCTGTTTGGATTGGACTTCAAGTACCGGAAAATCCTCTTCACTGCCATTAAGTGCGATTCTTTCGGCTTACTCTGGAAACGGGAACATAGGCAGACTCCAAACATGATGTCGGTACGACTTGCTGTCAGATACATGAGAGAGCCAATCATTGACCTGTATAGGTGCTCATCTACACAAACACCCTCCGGATCTTGATTCAACTTGTGGCGAGTGACGACGGGTGTAGAGAAGCCTTTAGAATCTTGAAACCCAAATTTCTTCAGGATCTCTTTCACATATTTCCCTTGGCTGATAAGAATGCCATCCAGTTTCTGTTTCACTCGAATTCCAAGGAAAAATGTCAACTCTCCCATTGCACTCATCTCAAATTTCTTCTTCATTAACTCCTCAAATGCATGGCTTAGGTCGATGTTTGTTGAACCAAAGATGATGTCGTCGACATACACTTGCACTAACAACATATCTTCACCAACATGTCGAATGAATAATGTCTGATCGATTACCCCTCGCTTGTACCCATTTGACAGCAGATATGTTGATAACCTCTTGTACCACTTCCTTGGGGCTTGGTGTAGACCATAGAGGGCCTTATCCAATTTGTAACATTTCTTAGGGAAAGATTTGTCAACAAACCCCGGAGGTTGTTCTACAAACACGTCTTCATCAAGCTCTCCATAGAGGAATGCCGTCTTCACATCAAGTTGATAAACAGTGATGTTCATTGATGCAGCATAAGTCAGGAAGATTCGTATTGCCTCTAGACGAGCGACAGGCGCGTAGACGTCTTCGTAATCAATGCCGTTAACTTACATGTACCCCTTCACAACTAAGCGGGCTTTATTTCTGGTAATAATTCCACTATCGTCTCTTTTATCTTTGAAGATCCATTTGACAGGAATAGGCTTTAAACCCATAGGAGGATCTACCAAATGCCAGACATTGAGCAGTTTGAATTGTAGTAACTTGTGTTCAATTCTTCAAAGAGGTCTAGATGGAGTTGTTGAAGTATTGTAGTCGTTCTACCCGGTGGCTTTGGCTTGTGAGACATCTTGTGTTGTTTACCCTTCAGACATGCCTCACAATTGTCGATGTGGATGAATTCCTTCTCCGGCACACCGTCAACGTGTTTCCCCCTAACAAGGCGGTTCATGTTCCGAAAGTTCACATGCCCCATTCGCCTATACCATAGTGTAGAGTCATCTTCTTATGCCTTAGCCAAGAAGCATGCAATAGAGTCAGTCGGCCTTTCAGCAGACATATCTAGAGCATACATATTCCCATTCCGTTTTGCTCAATATAGAATCTGATCTTCGGGAAATATTGAAGCCAGGTTTCAGAATATAACATTCACGATTATCAAAGAACATTGGCATTTTGTTGTCGCAGATTTGAGAGACACTTAGCAGGTTGAAATTTAAATTAGACACCAAATTTCACCATTAGTCAAGAGACCATTTCCTATTATTCTTCCACCCCGAACATCACCTCCAAAGGCAACAGGACCACCGTGCAATATCGTTTTGACATCATACGGCAGGTCCTTGTTCCCTGTCATGTGCCTGGAACAGCCACTATCTAAGTACCACGTGTTGGCAGCACTCTGGGCCAGTCCCTGCACATTAAAAAGAAAGTGATTAGTTTTGAGATGGACCCGGGCCAAATTGACCTAGGACCTTCTTCTTGGGTGCCTTTTTTG
>JBCNJP010000006.1:34161914-34202523 GCA_039602395.1 Deinandra increscens subsp. villosa
ACTTGCAAAAGTGCGAACTGTTCATGGCTGAATCTTAGAAATCTGACTATTTTGCTTGAGTTTTCCATAATTCTAAGTGAACCATTGTGTTTCTTGAGTGATTTCTACCAACAATCAACTCAAACAACAAGCAAATCCATCCAAAAGAGACAACTCATATGATTCACCCACAAGTGCGGAAATCATGTGTGATGGTCGATTCTGGATGAATCTGCATCAATGCTCACCCATTGATGATTACTAAAGCTCAAGAACACACACTAACACCAAGAGCACACACACAAATGCTCTCTTGAAGTATAATCCAGGAGTTCTGTCCCTCAATAGGGTTTTCTCAACTATATATATACTACAAGAGAGCATAGGACAAAAAGAATGTTTGACACACACAATCATTACATCGATTTCAGCAAAATATTCTATCAGCACAGACAAGTTCGCTAGGCATTAGACAAGTTCGCTAAGCAATAACAAGTTCGCTAACAAGTCCGCAAAGCACAAACAAGTTCGCTAACAAGTCCGCTAAACACAAACAAGTTCGCTAACAAGTTCGCTAACAAGTCCGCTAAGAATGGACAAGTCCGCTAACAAGTTTGCTAAGAACAGACAAGTCCGCTAACAAGTTCGCTAAGAGCAAAACAAGTTTGTTGAGTTTAGAAACAAGTATGCTAAGTAATCAAGTCCGCTAGGAACAAATCACGTACGCTAAGACAAACTTTAAACAAATATGATAAGTGTTAAACAAGTCCGCTAAGTTCAATTCACAGAAGTTCGCTAAGAGAAAGAAACAAGTACGCTAGATTTATACAAAAATGTTTCTAAGTACAAGTTCAAACTCTATTACAGAACAAAGTATCAAAACTAAATAGGACATCAAAAAGGTCTTCACTAACAATACTCAACGGTGAATAGTTTGTGTTGCCAACAAAATAGGTTCCAAAAAAATGACTTAATCGTCTTAACCAAAGAATGTCAACTGTTTTGAGATATATACGGTGGATTTTTTACTGTTTAATAGTGTAGTTTTGATGGTTTAGTAATTTGACGGATGGTTTGATACATACAGTGTAGTTTGACGAGCCGTTTGTAATTTAGACTACTAAAGATTAATTTGCATGCAACTTTTCGTTAATCAAATCATTTTGTATGTAATAATTATCAATCAACTCAATGGGAAATAACTTCTCATAATTTTTCGACAATATTGATCCCTACTAAGGATCTTTGCTCTTTAGGACCTACCAGGGGGTGTTGTCTGAACCCTTATAAAAAAGAGACACCACGCTTTCGGCATTGGCTACTTCGCCGTGTAGAAACCCTCACGATCCTAGATGCCATAAATCAATGTTGTATTCAACAAGTGTGACTTTTTTTAATTGTTGTATTTATTATTTTTATTTTTAACTCGTAAGTTTTTTTTTAGATTGTTTAAGTAAGCCACGACTAACCAATAACCAAAACAACTTGATAACATTAGATATTTAGATATACCTTATTGTTCTAATATCGACTATTTAAAATATTAAACATATTTTATTTCCTTTATAAATTTGAAAAGGAAAATTGGATTTTAATAATCCAAGTTATTACCAATTGGCCAATATTAATCCCAATGTCAAAATTGGCCTACATTAATCCCAATTATTAAGGTGTTGGATTTCATTGGACCTCCGTTCAGTTTTCCTTAACTCCGTTAGTTTTTTGCTGACGTGGCACTGATTAATAAAAGCCACGTGGCTGCCACGTCAGCAAAAAACTAACGGAGTTAAGGAAAACTTAGCGAGGGTCCAATGAAATCCAGCACCTTAATAATTGGGATTAATGTAGGCCAATTTTGAAATTGGGATTAATATTGGCCAATTGGTAATAACTTGGATTATTAAAATCCAATTTTCCATTTAAAATAGGAAAAATGGACGTAAATAATCCTAACTATTAGCTATTGGCCGAAAATAATCCTAAGTAAATTTTTGTACATAAACAGTCTTATTAATGAACCCCGTTTTTCTTAATAATCTTTCAGTTAAATTTTTTAACCCCGTTAGTAACGCTGACGTGAGGGGGGTAATATGTGAACTTTAAATGTTTGAGGGAGTAATTTATGAATTTTTAAACCTAAAGGTTTATTTGTGAATTTCTAATCCACTTTTGTTAAAATCTCCCAACCCCTGTCACTTTCTTCTCCGGCAACATCCCTCCCTCTCTCTCTCTCTCGTATTTCCGGCGACAACATCCCTCCGATGTCGTTCAACCATCGCCAATAAAACCACTGGCGTTGCTCCGTCACCACGTCGCCGCCACCACGGCGCAACTTGACCAGCCACCACCACAATGTTATTACCGGAATGAAATCCAAAACCGTGAACCATCATCGCATCAGAAACAAAGGGGTTTTTGCAGGTTTGGTCGGATGAGACTACTAGAGAAGCGAGGTGCGGTTGTGTCTCCTTAGGACCATCATCGCGCCAACATTGGAGTCGTGCCGCCGCTGCTGTGCTCTTGTCGGAACCCTATGCGGGTCCTTGCGTCGCCGCCGCTGCTGATCTCTTGTCAGAACCCTATGCGGGTTTTTGCGTCGCCGCCGCTGAGAAGAAAATGGGACATCGCCGGCCACGGCTGAGGTCGCCGGAAGCGACGCCGGAGTCGGCGGGAGCTCCCCGGTTTCTCCAGAAGCCATCGGGTCTCTCTCGAACCCTAAATGTGTGTTTGGAAATTAAAAAAATACAAAAGGAACCCTAAGTTATTAAAGCTTACAACTTATACCCGAAATTGAGTAAAGCTAGTGACTTGGACTCCACGTCAGATGCCACGTCATCACTCGCTAACGGGGTTAAAAAATTTAACAGAAAGATTATTAAGAAAAACAGGGTTTATTTATAAGACTGTTTATGTACAAAAATTTACTTAGGATTATTTTCGGCAAACAGCTAATAGTTAGGATTATTTATGTCCATTTTTCCTTGAAAATACATTGTTTTAGTACATTTCATATATGCTATTATAAAATACTTATTTTTATTTATTTGTTGGTGTATATTTTATTAGATACCGATCCGGTCTGTATTTTACTATAATTTTTTTATTCGAAATCGAGTCAGCTCAAATATAATTTTTTTTTTAAAAATCTTTGATTTTAAAACAGACTCATCATTACCTCATACGCACCATACTTCTTTCCACACCTTTCTTTTGACAGTTTCTAAATGACATGTCACAACAACCGACTACACGATGAGTGATGAGAATTACTCGAGGTTTTATAACAACTTTACTTTTTATAAATACAAGGATAAATACATCCAAATATCATAGAATTAGTAAATACCAATGTTGAGATGCATCCACCATGGAAGAAGATAGGTTGTATAAACACGAAGGTATAACACCCGAAATCCGCTTGATATTACGTACAAGAGATTTTAATGACCATCTTCGTGCTCCCTTGGTGCTGACCCCGACTCCCCTGAAGTCGAATTCATTGAGAACAAACCACTAAAAGGCCACGAGATAGACACAGATGTTTGCCTCTCTTCTCCATTTCCTGGTCCGCTCGCAACGCGGTTTGAGTTCCCCAAATCGCCCCTCGACCCTTCTTGCTCTTGGTTCATCTTTGATTCATCGGCAGGCAACTGGTACCGGCAAACGGGACATGAACTGTGAAGTGCGAGCCACGGCAAGATACAGTCTCCATGAAACATATGTTTACATGGCATTTTGCGTGCTTCCGATCCAACATCAAACTCATCCAAACAAACCGAGCATTGTATAGAATTTTCTTTGACTGTGACTGTTGGCATTTCCTCAACTGCCTCCTTTTGGGCCGGTGGTGTCCCGTACCGATTTGGGTCGTTTTCAGCTAATTGTTGTAGGAGCTGCTCTAAACCAGCTCCTAGAAAATAATCACCAAAAGAACCAAAAGCGCGATTTTGGGACATGTTGATTGAATTAACATGATTTCCGCCTTGAACAACAATGGTTTGGCTAAACGGATTGACGAAAATAACACGCCCCCCTTCGTGGATGTTGTGTCTTCCACCCTCGTTTTGCTCGGATTCAGATACCATACTGGCTCTGATACCATGTAGAAGGTGGAGGATGGCAGCAGAGCTCCTCCTCTGCCTCAATGATTCAAGTTCGGGGTCCAATTCTGACTCCGACCGAGGATCATTTTCTTGGTCAGATTCATTATCGGAGGCCAGCTGTCGCAACCTCCGGTGGTGGAGAGGGGTGTTAATCATACCGAGCAAGATTGGAGCCCACAATGCGACTCCACGGTCGGAGTCAGAACCATCATCTAGGTTGCGCTCATCGGTCCTTACGCTCTCCATTTCCTCCATGAATCCGCCATGACATAATGAACATTTAATTGATTCAACCTCCATGACTGGATTAACAACTCTAGCACACGCATAGCACCAATATCTTGTTGTCTCTCTCTCTTCCTCCATTTCTTTCTCTCAATCTATCTCTCTTTTAGTTGAGATTTCTGCAATTTTAATAAAATCAAGAAATACCATCAGAAATATTGAAATTCATATATTGATTCTCTATACAGCAAGCTGCCTTTTGAATCTTGAAGAATACATATGATATTAAAGATTCAATACCCACAGACCAGAACCCATAAATTCTTCAAAGATATCAATTTACAATAAAAACCCTTGATTATCTTCTAATTTAGGGAGTTAAAACATCATAATCATCCATGAATAAACTACTAAATATCATAATATATAAATAAATTGATGAAAATGAACATAAAATAAAAAACCATCTAACCTTGTTCTGAAAGATATGATCAAGGCAATAGAGAAGAAACCCACACCACAAATTATTTTTTATTATAAAGTTAAGAGTTTTTTTTTATTTCATAAGCTAATACGTGCGGATCGACATGCATAAACCATAAATGAGAGAGCACAGAAGAATCCAGAGGGTGCATGAATAAGCAAGCATAGTTTGACCAGAATCTAATTTATATATAATAATATTACATGCTTCTGGAAATAGCAACGCGTTTGACAATCCTATTTATTTTTATTTTTTTTTTGCTACCAATTGAATTCAAAAGAAGGAAGAAGAGAAATTACCAGGAGGAACAGCAAGGAAGGAAAAGAGGGAGATGGATTTGTTGTGATTTCAAATCTTCAAATTTAAAGTTTTTTTTTGGGTAAAAAAAATTGTGGGGTTGTTTGTCTCCCAAAAAATTTAGGGGTTTAGATTGAAGTGAATAGAGAAATTTGTAGCTCCAATCATCACACCATTATGCTTGCTTAAAGGAACTTGTGTCTATATTTAATGGATGTATTTATAACCCTACTCATTTTACAACTACTTATCTATTATATGCTGATATTATATTTGGTTTGGTATTTGTTGGTGATATTATAGTTAATATTTGACAATATAATAAATATGGTATTATAATAATGTATATTTGGTTATATCAAAGATTTACCTCGCTCCTTTTACACCCCTCCTTTAATCCCATGATTTCCTTGACTATCTCACATGCATCCCCGTCAACTGTTTCCTCCATCTCTTCGTACCGTCCTTAGGAGTGGGTGGATTTCGTGCAATATTTTCTTATGGTGTTATAAGTCACCCCATCTTCATTTCTTCATTGTGTTTCTCCCTCAATTTCGACCTCCGGTGAATTCCCATTTTTCCTCTGCTGAGTTTTGATTTTTATTGGATGAATTAGTAACGCTTCTTCTTGGTTGTTTTTCATCGCCGCTCCTAGGTTGTTGAGGTAATCGTTGAATAATTCATGGCTGAGATCAGAATTTGTTGTCCGGTTCGGAGCTGATCGCTGCTAGGGTAAATATCCAAACCCTAATCGAGTTCCATCAATTTGAAATCTTAATACCGACCGATCTATGGTTGTGCGGTGTTGCCAGTTCATATGACTCTTGAAGGTTCATATTTAGCGAAAAAAGATTTTGATTTTGGGTTTGTTACTACAGCGAAGGTAGAGAAAGAAGATGCAGCGGGGAGGCGTTGGCCGGAGTTGGTGCCTGATCAAAGATTTATGTGGCATGAACAATGGTTTCGACTATGTTTTTGATCTTTGACTAAGAAGTGGTAAGTCATGAGTACCGATGAACAGAGAGATGCTCTTGATCTTCATTTCACTTGATATAAAAAATTAGATTATAAATTCTATTGATTTCATGTCGATGTTAAGGAAATTTGAGTTCATTCTTGCTCTTCGTTTTCTTTGTTTTCTCATGTTAGCTCGATTACTATATTTCTCTTACTCGATTACTGTATTTCTCTTATTGCCGCCTCTATAATTTGTAGGTAAAGGTTGTTTTCCCTGTTTCGATTGCTGTTATGGACTGCATTTATGTTTTTTCCTCTTAGTGCGTATACTGTCCTTATATTCTCCTCAGTTAATATCTGTTTTTTGGTGTGATTGTGTAATACAAACTGGATATGCAAATTTACATGCTAGATTATCTGTATTCCGGTTGATAACTGATGGTCCTTTGTGCGTATTTGTGTTTGCTTATACTGATTTTAGGGTACTTTAAATTTTTTTTATTTTATTTACAAGTATATTTGTTTGGTTCTGAACAACATAAGTCTGCAAGTTCTAAGTTTATTCTAACAATGAGCAACATTGTTACACAACCTAATTAAATAACTAGGAGTGTTATATAAGATGTATTACTTCATTGAATTTTGGCTAGTTTGAGAAGTAATAATAAGTTTCTAGCGTGGGTTTAAAAGAGTGTAGAAATATGGAAGTATTCTCTTGGGGCATCATTATGTTTCATCTGACTTTTATGTGATCTAAATGTAGATATCTGGGTGAGCTCCTAATTAAGAAAGATCAAAGATGTGATGTGATTTTGTTATTTAGATCAAGAATTTGATATATAATGTTCAACTAATAAAGTTTCGATACACATATAATATGCGTAACTACCCAAACACTGCAGTATTGGTATTTTTTCGTTGTTTTGTTGTTTTAGACTTTTAGTGTGGGTATCATGATGTTTTGTGTCTATAGTTTGTTTGGTTGTTCGCATATGGTTTTTTATATGTAAAATCAATTAGGTTCATTATGAGAAAAAAAATATTGTTCAAGTGTTTTGGGTGTGTAGTTTTTGTTTGTTTGTTTGGTGCTTTGTAGACACTCTTTTATAGTTATTACACAGTAATTGTTGGTTTGTTCTATTACCCTTGCGGTCTGTTCTGTTGATAGCTTCTCTAATTAGTATTACGTTAACTCCAATGAAAACATATCCACCGTATTATATTTCTGTTTTAAAAGTGAACCTTTTTTGGTTTACTTTTACTTAAATGCATTGTCAAATACCTAGACAATCTTAAATACAAACTAAACATTTATGAGTTCCATGGTTAGAGGCTCATAGGTTCAATTCAGATTATGCTTGTACAGAATGCAGGTAAATAAGAGAAATCTAACTACCTTTGGAGTTTGGAGTTTTGTTGTTATGGTGATCAAAACAATTGTATGTTTCAACATCCTTAATCATTATTGGATTATTGCACTCTATATTATGTGTGGTTTCTGTTATTTTGTCATATACGTGATAATGAAAGCTTAGATATAGGTTTGTATAATAATTCCAGGTGCACTCAGTATGGAGCTAATTGGGCAGAGAATGAAAGATGGATGATCAAAAAGTAATTCAACAAGAGCATCTCCTTCTTAACATCAAGATACAAAGTTTATGAAAATCAGTTGGCTTCAAACCTTTCAGATTTTGGTGGGGAAGGTATGCGTTTGAAATATCTTTGCAAAACCATTAACTCTTTCACTGAGATAATATCGTTTGGACCCCCACGATATATAAATAACAACAAAATATAAAATAAATCTTCTAACTACTATGCATATGAATAACGTAACTAATGTTGTTTGTCTTTATTGGCTTTCTAACACTTTTATGCAATGAAATATATTTTATCATTTGTCGAGAATGTAGGACCAACTCCACTAATAGTTTTTTCATTTCCTACTAGACCTGTTGAGGATAAATCATTGCAATTAGACAATTTTAATTACTGATAATAAGTTCCATCAAAGCGCCACACAAATGGATTCTTGATGTAAACATGTCAAATTGGCTTTATTAAAAAGTCAAGTGTCAAAAGTAAATTGAATTGTTTCTGCATAATCCATTTCACATATTTGTAGATTAGGTTATTATAGTATTGCTCTTCATTCTTCGTGCAAGCGGGTCAGAATGACTTTCTGTAACAGTGAAGTGTCTAAACTAGTTTCAATGATTTTGGATAAGACATGTGACAGTGTAATGGTCAGGTTTATCGTAGTTTTGTTTTCAACCTAACAATGGGCTACCATTATACTTGGAAGAGAAATGGTTATGTTTGTTCATGAAATTCAGGTTCTCTTATTTGAATGAGTTTAATGATTTCAGAAGCATAATATATGGATATGTGTTATACCCTGAATTTTCGGCTGGTAATCCAGGATACAGGTATAGACTTAGGGCAGGATTGACCCAGGAATTGTATAACCTAGAATTTAACAGGTAATGCTCAATGACCCTGAATGTATCAGGAGTAAGTTAAACTCCTAGGATGTCATCATAATCCAGGGAAGTTCATATTCATTTTATTTTTGTTACATGTTATTATGGCCCAAGATAAGCATAATCCAGGGTCACCCTTATTGTACGAATAACCCAACATGTGGAAATGACCCTGCATGCTAGGACATTGTTACTAATGCATTGTGTGTCTATATCTTATCAAGGACAGGTTGAAGAAGTCTACCAATTGTCGAATGGGATGAGCTGGAGACTTATTTCACACGTGGTCAAAAGGCTCTAGCTGAAAACTCGGTCAACCAACTGAAAAAGACGTTGAAGAGAAGATCCCTAGAATATCGGACAAGTTGTTGAAGAGCTAGGAGTATAAATAGGACACTTAGTCATTTCATTTAACTCACTCGAGCTTTACACATTATATTCTCGTATTCAATTCTCTATTTACTCATTGTACTCAAACAATTTCGTGATCAATAAATTGGTAGCGTGTGTTATCGCTACCCGGGGTTTTTATGCCAGCGGTTCCTTAGAGACATCTAAGGGCTAAGGGCTTTTTCCTAGTAAAATTCTCGGTGTTCTCATTTTCATTCAAGGTTTCACTTGTGTTGTCAAGTTTCTTAATCAATTTCATAATTAAACTAATATTTTTACCCATGATTTAGGCTTTTGACCCTGGAATTCAACTATTGTCCCAGGATTTTTGCAAACAGTTTTTGTATCTTAATCCTAGGCACCAAACCTCACAAACTTATTTGGTTCAAATCTTACTAATTTTGCTTAAGTAATTTTTAGCCTGAACAATTTGGCACCCACCGTGGGGCAATTGGTGTCAATCTTTTGTCAAACTCTTTTTAGATTCGTCCTAAACTTGGTTTTTACCAAAATCTATCAAAAAATATCGACACAAATGAACACCTCAAATGTTTCGGTTTCTGCTATGACTACTTCAACAAGCGGAGTCACCCCACCGCTTCCAAGGTTTAGTACTTTGACAAGTGGAGTCACCTCACCGGCTCCAAGGTTTAGCACTTCAACTTCAGCTACACACAGGGACGGACCGACAGTTAACCATGAACTGATCGAGACTGAAAACACCCAGAAGATCCTGTCATGCTATCCAATAATGATATCCTGACCACATTCGGTAAGATGGAACGCCACATGGAACACCAACAAAAGGTGAACCAGGAATTCATGGCCCAATTGACGAGCATAAGTTCAAAAATATCCAGGGCCGCACCGATTCAGCCTTCTCCACTCGATCCTAGGATACTGAATTTCGGCACCCCTGGAAGCGATTCCAGGGTACATGAAGGTGTCACCCCACTGGACAGGAGATCAATGTCCTTCGCTGCTCAGATGACCCAGGTTGATTTACCCAGGATGTCCCCCATTAGGGAACCAACCCTTAATCCTGGGACAAATATGACCCGGGATGTCGGTAACACTCCCCAAACTCTTGTCCATTATGCTAGTACTAACAATTCAATGCAGGATCTAGGGATTAACCCATCAATGGAACGAGAAATCCAAAAACTCAAGAAGATGATTTCAAGTGTCCCAGGAGTTGTGCAGCCTATCCTTGAAGTTGGACCAGCAAGTCATAGGTTATCCTGATTTGCTCCACCGATCTGTGATGTGGAGATACCCAAGAGGTTTCAAACACCCAGCATGAAACCTTATGACGGCACGACAGACCCTGAAGAACATGTGGCGCAGTACCGTGAAAGAATGGAGGTTATCTACATGCCCCCTGAAATTAAGGAGGCGTGCCTATATAAAGGATTCGGGTCCACTCTAACAGGGGCAGCCTTGAAATGGCTCCTGAATGTCCCTCCTTACTCTATTACTTCATTTTCGCACTTGATTAATTTATTTAACAACCAATTCTCTTGCAGCTGTAGTTTTGAAAAACTAACTAGTGATTTGTATAGGGTAACCCAGAATGCAGGTGAAGCCCTAAGGAATTATGTTAGCAGGTTTAGCATAGAAGCCTTAGAAATCCCGAACATGGACATGGCAACTACAGTCCAGGCCTTCAAGATGGGGCTTAACAAAGACTCACCATTCTCTGGTCATGAACCCGTGTCACAATATGGATTAAGGTCGTGACAGGGCTCTACGCTTCATCAGGCTAGAGGAGGACAGGCAAATACTGGGAAAGGGTGAATACTTGTTGGAACTTTTAATAAGTGTGACTGACGCCATCAAATCTATTCTCGAATAATTCGGTTGAAGAATCCATTGTGATTTGATTCAGAGACGCGGGTTGTGATGCTCGAGGCTTGCAAGTTTGGACCGAAGACGTTTTCTTGAAAAGTCAACCGTTCGGGTCAACGGTCAACGTAAAAGTCAACGGAAGTTCGGTTCGAGCGAGTCAGGCTTCATATTAATTAAATCATCTTTGATTTAATTAATAATAATTATGTCATTTGTTTATTTGTATTTACTCATTTGTATGTGTGTTAGCTAGTTAGTGGGCTAGTGAGCACATGGGCTCTCTATAAATAGGAAGGGATATTTTCATTAGAAGATAATGAATAATAGATGAATAAGATGATGAATAAGTGATGAATAAGTGATGAATAATGAGTGATGTAAGCTATCATTTCTAGAGAGAGAGTCACACTTTGGGTTTGAGCTCAACCCAATGTGACCATGGATTTCAAATGACGAGTTTGTAATCATTCGGTTCGTTGTAATCATTCAGCAATAATCAATGAATCGTTTGATTTATTATTTCTTGTCATTTATTATCTTTGATTCTCTTCATCCCGTCTCCTTCATCTCACCTTTGTTCTTGCTCACGATCGAGATTCTTGATGTGAAATCGGTCCAGACAAATGGTATCAGAGCGGGTACCGATCAGATCTCGTCTCACGACGAATCTGATCACTCGGATCTTGATTTTGAGCTTGAATGAAGTGCTGATTGAAAAACCCACTTTGGAGACTTTTTCTAATTTTTCTTATTTTTGGAGCTGTTTGGATGATTTCTGGATGAATCTGATGATAGATTCTTGTTGTTGGGTTCATTTAGATATGATTTCATGCTCCATTTGTTCAAATCAATGAAGAAATCCGAGATCTGAGCTGAAAAAATAAAGCAGTTAGGGTTTTCACGTTTTTGGGGTGTTCTTGAAGATTTCGAGCTTTGATCTTGAGTTTTTGGTGTTATACTCAGTGTTTTTTGATGAAATAAAGCACTATTCTTGATGGGAAACGCGTTCCGGATCCATTGGAAGCATTGGTTTCGCCTGATTCGCAACATATTTGACAGATCTGGAAAAACACACACTTGACGGTGTTTGTGCGTGTTCTTCATGTTCTTGGTTATTTTCCAGATTTTTGTAGCTGATTCAATCTGATTTACTGCTGTTTATGGATTTTTTGTAGCCAGAATAGTGTCAGGAATAGCTAATCTTCACGAATCGTTCACGAATCTGTGGTCTAATCTCATTTTGGGACATCGCATCGCATCAGATTTGTTAGTGTTCATCATTTTTCTGGATTAGTTGAAGATTGCCTTGGCGATTTCACTGAGCATGAAGATGTCCTTGGCGATTTCATGGTTGGCGATCTCGAATAAACCTTGGCAGTCTCGTTTCTTGCATTGGCGACCTCGAATAAGTGTTGGCGACTTCGTATGTTTGGCGATCTCGACTGTCTTGGCGACTTCGAATGTTAGCGATCTCGATTGAGTTCATCAACTGGGTTTTTGTTCAAATAAATTTTAGTGGATTTCGATCGTATAGATGTGTAGAGGTTGAGAACACGAGTCCAACGGTACCAAAATCATCGAATTTGGTCAAGTAATAAGGAAGTTATGGGCAAATCTCGGTTTTCCGGCGAGTTGTTATGTTTTCCGGCGACATTAGGGTTTACGGGATGTTGAAGATGAAGCTTGGGGCAGCTGTGACGTGGCAACAAGCGATTGGACAGACAAGGAATGTCTCTCTCTTGGTTGTCGGTTTGACCCCAGAATTCCCTATCCGTTGTCGACTTTTCATTGGGCCAAAAGAGTCACATGGGACCACATGCTATAAAGAGCCGTTGAGGCCTCTTCTGTGATTGGCTCTTCAATTCCGAGTGGGCCCAACAGAATTAAATAACCGCTGAATTCAGCTTTGCCTATCACGTTGTGATTGGCTTAATAGAAAGTCAGCTTGGGACCACCTAGTCAAGAGATTTGTTAATGCCATGCGCTGCCTTTCTCTGATTGGGTCGCTCCATGGCACACGGATCAGCAACTCACAGCCATAGATCTTTTATTTTTTCAGCCGTTGGATCATATTTGAAGCTCAAATCTGGTTGGTTGATTTAATAACACATGGATCAAGGTTTTGTTGGAGATTTAAACCACTAACGAAATTTTTAATATTTTTCGTTAAATGCGGGCATTTTCTAATAAGTCTTTTACGAGACAAACGGGATAACGCCGCAACATATTTGTGAAAATATTTTAGTGGTCATGGATTTATTCCTTCATATTTCGACCGGGTTTCTAGTTTTTGTTCACGTCAAGACCATGTTAGCTAACGACCACTGACGGACTGGTTTCGCGTCTTGGTTAAGTTTGTGATTGTTTCGTTATGTCTCACTCCAAGTTGTTTAGCTGATGCAGCGCTGATGTCATCTAACCGAATTAACTGGAATCTCAGTTAAATATTGGAATATTCCGTTAAATCTCTAACGGAAGGCCGTTACTTGAATAAAATTTACGGTCTTCTCAGATTCATTCCAAATTGCACTGTTTGACTCAGAATTCTTCACGGAATATTTTTCCGAGCTCGATTTTCTTCACCCAAAATTACGAAGACTCCGGTTATGAATAAATTTTGCGTTTACGCTCGGGATCTCAGTTTTTCACCGATTTGACATTATTTTCGCATCCAACCCAGTCACGCGGAACAAGTTCAGTATTTATGGTTCATTCACAACTGTCAGCACCCGGCTTCCGGTTTTTTCACAAGATTGTCTGATTTCAGGATTTTAATACCGTTTTCTCTTCGGAACTGAGCGGAACGGTTCCACTCTCTGCATCTGATTTTCCGCTTCCGCATCGGATGTTTTCAGAGGGATCTAGAGAAAAGGGGGAACAATAATAGAACTGGATTATCGGGTCGATTATCAAAAGTTGGAGCATTTTCAGTGATTGATTGGTTTGTCTGATTCGGTTTGTTGTGATTTTGACTCCAATGTTCAGCATTCTTAGTATTGTACCCGACCGTGTGAACCGAGTGAACTGCAGCACTTGGATCTCAACTGGAGCAACAAGAATAGAAGAACCTTATTCAAAGGGGGAACCTTTACAACAGAAAGATTCGGGTTTATCAGTTTTTCTTCGAAGATGCACGGCAGAGCGGTTCTTCACCAGTATGACAGATTTGACAGCGTCAGTCAAGGGGGAATTGTTGGAACTTTTAATAAGTGTGATTGACGCCATCAAATCTATTCTCGAATAATTCGGTTGAAGAATCCATTGTGATTTGATTCAGAGATGCGTGTTGTGATGCTCGAGGCTTGTAAGTTTGGACCGAAGACGTTTTCAACCGTTCGGGTCAACGGTCAATGTAAAAGTCAACGGAAGTTCGGTTCGAGCGAGTCAGGCTTCATATTAATTAAATCATCTTTGCTAGTGAGCACATGGGCTCTCTATAAATAGGAAGGGATAGCTTCATTAGAAGATAATGAATAATAGATGAATAAGATGATGAATAAGTGATGAATAATGAGTGATGTGAGCTATCATTCTAGAGAGAGAGTCACACATTGGGTTTGAGCTCAACCCAATGTGACCATGGATTTCCAATGACGAGTTTGTAATCATTCGGTTCGTTGTAATCATTCAGCAATAATCAATGAATCGTTTGATTTATTATTTCTTGTCATTTATTATCTTTGATTCTCTTCATCCTGTCTCCTTCATCTCACCTTTGTTCTTGCTCACGATCGAGATTCTTGATGTGAAATCGGTCCAGACAATCCTCCTCAGGATTTAACAGTTCCAACAGGAAATCAAAGTCGTAACATCCTAGGTCATAACATTCTAAGCCATATTCAAGGCCCGATGAACGACGAGTAAACAATGTGGACCAGGATGAAGAAGAAGAATATCCTTCCCTTAACGACTACTGATTTGCTACTGATATTTCTGGTGTCATTTTTGCTATGCAGGACCTTGGAGACAAGGCAAGGTAGCCCAAGAAGAATGACAGGCCATCTACTTGGAAGGACAAGTCCAAGTGGTGTGCCTACCATGAGGACTTTGGTCACTAGACCGAGGATTGCATTGCCCTGAGAAGATAAATTAGCTATCTACTCAGCATAGGTTAATTGAAGGAGTAACTGGGAAAGAAGAAGGATAATTCTAGGGAGCAGAACCCAAAATTCATGGACAATGGTGCAAGGTCCCAGGATTTTGGACACACCGATGGCCGTCTTGAGAGAGCATCCTCACCGTGCCCAGATGCTAAGGTAATCCATTTCATTTCGGATGGTTCTGAAATCTTTGGTACCTCTTATTCTGCAGCAAAAAGACATGCCAAAAAATCCAAGTCGAATAGAGAGGGAAGACCCATGATGAGTTCCATTCAGCCAGATGTCAAGGAAATTACGTTCGGGGAAGACGATAGACATGATATCATAGACCCTCATCACGAAGGTTTAGTGATAACACTTCACATTGCCAACAACGTTGAGAAGAGGATTCTGATCAACGGAGGCAGCTTAGTGAATATAGTCCAGTTGAAGGCCTTGCAGAAGATGGGGATTCCACACTAAGAGATCAGTTCAAAATCCACGGTAATCGTGGGCTTCAGTGGTGAAACTAAGAATACCTTGGGTGAGATCAAGCTACCAGTCTATGTAGAAGGGCTCAACTCGGTTCAACGTTTCTGTGTTATGGACGCACCATCAGGGTACAACGAAATCGTGGGTGGGCCATGGATTCATGACAACAGGGATGTACCCTCAACGTACCATCAGTGTCTGAAGCTGCCAACACCCTGGGGTTTAATCACAGTCAATAGCGACCAGCAAGAGGCCAACGAATGTTACACTACGTCAATGAAAATATCCTCTAAACCAAGACAAGGATAGCAATTAAAGAAAAAGGCCCGGGAAGCCCTCGAAGCAAGGGAGCAAGACGTCAAAGCTGTCGAGTTGGATCCCTAAAATCCAGGGAAGAAAGTCTATATTGGAACAAATATTCCAGGGCCAATAGAGGAACAATTAGTACACCTACTCAAGACCAG
Source organism: Deinandra increscens subsp. villosa (assembly GCA_039602395.1). Lineage (NCBI taxonomy): Eukaryota > Viridiplantae > Streptophyta > Magnoliopsida > Asterales > Asteraceae > Deinandra > Deinandra increscens. Next base: position 34,177,719 of record JBCNJP010000006.1, read on the forward strand.
GATGTCAACCTTTGCTTGGTCCCATGATGACATGACAGGTATCTCTAAATCCGTTATTACACATAAACTTTAAATTGATAACTCTTTCAGGCCCATACACCAAAAGAGAAGAAAGTTTGCACCAGAAAAGAACGTCATAATCCAGGACGAGGTGGATAGACTATTAAAAGCAAGGATGATCATAGAACTGAAGTTTCCCAGGTGGTTAGCTAACGTGGTGGTAGTAAGTAAGAAAAACGGTAAATGGAGGGTATGCATGGATTACATGGACCTGAACCGTGCATGCTCAAAAGATCCATTCCCATTACCACACATAGATTCCATGGTTGACGCAACGGCAGGCCATGAAATGTTGACATTCATGGATGCCGCCTCAGGATTTCAGCAGATTCAGATGGAGCCCCAGGATCAAGAAGATACGGCATTCATAACACCAACAGGTATATATTGCTATATAGTTATGCCCTTTGGACTAAAAAATGCAGGGGCAACATACCAGAGATTGGTCAACATGATGTTCAAAGAGAAACTGGGGGACACGATGGAGGTGTATATCGACGACATGGTGGTGAAATCCAAGGTCATCAATGACCATGTCCAGGATGTTAAAGATTCCTTTGACATCCTGGATAAATACAACATGAAGTTAAATCCATAGAAGTATCATTTTGGGGTCAGAGCAGGCAAATTCCTGGGTTACATGGTAACCAAGAGAGGTATAGAGGCAAGTCCAGAACAGATCAGGGCAATTGCCAACCTACGATCACCATCCAGAACCAAAGACATTCAACGACTTATAGGTAGAATTGCTGCCCTAAATGGATTTATATCAAAATCCTCAGAAAGATGCTGGGAATTCCATGACATTCTGAAGAAGAACAAGAAATTCGAGTGGAAAGAGGAGCACGAGAAAGCGTTCAAGGATTTGAAGGCATACTTGTCCGCGGCACCCTTGTTAATGAAGCCTAATCCAGGGGAGCCCTTGTCCCTATACTTAGTAGTTTCCAGGATTACAGTAAGCGCAGTCCTGACTAAGGACGCAGAAGGTCAGCAACACCCGGTATATTACGTAAGTAAAAGTTTACTTGATGCTGAATCCATGTACTCACACCTTGAAAAACTTATATTAGCCCTAAGTATGGCATCTACTAAACTTAGACACTGTTTTGAAACTCATACAATTCATGTTAGAACTAACTACCCTATGGGAAGACGATAGACGTGATATCGTAGACCCTCATCACGAAGGTTTAGTGATAACACTTCACATTGCCAACAACGTTGAGAAGAGGATTCTGATCAACGGAGGCAGCTCAGTGAATATAATCCAGTTGGAGGCCTTTCAGAAGATGGGGATTCCACACTCAGAGATCATCTCAAAATCCACGGTACTCGTGGGCTTCAGTGGCGAAACTAAGAATACCCTGGGTGAGATCAAGCTTCCGGTCTATGTGGAAGGGCTCAACTCGGTTCAACTTTTCTGTGTTATGGACGCACCACCAGGGTACAACGTAATCCTGGGTAGGCCATGGATTCATGACAACAGGGATGTACCCTCAACGTACCATCAGTGTCTGAAGCTGCCAACACCCTGGGGTGTAATCACAGTCAATAGTGACCAGCAAGAGTCCAACGAATGTTACACTACGTCGATGAAAATATCCTCTAAACCAAGACAAGGATAGCAATTAAAGAAAAAGGCCCGGGAAGCCCTGGAAGCAAGGGAGCAAAATATCAAAGCTGTCGAGTTGGATCCCTCAAATCCAGGGAAGAAAGTCTATATTGGAACAAATATTCTAGGGCCAATAGAGGAATAATTAGTACACCTACTCAAGGCCAGGATGTCAACCTTTGCTTGGTCCCATGATGACATGACAGGTATCTCTAAATCCGTTATTACACATAAACTTGGAATTGATAACTCTTTCAGGCCCATACACCAAAAGAGAAGAAAGTTTGCACCAGAAAAGAACGTCATAATCCAGGACGAGGTGGATAGACTATTAAAAGCAAGGATGAACATAGAAGTTGTAGAAGCATATATAGTGTCTAATGCTAGGGCTTGTAATTATTATGTTTTGTGTAATCTGGTCTCAGCGGACCAGGGGCGGACCAGATGGTACGCCCGGACCATCTGGTACGCTGGTTAGTTGGTCCGCTGGACAGAATTAGTATAAAAAGGTTTTGTTCGTTTAGAGGAGAGTAGTTGTGAGGTTTGAGTTCTAAACTGTGTGTTTTTGTAAGGTGAAACCTGTTTACTTTCTCTCTCTAAAGGTTGAGCAATAAAGAAGTGTTATTTACCTTTGTGTTTACCGAATTGATGATCGTTATGCATTAGCAAGACCGTTCCTGTGTTTTACAATGAATTAGAATCAACGAATCGTCAGCAGGCAGATGAAATTAGAGGATTAAAGAATCTAGTGGCGGAATTGGTGTCTCAGTATCAATCTAAAGATCGTGATATTGCCAGTTTAAAGTCTAGAGATGAAGAAAGGCTCGTGAAATTGCAAAGTTACAACAATTATCTCTTTCCCTGGGTGAGCAGTTAAATCTCTTGCTCAAAGCTTTACCTGCTCAGGGGGAGAAGCCAAATACTGATGAAGGTTGTAAAGATGATGATATATTGAAATATTTGAATGATGATCCTGATCCTGAAGGAGGTGTGGGTGGTACTGGATCGGGTACTGGGGCAGCTGGTTCATCTGCTGCTGCTGGTCCGTCTACCACATCTCAGGGGGAGTCTGATGATCATGTTTATGATGTGACTCCGATTACAAGAGTTGAGTTAGGAGAAGGGGAGTTTGTGAATCCTTATACAAAAGAGCAGCTTGCTGCAATTTTTGCTCTAAATGTGGAAGATGTAGATAATGTTCCATTTGCTGATCCGTATAACGAAGAAGATTCAGAGGAACATGTTGATTATGAAGAAGAGCAAGTAGAAGTAGAAGATATCACTGCTGAAGAATATCCTACTGATCCGAAGGTTTATGGAAATTTTACTGATAATGATCAGTCGGGAGGTTTCAACTTCTTTGGTGAAGATGATGAAGAAAAGATTGATGAAGAATTGAAAAAGAAAGAGTCTGAGAATCAATCTGAACAGCCAGCATCAACCGAATCTGAAAACTTATCTGAAGAACAAGAGAAAAATATGTTATTTGATGCGTGGTTGAAAGAGCAAAGGGCGAAGAAGATGCTGGTGAAATCATCTACAAAAGATGTTGATTAAAAGAAATTCTTTGAAAGAAAAGGTAGAGAAGCTTCTGGCAGAATAATAAGTTGGATGTATGATTCTCAGCTTAAATGCTATGCAATCAAGAAGGAGTTTGAGATCATTTATCTGAAGTATGCAACCAGATTCAATACATTGCCAGTTTGTGATGTGAGGGATCTATCTAGATGTCCATTCCTGAATTATGGTAATGATACTTTGGCTAGAGTCTTCAAGGATAAATTGATTGAAGAATGTCAAGGAAAATTTCAGTTTTTAACTCCTCAAAGACCAAAGTTTGTGAAGTCTTCAACTGATGTCAACCCAAAAACTGGAAAGCCAATGATTGTAGTGAAATACAAGAAGCCATTTCAATTGAAGAAGATTCCGTTAAAGAAGCTTGAACAGGATTTCATCAAAACATTGAGATGGTGGTACTATGATGAAAGCTCTGGTGAAGCAGTGGTGGTGGTTAAAGAAGAAAACAAAGTGGTCAGACTTTATGATCCGATGTGGTTAATCAACTTGTGCAAGAATGACATTGACAAACTCTATCACAGCAACATTTTCTATAAGGCTGAGCATGCTGAACAAGCCTTACAATTTCAAAGGGTGATCAGAGTATGTTTCGCGTTCGGGATTTACGCGGGGAATAATCGAAGACAACACTGGAAAGAGACTTGATCAAGAGCTTCTGAAGACTAGCACAAGAAAAGGGGGAGTTTTTAGAAGCATATATAGTGTCTAGTGCTAGGTCTTGTAATAATTATGTTTTGTGTAATCTGGTCTCAGCGGACCAGGGGCGGACCAGATGGTACGCCCGGACCATCTAGTACGCTGGTTAGTTGGTCCGCTAGACAGAATTAGTATAAAAAGGTTTTGCTCGTTTAGAGGAGAGTAGCTTTGAGGTTTGAGTTCTAAACTGTGTGTTTTTGTAAGGTGAAACCTGTTTACTTTCTCTCTCTAAAGGTTGAGCAATAAAGAAGTGTTATTTACCTTTGTGTTTACCGAATTGATGATCGTTATGCATTAGCAAGACCGTTCCTGTGTTTTACAGAAGTGAAGTTACCCAGGTGGTTAGCCAACGTGGTGGTAGTAAGTAAGAAAAACGGGAAATGGAGGGTATGCGTGGATTACACGGACCTGAACCGTGCATGCCCAAAAGATCCATTCCCACTACCACACATAGCTTCCATGGTTGACGCAACGGCATGCCATGAAATGTTGACTTTCATGGATGCCACCACAGGATTTCAGTAGATTCAGATGGATCCCCAGGATCAAGAAGATACGGCATTCATAACACCAACAGGTATATATTGCTATATAGTTATGCCCTTTGGACTAAAAAATGCAGGGGCAACATACCAGAGATTGGTCAACATGATGTTCAAAGAGAAACTGGGGGACACGATGGAGGTGTATATCGACGACATGATGGTGAAATCCAAGGTCATTAATGACTATGTCGAGGATGTTAAAGATTCCTTTGACATCCTGGATAAATACAACATGAAGCTAAATCCAGAGAAGTATCATTTTGGGGTCGGAGCAGGAAAATTCCTGGGTTACATGGTAACCAAGAGAGGTATAGAGGCAAGTCCAGAACAGATCAGGGCAATTGCCAACCTACGATTACCATCCAGCACCAAAGACATTCAAAGGCTTACAGGTAGAATTGCTGCCCTAAATGGATTTATATCAAAATCCTCGGAAAGATGCAAGGAATTCTACGACATTCTGAAGAAGAACAAGAAATTCGAGTGGAAAGAGGAGCACGAGAAAGCGTTCAAGGATTTGAAGGCATACTTGTCCGCGACACCCTTGTTGATGAATCCTAATCCACAGGAGCCCTTGTCCCTATACTTAGCAGTTTCCAGGAATACGGTAAGCACAGTCCTGAATAAGGATGCAGAAGGTCAGCAACACCCGGTATATTACGTAAGTAAAAGTTTACTTGATGCTGAATCCAGGTACTCACACCTTGAAAAATTTATATTAGCCCTTACTATGGCATCTACTAAACTTAGACACTATTTTGAGAAAACCAGAAATGTCAGGTTGAATTGCTAAGTAGTCGGTGAAGCTGAGTGCATATGATCTGATCTACGAGCCCAGTACAACTATAAAATCCCAGGCTCTAGCTGATTTTGTGGGTGATATCAGTACTGACATACAACAAGAAGCGGACCAGGAGTTCCAGCAGCTTCAACAGGAATAAATTCAGGGTGCTGGACCTTTTTCACTGATGGAGCATCAAATGTCAGGGGGACAGGCCTAGGAATCGTACTAAAATCACCACAGGGGGACATGATACCCCAGGCTGTGAGGTGTGGATTCCAGGAAACTAACAATGAAGCCGAGTATGAGGCCCTAATTGCTGGGTTACACTTAGCATTACACTTGGGAATTCAACACATCCAGGTATATGTTGACTCTCTTCTTTTAGCTAACCATTTTAATGGGTTCTATACAGCTAAAGGAGAGAAATTGATCAAATACTTGGAGGTGGTAAAAAGAATGTCCGAGGATTTTCAATACTTTAATATTCAACAAGTAACAAGGGAAGAGAATGCTGAGGCAGATGCATTGGCAAACTTGGGCTCAGCATTCAAGGCACTTGGAGACACTCATATTCCTATAATTCATATATTAACACTAGCCATAGACCAGGGTACAGATACCTAGGATTCTAATGCTGCAGATACGATCCTGGTATCCAGTACCCAAGATTCTTCAACCCAGAAGGAGTCCTGGACTAGACCAATTATCTAGTATTTGTAGGAGGGCACTATCCCAGGGAACGAGAAGGATGCCCGCACATTTAGAGTAAGAGTAGCCAGGTACGTGATTATTAAGAATATATTGTATATCTGAGGTGCTTGGAGAAGGATGAGGCCCTGGAAGTACTCAAAGATATCCACGAAGGTGATTGTGGAAACCAATACAGGGGGCAGGTCCTTAATGTCCAAAATTCTGAGAAAAGGGTATTATTGGCCTACCATGAGGAAGGATTCCCAGGATTTCTTCCAGAAATGTGACGCTTGTCAAAGACACGCCAATGTCCCTCACCAGCCTGCAGAACCATTGTACCCTTTTCAAGCATCTTGGCCCTTCATGAAGTGGGGGATGGATATTGTTGGAAAATTACCCAAGGCCTCTGAAGGAAAGGTATTCATGCTATCTATGACATATTCTTTCTCAAAGTGGATTGAAGCCGAGCCATACGTTCAAGTCAGGGAGAAGGAAGTCATATCCTTCATTAAAAGGAACATTTTAACAAGATTTGGAGTACCATCCGAGATTATTTGTGATAACGGGTCCCAATTTATCGGAAGTAGAACCACAGGATTCTGTGAATCCTGGGGCATAAAAATGATAACATCGACCCCGGTGCATCCCCAGGCCAGGCAGAATCAAGCAACAAGATTATAATAAATAACTTGAAGAAGAGATTGAAAGAAAAGAAGGGAAGATGGGAAGAAGATCTACCCTTGGCATTATGGGCAGACAGGATTACATCCAAGAATGCCACAGGCCAAACCCCATTTTCCTTAGTGTTTGGCACTGAAGCAGTTATCCCTACAGAAATGGTGGTCCCGACATTCAGGGTCAGTAGTCAGACCCAATATTCGAATGATCATTCCCTGGTTGAAGACTTGGATACCCTGGATGAAGTAAGAGATCAAGCGGCTTGGAGGATGGCAGCGTATCAACAAAGAATTTATAAGACCTACAACACACATGTGAGGATCAGAAGGTTTAAGGTGGGAGATCTAGTACTTAGAAAGGCATTTCAGAACACAACAAATCCAAGGGACGGAAAGTTGGCTCCTAAATGGGAAGGTCCCTACCTGATTGACTCTGAGGCTGGTAAGGGGGCATATTGGCTAGCTAATATGGAAGGAAAACTAATACCACGACCTTGGAATGCGATACACTTGAAGGCATATTTCATGTAAGGCTTCCTGTCCCAGGATTCAGCTGCCCAGGTATGTGTTTAATTTTAAAATTCATGCTGGAAATCCAGGTCAATTTCTCTTGATTAATTTATTTCTTTTATTTCCCTTATATGTTTTATCTTCTTTATTTATTAACATTAGTCACACATTATATTTTATTTGAGGTTGTTATTCCTTACCTTGAATACACCAAGATCTATGTTTTGACAGTTAGGTTACTCAGAATCCAGGGTATCCCAGGATTCGGGGTACCCAAGATGCAGGTTATTCAAAAATCCAGGGCACATGGAACAAAGCGTACTCATGATGCACAAAGCCAAGGATAATCAGCCTATGTCTCCTAAGTTTGAGACTGGCCATCTCACTTCCGAATTGGGTAAGGCCTAAACCCGATCCTAAGGTTTGAGGACTAAGCTTCCTCCACCAGAATATGGGCTATCACGCCTCGCCTGGGACGCACGTGGCAATTTTTTCCTCGCCCGGGGACGCACGTGATCCAAGTATGAAACCCTGGGATTGTGGGATCATCCATGTTGATAGCATTGTTGGCAACCTCCCAGTCCAGGGACATATGCGGATCCATTAAGGTTTAAAACGATTGACGTGTTTTCAAGATGGATTGGTGCTAACGTACCAACTTAAGCCTCCGAGGACATGCCCTAGTCAGTCAATATGACTAAGAGGAAATCCCTAGTTTGCCAGTACGACACCGAGCATGCCCCTGAAATAACTTAAGGACTACCTAGTGACCCAAGATTATTGACCTAATCCAGGGTCATAACGGTTAAAACCCAAGTAAATTAACTACTTGGCTAGTTAATTCTAATTACTCTGTTCAAATGACATGAGACATTCACAAGACTACTAAAGCTGCGAGGATTCCTAAAATCCTGGGGGCAACCCAGGAATACTAAGGTAAACCCTAGAATGATTTCTTACATTAGCAAATATATTTCAAACATTTCAAACACAAGCATGTAACTAAAGACAGTTATATTAAAAGGCCCATCCTGGGTCCGGAAAAGCTCCGGCCACCCCAGGATGGGGACATGTCAAAAACCCTGGATTCATAATCCAGAGGTGGGGCATATTGTCTTAACAAAACCGGGAAACATCAACCGGCAAAACATCAAAGGCATAAATTAAAATTATTTTTAAAAGAACCACTAAAAACAGGAAGACGACCCCCAACCTTCAATTTACATTCTTGGTCGTCTCCTTAGCTTCCTCCACCGCCGGCACCTCCTCTGCTGCCTTGGGCTCCTGGGCTGGCGCCTCCCCTTCCTTAGGCTGGTCAATGTCCATGGCGTGATCGGCAGAACCCTTGGATGGAGTGCCCTTGCTGGTTCCAGGGTCGGCCTCAGGGTCGCACCCAGCAGGGATGGTCGCGCCCAGTTCGCGCAGTTTAGCTGCCCATTCAGTCACATACCATATGGGGTTTTTGAACCCCAGGTCCCTGGCCTCCTTAGCCATCTTCAGCCTGCATTGGAGGAGCGAGATGCGGGCTATTAGCCTGCCCTCGTCGCCTTTTGCAGCCAGGGTAGCCTCGTGATTAGCCCACACTTCCACGGCCTTCTTCTCTAGGTCCTGGACCAGCCCCAAGTTCTTGTTAGCCGCCGCCTTGGCTAGGTTCAGTTCCTTTTTCTGAGCAGAAACCTCTCTTCTAGCCGAGGACTCAACATCCTGGGCACGTTTCTCAGCAGCCCGGACCAGCTCGAAGAGTCGCCCAGCAATCTGCAAATAAAGGTAATTTGATTAAAAATTTTTAGACACAAAATGGCTTAACTATGCAGAAAATTCAGGGGTACCCAGGATTTACTTACTTGGCGAGAGGAAGCCTCAACATGTGTGAGCAGCCCAACAGCATCCATGTTTTCCAAGGGTTGCACGGTCACAGCAGCTGTAGCAGCCCTGGTCTTACGCTTCGTTCCTGAAGTCCTAGAGGAGGGAGCCTTGGGGGCAGATGAGGGCTTAGTTCTGACTGTGTCCAGGACCTGAATGTCTTGCTTAGATCCACCAAGCAGAAAGGCGTCCAGGTCCACGTCCTCAAGGTTGATAGGAGTAGCAGCAGCTGAAGGGCAGAAGCATAAGAAATCAACAAAATCCAAGGGTTAAAAGGCAGGGTCACAGGATACTTACAACTAGACATGCTGTGAGAAGTGGAAGAAGCAGCTAGATGGGGATCGGCCTTGAATTCTCGGTCTTCCTCAGTGATGGTCAAGAATGTATCGAATCTCTCGAACGCCCCTAGATTCGCAGGGGCCAATTGAACTCAAGCTGGGCACTACAAAACAGAAACTTCCAAGGTCAGTATTTGAATAACATACGATAAAATAGAAATCCTAATCCCTAATGCAGGTGAAAACAACCCTCTACTCTCCACCTAACTTGAAGATCCATTCCTCTTGGGATGGTTGATCTCTTGGCAAAAAAGAACTTTCCCTTCCAATCCTCATGAAAAGAAGTCCGAGGAATGGTTTGAGCATAGGCAAGGCCAGTGGCATCGAATTCCCTGTTGAGAGCCTAGGGCTAATTCAAGCAACCCAATCAGGGAATCGAATTCTCTGTTGAGACGGTTCAGGGTGCCAAGGATTCTCCGTACAATGGGAATGGTTTGAGCAAAGGCAAGGCCAGTGGCATCGAAGAATCCGGCCAAAAGACCGGTAAAAGGGTAGGACAGCCTCATGGAAAAAGGAGTGAATGGGAAGCGGACCCAGGTTTCAGAGCTGAAATCCTACCTAAGCCTCCTATCGAAAGGTCTGATTTCAGCAGAAGGAGGAAGAAGGTCGGACGACGATAATGTTGCAATGTCGGCGTCGGTGATGGTGCAGGTCTCTAGTTCCCGGCTTTGTAGGTAATTTTGATCGAGGAAATCCTCGATTCATGTCTTTTTGGCCAGGGTTTTCGATCGGATCTTCTTGCGGGTCATGGTCGGTGTTATACCCTGAATTTTCGGCTGGTAATCCAAGGTACAGGTATAGGCTTAGGGCAGGATTGACCTAGGAATTGTATGACCCAGAATTTAGCAGGTAACACTGAATAACACTGAACGAATCAGAATTGAGGTAATGTTCCAGGATGTCATCGTAATCCAGGGAAGTTCGTATTTATTTTATATCTGTCATACATTATTATGACCCAGGATGAGTATAATCCAGGGTCACTCATATTATACGAATGACCCAGCATGTGGAAATGACCCTGCATGCTAGGACATTGTCACTAATGCATTTTGTGCCTATATCTGATCAAGGACAGGTTGACGAAGTCTACCAATGGTCGAATGGAATAAGCTGAAGATTAATTTCGCACGTGGTCAAAGGTTGTTAGCTGAAAACTCGGTCAACCAACTGAAAGAGACGTCGAATAGAAGATCCCTGGAATATCGGACAAGTTGTTGAAGAGCTAGGAGTATAAATAGGACATTTAGACTTATTATTCAGCTCACTCGAGCTTTACTCATTGTATTCTCGTATTCTATTCTCTGCTTACTCACTGTACTCAAACATTTACGTGATCAATAAACTGGTAGCGTGTGTTATCGCTACCCGGGGTTTTTAAGCCGGTGATGCCGTAGAGACATCTAAGGGCTAAGGGCTTTTCCCTAGTAAAATTCTCGGCGTTGTTACTTGCATTCAAGGTTTCATTTGTGTTACTAAATTTTTTAATCAATTTCGTAATCAAACCTACATTTTAACCCAGGATTTTGGCTGTTGTCCCTGGAATTCAGCTGTTGTCCCAGGATTTTTATAAACAGTTTTCGTATCTTAATTCTAGGCACCAAACCTCACAATCTTATTTGGTTCAAATCTAGCTAAATAAACTTAAGTAATTTTTAGCCAAAACAATTTGGCGCCCACCGTGGGGCAATTGGTGTCAATTTTTTCTCAAACTCTTTTCAGGTTCATCCTAAACTTGATTTTTACCAAAAACTATCAAAAAATGTCAACACAAATGAACACCTCAAATGTTTCGGCTTCTGCTGTGACTACTTCAACAACTGGAGTCACCCCACAGGGTCCAAGAACCAGTACTTCGACAAGTGGAGTCACCTCACCGGCTCGAAGGTTAAACACTTCAACATCAGCTGCACATAGCGACGGACCGATAATCAACCATGAAGTGATCGAGACTGAAAACATCCCAGATGACCCTGTCTTGATATCTAATACTGATATCCTAGCCACATTCGGTAAGATGGAGCACCACATGGAACTCCAACAAAAGGTGAACCAGGAATTCATGGCCTAATTGACGAGCATAAGATCAGAGCTACCCAGGGCTACGTCGGTTCAGCCTTCTCCAGTCGACCCCAGAATTCTGAATTTCAGCACCCCTGGAAGCAATTCCAGGGTACATGAAGGTGTCACCCCACTGGATAGGAGATCAACATCCTATGCTGCTCAGATGAACCAAGTTGATTTACCCAGGATGTCCACCATCAGGGAACCATTCGTTAATCCTGGGACAAATACGACCCGGGATGTCGGTAACACTCCTCAAACTTTCGTCCATTATGCTAATACTAACAGTTCAGTGTAGGATCCAGGGATCAGACCATCAATAGAACGAGAAATCCAAAAGCTCAAGCAGATGATCTCGAGTGTCCCAGGAGTTGTGCAACCTATCCCTGAAGTGGGACCAACGAGTCATAGATTGTCCAGGTTTGCTCCACCAATCTATGACGAGGAGATACCCAAAAGGTTTCAAACACCCAGCATGAAACCTTATGACGGCACGACAGACCCTGAAGAACATGTGGCGCAGTACCGTGAAAGAATGGAGGTTATCTACATGCCCCCTGAAATTAAGGAGGCATGCTTGTGTAAAGGATTCGGGTCTACCCTAACAGGGGCAGCTTTGAAATGGCTCTTGAATGTTCCCCCTTACTCTATTACTTCATTTTCACACTTAATTAATTTATTTAACAACCAGTTCTCTTACAGCCGTAGCTTTGAAAAACTAACAAGTAATTTGTATAGGGTAACCCAGAATGCAGGTGAAACCCTAAGGATATACGTCAACAGGTTTAGCAGAGAAGCCTTGGAAATCCCAAACATGGACATGGCGACTGCAGTCCAGGCTTTCAAATCCAGGGAAGAAAGTCTGTATTGGAACAAATATTCTAGGGCCAATAGAGGAATAATTAGTACACCTACTCAGGACCAGGATGTCAACCTTTGCTTGGTCCCATGAAGACATGAGAGTTATTTCTAAATCTGTTATAACAAATAAACTTGGAATTGATAACTCTTTCAGGCCCATACACCAAAAGAGGAGAAAGTTTGCACCAGAAAAGAACGTCATAATCCAGGACGAGGTGGATAGACTACTGAAAGCAAGGATGATCAGAGAAGTAAACTTTCCCAGGTGGTTAGCCAACGTAGTGGTAGTAGGAAAAAAATGGTAAATGGAGGGTATGCGTAGATTACACGGACCTGAACCGTGCATGCCCGAAAGATCCGTTCCCACTGCCACACATAGATTCCATGGTCGACGCAACGGCATGCCATGAAATGTTGACTTTCATGGATGCCTCCTCAGGATTTCAGCAGATTCAGATGGAACCCTAGGATCAAGAAGATACAGCATTCATAACACCAACAGGTATATATTGCTATATAGTTATGCCCTTTGGACACAAAATGGAGGGGCAATGTACCAGAGATTGGTTAATATAATGTTCAAAGAAAAACTGGGGGACACGATGGAAGTGTATATCGACGACATGGTGGTGAAATCCAGGGTCATCAGGGACCATGTCCAGGATGTTAAGGATTCCTTTGACATCCTGGATAGATACAACATGAAGCTAAATCCTATAAAATGCCATTTCATGGTTGGAGCAAGCAAATTCCTGGGATGCATGGTAACCAAAAGAGGTATAGAGGCGAGTCCAGAGCAGATCAAAGCAATTGCTAACCTACAATCACCATCCAGCACCAAGGATGTTCAAAGGCTTACAGGTAGAATTGCTGCCCTGGACAGATTTATATCAAAATCCTCGGAAAGATGCAGGGAATTCTATGACATCTTGAAGAAGAATAATAAATTCGAATGGAAGGAAGAGCACGAGAAGGTGTTTCAGGATTTGAAGGCATATTTGTCCACGGCACCCTTGTTGATGAAGCGTAATGCAGGGGAGCCCTTGTCCCTATTGTTATACCCTGAATTTTCGGCTCGTAATCCAGGGTACATTTATAGGCTTAGGGCAGAGTTGACCCAGGAATTGTGTGACCCAGAATTTAACAGGTAATGCTTAGTAACCCTGAATGTGCCAGAACTGAGATAAATTCCCAGGATGTCGTCGTAACCCAGGGAAGTTTACATTTATTTTATTTTTGTCATATATTATTATGGCCCAGGATGAGTATAATCCAGGGTCACTGTTATAGTACAAATGACCCAGCATGTGGAGATGACCCTGCATGCTAGGATGTTGTTACTAACGAATTTTGTGCCTATATCTGATCAAGGAAAGGTTGACGAAGTCAATCAACAGTCGAATGGAATGCGTTGAAGACTTATTTCGCTCGTGGTTAACGAGTGTTAGCTGGAAACTCGGTAAACTAACTAAAAAAGACTTTGGAGAGAAGATACCTGGAATATCGGACAAGTTGTTGAAGAGTTAGGAGTATAAATAGGACATTTAGTCATTTCTTTCAGCTCACTCGAGCTTTACTCATTGTATTCTCATATTCGATTCTCTGCTTATTCACTGTACTCACACATTTACGTGATCAATAAATTGGTAGCGTGTGTAATCGCTACCCGGGGTTTTTATGCCGGTGGTGCCTTACAGACATCTAAGGGCTAAGGGGTTTTCCCTAGTAAAATTCTCGGTGTTTCTACTTGCATTCAAGGTTTCATTTGTGTTATTAAATTTTATAATCAATTTCGCAATTATACCTACATTTTAACCGAGGACTTTGGTTGTCGTCCCTGGAATTCAGTTGTTGTCCCAGGATTTTTACAAGCCGTTTTCGTATCTTAATCCTAGGCACCAAACCTCACAATCTAATTTGGTTCATATCTTGCTAAATCAACTTAAGTAATTTTTAGCCAAAACAATTTGGCGCCCACCGTGGGGCAATTGGTGTCAATTTTTTGTCAAACTCTTTTCAGATTTATCCTAAACTTGATTTTTACCAAAATCTATCAAAAAATGTCGACATAAATGAAGACCTCAAATGTTTCGGTTTCTGCTGTAACTACTTCAACAACTGGAGTTACCCAACCGGGTCCAAGGACCACTATTTCGACAAGTGGAGTCACCTCATCGGCTCCAAGGTTCAGCACTTCAACTTCAAGTACTCACAGCGACGGACTGGTAGTCAAACATGAAGTGATCGAGACTGAGAACATCCCGGATGACCCCGTCCTGATATCTACCTAATATCTTAGCCACATTCGGTAAGATGGAGCGCCACATGGAACTCCAACAAAAGGTGAACAAGGAATTCATGGCCCAATTGACGAGCATAAGGTCAGAGCTACCCAGGGCTACGTTGGTTCAGCCTTCTACACTCGACCCCGGAATTCTGAATTTCAGCACCCCCAAAAAAAATTCCAGGGTACATGAAGGCGTCATCTCACTGGATAGGAGATCAACATCCTATGCCGCTCAGATGACCCAAGCTGATTTACCCCGGATGTCCACCATCAGGGAACCATTCGTTAATCCTGGGACAAATACGACCCGGGATGTCGGTAACACTCCTCAAACATTCATCCATTTTGCTAATACTAACAGTTCAGTGCAGGATCCAGGGATTAGCCCATCAATGGAACGAGAAATCCAAAAGCTCAAGCAGATGATCTCGAGTGTCCCAGGAGTTGTACAACCTATCCCTGAAGTTGGACCATCGAGTCATAGATTGTCCAAGTTTGCTCCACCAACCTGTGACGTGGAGATACCCAAAAGGTTTCAAACACTAAGCATGAAACCTTATGACGGCACGACAGACGCTGAAGAACATGTGGCGCAGTACCGTGAAAGAATGGAGGTTATCTACATGCCCCCTGAAATTAAGGAGGCATGCTTGTGTAAAGGATTCGGGTCTACCCTGACAAGGGCAGCCTTGAAATAGCTCCTGAATGTTCCCCCTTACTCTATTACTTCATTTTCACACTTAATTAATTTATTTAACAACCAGGTCTCTTGTAGTCGTTGCTTTGAAAAACTAACAAGTGATTTATATAGGGTAACCCAGAATGCAGGTGAAACCCTACGGAATTACGTCAGCAGGTTTAGCAGAGAAGCCTTGGAAATCCCGAACATGGACATGGCGACTGCGGTCCAGGCTTTCAAGATGGGACTTAGCAAAAACTCACCATTCTATGAAGACCTGGTCATGAACCCGTGCAACAGGATGGATGAAGTTCGTTATAGTGCTCTACGCTTCATCAGGCTGGAAATCAGAGTCCTCACATCCTAGGTCACAGCGATCTAAGCCATCTTAATGCCCGACGAACGTCGCGTGAACAGTGTGGACCAGGATGAGGAAGAAGAAGAATATCCTTCCCTTAATGATTATTGCTTTACTACTGATATTTCTGGTGTAATGTTTGCTATGGAGGACCTTGGAGACAAAGCAAGGTGGCCCAAGAAGAACGATAGGCCTTCTACTTGGAAGGACAAGTCCAAGTGGTGTGCCTACCATGAAGACTTTGGTCACCAGACCAAGGATTGCATGGTCCTGATGAGAGAAATCAGCTATCTACTTAGCAAAGGTTACTTGAAGGAGCTCCTAGGAAAGAAGAAGGATAAATCCAGGGAGCAGAACCCAAAATCCAGGGACAATGTGCAAGGCCCCAGGATTCTGGACACGTCGACGGTCGCCTTGAGAGAGCATCCTCACCACCCCCAGATACTAAGGTAATCCACTTCATTTCTGGTGGTTCTGATATTTGTGGTAGCTCTTATTCTGCAGCGAAAAGACATGTCAAAGTGTAGAAGCATATCCCTATGCTATGAGTGTCTCGTGTATTGTATCTATGTGAGTGTGTCTGAGTATGCGTTGTGGTAGAAATGTCTTTAGTGGCGTGCCACATGGTCCGGCGGACCATGTTATCCGGCGTACCAGTTTGGTACGCTGGGTGGTTAGTCACTTAGTATAAATAGGTAGTGTTAGAATAAGAGCTTAACACTTCTGAACACTTCTGTTATTTCCCACACTTTCTGTGTGTATTTCTAGAGAGAGAAACTAGAGAGCTTGTGTTTGTAATCTTCAAGTGATTCAATACAAAATCTCTTATTTACATCCGTGTTTACTATCATTGACCAAAGCATGCAGTAGTAAGATCGTATCTCGTTTCTACAAGTGGTATCAGAGCTATTGGTTGCTCTATTGCTGTGTTTTTTTATCATTTTTCGGATTTTTAGAGAGAGAAAGTTTGGGTTTCTTCACGTTTTCATCAAATTCTTCCAATTTCGAGTGTTTCTGAGATCAAATTCAGGCTTCAAAAGTTGCAAAATCGAAAAATCATTCGATTACAGCTTGGTCCGAAGGTCGAAATTCTGGTCCGCCGGATGAATTTTCTGGTCCGCTACTTGGTCCGCCCGTGTATCTTCATCGAGATCTGATCCGCTGATCTGGTCCGTGTAGGCAATCTTCATAATTCTGATCCGTGGCAGTTTCAGTGTACCATCTGATCCGCGACAGTTATTTCAGCGTACCATATGGTCCGCTGGCTGTAATCTGATCCGCTGGTTAATCTGATCCGGCTGTGGTCCGCAAGTACAAATCTGGTTCGCCTGTTTGATTTGATCCAGAACTGGTCCGTTGATTTTGATTTGGTCCGCTGCAGAAAAGTGACCTTCACTAAAACTGACGTAACTTGCAAAAGCGTTAAGAGTTACGGAACCCAATACCAGTCAAAACATTCGTCTCGACGAGATCTAGGACATGTACCTTCCTAGGGCCAGTACCGTCCAGTTTTGTTCCCCAAAATCCGCTTGGAAGACCTTCGTTTTTGAGTTCGAAGTTTTTGAAGTATTATTTTCGGTGAAAAATGTCTGATTTTCAAGCATTTGCGGCTATGCAAAGCATGGTACAAGCTATGCTCAATTTTGATAATGAAATAGGAACAAGTCAGAAAGTTCCAAAGTTGTTAAAATTGGAAGATTATCAAAATTGGAAGCAACGTTTTTCTGCATACATTAGCACAAATGATATTGATTTATGGATTCTGATTCGAAAGCTGTATGTGCGTCCAACTGACAATGGAGAATATAAAGAGATTCAAGATTTTGATAAGGATGAAAGAAAAAGTTATGAACTTGAACAAAAAGTTTATGGTTATCTTACCATGGCTTTACCTACCGAGTTGTTGCATCAATTCAGTAATTGCAAGAAAGCTAAACAGTTATGGGATGCTTTATCTGCTCGATGTGAAGGCAATGATCAATATAAGAAGAGTAGATGAAAAGTTTTGAACAAGGAGTTTGAGAATTTTCAACAATATGACTTTCAAGGTTTTCACATCTAATTAGTGAGATGAAAGTTGTCAAGATTGAAAAGACCGAGGAAGAATTGAAAGAAAAATTGTTGGAAGCATTACCAGAGAAATGGGAAAGTTATGTGTTGTTGATTACTCATGACAAAGACTATTCCACATTATCATTTCATGATTTGACCGGAAAGCTTCATGCTCGAGAAATGGAAATGATGAATTCAAACAAGTCCACTGCTCAATTACAAAATCCTGAATTATATCATGGACAAAATTCTGCAAGTATCAATGCAAAGGCAAAATCATTCAGTGTTAATTCATCAAATCCACCTCAAACTGCTTTTGTTGTTGGTCATGGTTCAGGGAATTCTGGAAATTCTTCAAGAGGATGTAACTTCACTGTTCCAAATCATTCAAGTCAGACTTCGTTTTCCGCAAAAACACCTGATGAACATTTGGCATTAATTTCTGATTTATTATCTTCCTACTATGGATTGCTGAATGGTGGTTTGACAACATCTAATTTGATGGGAGAAGATTTTGATCAGATTGATCCTGATAATCTTGAACAAATGGACATTAATTGGCAACTTGCAATGTTAGTCTAAAGACTTAAAAGATTCAAGAAAAAGACCGGATTTCAAAGTTTTAATCCAAATGGCAAGGTTGGCATAGACAAATCAAAGGTAAAATGTTTTAAATGTTCCAATTTTGGTCATTTTGCTCGTGAGTGTTCAAAATCAACTGCTTCTGCATCAAATTCTCCAAAAGCCTTGGTGTCTCAAGTTGATAAACAATATGATTGGGGGCAAACTTCTAATTCTCCAATTGCCTTAACTGCTATCGCTTCTGAGTCCAATGAAGGTTATGATTGGGATGCTGATGTACTTGAAGCATTTGAAAAAGCACGAACATTGAATAAAGGCTACGATTGGGCTACTGATGAAATTAATGATGAGTCTGCATGGACTGGTTCATCTGCGATGATTGCTCAAATTGTTCATAGTGATAATGAAGAAGAAGTAATTGATTCTGAATCTGAAATAACTGGTTTTGGAAATAGTGGCTATGAATCTGTTTGTGAGTTTTGTTCTCAAAAGGACAAGAAGAATCAAGACTTGATAAAGGAAAATGGGTTGTTGATTGAGGAAGATAAAAGAAGGATAGAAGATTTGACAATTGAACAGCAAAAGTTAGAAGATCTAATTCAAGAATTGTCTTCTCCAAAAGAAAAGTTTTCAGATTTTCAAGCAGAGATTGTTGATAAAGAATCAAAATTTCAATATAGTACACAAGAGTTTGAACAACAGATTACAAAGTTGTCTGAAGAAAAGGCTGAATTAGTCCAAGAAGTGAAGAAATGCAAAGATGAAGCTGAGTATACTGCAAAAGATTTTCAAAATCTTTTTGATAAATCAAAGTCCAGACTTGATACTCTTACTAAACTTTCTGCTGATCAAGCTACTAAGATTCAATCTTATCAGACTGATATGGAAAAGTTACTTGATGAGAAGAGGGAGTTGGTTAGAGTGAACAAGTTGCGAAATGCAAATTTGGATATTCAGAAAAGAAATGAAGATACACTCGAGAAGGAATTGTTGGCTGGACTAGATGAGTTAAGATTGCAAAAGTATGAAACTAATAAAGTGGCAAAGAAGCTCATTGCAACAGAAAAGGAATTGGTTGAAGCTCATCAAAGAATTTCTGAATTAAAGATTGAAGTCATTGATTCAAAACGTCTTTTGAACAATGTTACTAATTCACAATGTTTTACAAGTTTCTTGGAAAAGGATGAGAATTTTGAACGAATGTTCAACAAAACTGTGTCACCACCAGGAAGTCTCAAAGAAGGCGTTCATGATTTGAAAGACAAGGTTGAGACTGGTGATTATTCTGAATTTGTTAGTTCTAAATCGGTTGAAGGAAAGAAAGAGGAAAAGGGTAAGAGTCCTGAAAATTATAAAGTTCAAAAGGGTGTGTCTGGTTCTTCGTCTACAGACAAGAAGAAATCAGCAAGTTGAAACACTGACATTTGTTTTGGTCAAAAATTGCACGAGGCAATCTCGTATTCCAAACTTAGAATGTGGGGTGAGGTGCCAAGAAGTCTGGTTCAAAGGTAAAGAAAAAGTAATGCAAATGACACGATGATATACGAGGGAAACCCGGAATCCTGAGAGTTGCCTCTGAGAATCCCAGTAAAAACCTCGGGAGCCGGCTCAAAGCGCCTGCTACCTAAAGCTTTTATAAAGTAAGAATTCGATTACAGTGGTGGAGACGATGATCGAAGGCTAAGTGTTACAATATTCAGAGTGTCGTGTGTTGTGTTATGTTTCCTAATTCGATCATGTCCCATTTATAGCTACAAACAGAAATAACTAATTATCCGAGAAATCAGGGATCCTCTTGACCACGTCCATTAGCCGTTTGAGGAAGTTCACCACTCAGTCCACGTTCGTTAATGCCACGTCAGCGCTAATTGACCGATTCCTCAGGAAGGTTAAACCTTGCTTACCTGCCATTTTGAAATTAATCACGTGGCTATTAGCAAGTAAAGGATATTTAAATAAATAACAAATAACGTAACCTGTCAAGAATCCTTGGGATTCCCGGATTCCTACATGATCAAGCTTCTCGGCCGGGTGCTTGGAATTTGACCCATAACAATTGCCCCTGAATTTCGCGGGTGTTCGATAAAGGATAACAGCTGTGAAATTCAAATCGTTTCAAAATAATCTGCATGCCCACGTGGACGGCCGAGATCTAAGATACCCTTTATTTTGCTTAAATATTATGAATGGTATGGTAGGTTTGACCAACACTTGTCGTTTTATTTGCAAAAATAGTTTTTTCGTTGACTTGAATAAAGTATATGATTGGGTTCCACAAATAGAATACTAAATATAAAAGAATCTTTCTTGAATCCACTACCTTAATGGATCCAAAACAAACCTTTTACTCATAAAAGAATGTCGCATGTTCAGATTTTGTAGGACCCAAAGCATAAAGTATGTTGAAAGATAAGGCCCTTCAATTCTCCTTTCTTTCTGATCAGGATTCCCAATTCCTTAGGATTCCCAAACCTGTTAAAAAGGACTTCGGATGAAACAATTGTCAATGCTCCAAAAGATCTCAAGAAAGTTAAAGCTGAATTTTCTAGGTTAGCAAAGAATGGGCATAAATCTACTGGAATAAGAGAGAAAGGTTCAGGAAAGAGTGTTGGTTTGGGATTTGAAGGAAAAGCTGTTCACGGTGGTAGTTCAAAAGTTTCAAAACAACATCAACTGAAAAGAGTCAATGTGAAGCAAGTAAAGAAAGATGTCTTCAAAGCTGAGAAGGTTCAACCCGAGAGGTTCTACAAACTCAAGGGTTTGGAACAAATATTTTCTGATAAAGAATTCCCGCTAAACTGCGTGGATGCTCAGAAACTTGCTGAAGTATTTGTGAAGACTACTGATCCGAGGAACAAGAAGAATCAATCTACAAAATTTTCTTCTGGAGGATCAAATTCTACTCCAAAGAGCCCGACTTCTAAATGGGTTCATGATCATCGTCGTCAGGTATATGATAATTTTTATGATAATTTTGGAGATGAATATGTGTGTGAAGCTATGCAGGTTTCAAAGAAAAGAAACATAAACAATCGTTTGTGTTACAATTGCCGACAAAAAGGGCATATGGCACAAAATTGTCATGTCACTGCTGCTTCTAGTTCAAGAAGAGAAAAGGTTTCATATGTTGGTAAAACTGCCAAACCGCGATTCATTGATGAATATGGCAGAGTGTTTGATGAATATCCACAACCTACATTTTTCAAAACTCAAGGAAGATTTATTCCTCGTTTTCAAAATGTTTCATCTGTAGGTTGTTCGTCACAATCAACTGTGACTGGTTCATCAGATACTGATTTACCAAAATGTTATACCCCGAATTCTCGGCTGGTAATCCAGGGCACAGATAAAGGCCAAGGGCAGGAGTGACCCAGGAATGGTATAACCCAGAATTTAATAGGTAAAGTTCAAATGACCCTGAATGTATCAGGAGTAAGGTAATGGCCCAGGATGTCGCGTAAATCCAGGGAAATCCATATCTGGTTTATTTATCTTGATTATGTTACTATGACCCAGGATGAGTTTAATCCAGGGTCACCTTTATTCTCCGAATGACCCAGCATGTGGAAATGACCCTGCATGCTAGGACATTGTTACTAACGTATCTTGTGCCTTTATCTAAGTGAAAACAGGTTGACAAAGTCTCCCAACGGTCGCATAAAACAAGGAGAAGACTTCATTAGCACGTGGTCAAAGTTTGTTAGCTGGAAACTCGGTCAACCAACTGAAAGAGACGTTGAGAGAAAGATCCCTGGAATATCGGAGAAGTAGTTGAAGATCTAGGCGTATAAATAGGACCCTTAGACTCATTTTTCAGCTCATTCGAGCTTTACTCATTGTATTCTCATACTAATTTCTCTGCGAACTCATTGTAATCAACATTTTCAGTGATCAATAAATTGGTAGCGTGTGTTATCGCTACCCGGGGTTTTTATGCCGGCGGCGCCTTAGAGACATCTAAGGGCTAAGGGCTTTTCCCTAGTCAAAATCTCGGTGTTCCTACTTGCATTTCAGGTTACATTTGTGTTGCTAAGCTTCTTAACGGATTTCATAAGCAAACCTTATTTTTGATTAAAGATTTTAGTTATTTGTCCCTGGAATTCTGTTGTTGTCCCAGGATTATTTCAAAGTATTTTCATATTCGAATTTTAGACACCTAACCTCACATTCATATTTGGTTCAAACTTTGCTAATTTAACTTAAGTAATTTTTAGCCAAAACAATTTGGCGCCCACCGTGGGGCAATTGGTGTCGATCTTTTGTCAAACGCTTTTTAGATTCATCCTGAACTTGATTTTCACAAAAATCTATCAAAAAATGTCAACACAAATGAACTCCTCGAATGCTTCGGTTCCTGCTACAAGCACTACAACGATTGGGGCCATTCCACCAGGGGTCAACGCCTCAGTCCCAGCAACACACAACCATGGATCAACGGGTAACCATGAACGAGTACAGACGGATAACATCAATGAAGACCCTGTTCTGATATCCAATGATGATATTCTATCTTCGCTCACCAGAATGGAGCGCCAAATGGAACATCAACAAAAGCTGAACGAAGAATTTCTGGCCCAACTGACAAGCTTAAGATCAGAGGTGCCCAGGATTGCGCCAGTTCAGCCTTCACCACTCGACCCCAGGATTCTCAATTTCAGTACTCCTGGGAGCAGTTCCAGGATCCGTGACAACTCTACACAACCAGAAAGGAGACCGGCGTTCCATACTCCTCAAATGACCCAGACTGATCCACCCAGGGTGTCCACTGTTAGGGACCCTGTTGTTCATCCTGGGATAAATGTGCCCCAGGATGTTGGTAACACTCCTCAAACTCTTGCTCATTATGCTACTACTAACAATTCTGTGCAGGATTCAGGAATAAGCCCATCTGTGGAACGGGAAATCCAAAAGCTCAAGCAAATGATCTCGAGTGTCCCAGGAGTGGTGCAGCCTATCCCTGAAGTTGGGCCTGCAAGCCATAGGATATCCAGATTTGCTCCATCTATTTGTGATGTGGAGATTCCCAAAAGGTTCCAAACACCCAGCATGAAGCTTTACGACGGCACAACAGACCCAGAAGAGCATGTGGCACAATACCGCGAAAGAATGGAGATTATCCACATGCCACCTGAAATTAAGGAAGCCTGCCTATGTAAGGGGTTTGGGTCCACCTTAACGGGAGCAGCTCTCAAATGGCTCCTAAACATTCCTCCCTATTCCATTGCTTCATTTTCGCAATTGGTTAACTTATTTAACAGTCAATTTTCTTGTAGTCGTAGTTTCGAAAAACTAACGAGTGATCTGTATAGGATAACCCAGAATGCAGGAGAAAGCTTAAGGAACTATGTCAGCAGATTCAGCAGAGAAGCTTTGGAGATCCCGAATATGGACATGGCAACTGCAGTCCAAGCCTTTAAAATGGGGCTGAACAAGGACTCATCATTTTACGAGGATCTAGTCATGAACCCATGTCATAAGATGGATGAAGTTCGTCACAGGGCTCTCCGCTTCATCAGACTGGAGGAGGATAGGAAAATCCTGGGAAAGAATGAGTCCTCCCCAGGATTCAACAGTTCCAGCAGAAAGTCAGAATCCACACATCCTAGGTCACAAAGGTCCAAGCCTTATTCAAGGCCTGATGAGCGCCGAGTAAACAGTGTGGAACATGATGAGGACGATGAAGAATATCCTTCTTTTAATGACTATTGCTTTACTACTGACGTTTCTGGTGTGATGTATGCTATGCAGGATCTCGGCGACAAGGCAAGGTGGCCCAGAAAGAGCGATAAACCCTCCACATGGAAGGACAAGTCCAAGTGGTGTGCCTACCACGAAGACTTTGGTCATCAAACTGAAGATTGCATGGCCCTGAGAAGAGAGATCAGCTATCTACTCAGCAAGGGCCATCTAAAGGAACTGTTGGGAAAAAAGAAGGACAAATCCAGGGAACAGAATCCAAAATCCAGGGACAACGATGCAAGGTCCCAGGATTATAGACGCTCCGATGACCATCCCGAAAGAGCATCATCACCACCCCCGGATGCTAAGGTAGTTCATTTTATTTCTGGTGGTTCTGATATCTGTGGTACTTCTTATTCTGCAGCAAAGAGACACGCCAAGGAATCAAAATCAGACAGGGACCAAAGACCCAGGAAGAGCTCCATTCAGCAAGATGTGAAAGAGATTACATTTGGAGAAGATGATAGACGTAACATCATAGACCCTCATCACGATGGGCTGGTGATAACTCTTCACATTGCCAACATCGTCGTGAAAAGGATTCTGATCGATGGAGGAAGCTCAGTAAACATAATCCAATTAGAAGCCTTGAACAAGATGGGAATCCCGCACACAGAGATCATCTCGAAATCCACGGTACTTGTGGGTTTCAGTGGTGAAACGAAGAACACTCTGGGAGAAGTAAAGCTTCCAGTCTATGTAGAGGGACTCAATTCAGTCCAGCGCTTCTGTGTGATGGACGCGCCATCAGGATACAATGTAATCCTGGGTAGACCCTGGATTCATGACAACAGGGCTGTACCCTCAACATATCATCAATGTGTGAAGAT
>JBCNJP010000006.1:34203023-34229213 GCA_039602395.1 Deinandra increscens subsp. villosa
CGCCTAGCAAAAGATCGTCCAGATCAATGTTTTCCAGGTTGTTGGGAGGTCGCTCGGGACGTGGCATCATGGATGCGAAATTAACGGACACGATTAAAGCAAGGGGTGATGTGACCCAAAATTTCAAATTTTCACAGCTGTAAGTTCTATCCACTTGTGAAAATTTGGGGGCAATTGTTATACCCCGAATTCTCGGCTGGTAATCCAGGGCACAGATAAAGGCCAAGGGCAGGAGTGACCCAGGAATGGTATAACCCAGAATTTAATAGTTAAAGTTCAAATGACCCTGAATGTATCAGGAGTAAGGTAATGTCCCAGGATGTCGCGTAAATCCAGGGAAATCCATATCTGGTTTATTTATCTTGATTATGTTACTATGACCCAGGATGAGTTTAATCCAGGGTCACCTTTATTCTCCGAATGACCCAGCATGTGGAATTGACCCTGCATGCTAGGACATTGTTACTAACGTATCTTGTGCCTTTATCTAAGTGAAATCAGGTTGACAAAGTCTCCCAACGGTCGCATAAAACAAGGAGAAGACTTTATTAGCACGTGGTCAAAGTTTGTTAGCTGGAAACTCGGTCAACCAACTGAAAGAGACGTTGAGAGAAAGATCCCTGGAATATCGGAGAAGTAGTTGAAGATCTAGGCGTATAAATAGGACCCTTAGACTCATTTTTCAGCTCATTCGAGCGATACTCATTGTATTCTCATACTAATTTCTCTGCGAACTCATTGTAATCAACATTTTCAGTGATCAATAAATTGGTAGCGTGTGTTATCGCTACCCGGGGTTTTTATGCCGGCGGCGCCTTAGAGACATCTAAGGGCTAAGGGCTTTTCCCTAGTCAAAATCTCGGTGTTCCTACTTGCATTTCAGGTTACATTTGTGTTGCTAAGCTTCTTAACGGATTTCATAAGCAAACCTTATTTTTGATTAAAGAGTTTAGTTATTTGTCCCTGGAATTCTGTTGTTGTCCCAGGATTATTTCAAACTATTTTCATATTCGAATTTTAGACACCTAACCTCACATTCATATTTGGTTCAAACTTTGCTAATTTTACTTAAGTAATTTTTAGCCAAAACACAAAACAACAACACTGGAAACCTAAAGTGGTTTCAAAAGGAAATCAGGACACTGGTCGACCAGAAGCAATTCGCTTCGGGTCATTTATAAACTGAAGTGTTTGACCAGTGTGCAGGTACTTCTTGAAGACCCATCGGTGATTGCAAGTTGCTGATGGAGGAATATTCTGCTGATTTAATTTAAATTTCATGACAATATCAAATTTCAAAACTGAAATTTTTTCTGCAAGCTAAACCTGAAAGGTATCCATGTCGAAAGGTCAATTTTTCTTTCTTTAATACATTGTGTGAATAGCTTAGGGGGAGAAAATTGAAAAATCAAAAATAGTGTCTTTGTGTTTTTGTTAAAATGAAAATCCAAAAATAGAGTTTTCATTTTAAGGGGGAGAAAAACAGAAAATACAAAAACATTGAAAAATAGAAAAATTCAAAAACATTGAAAAATGAGAAATTGTATCCGACATAATTGGGAAATGATGGTACATTGGCTTACGTGTCTGACTCGTGGATAAATTAGATGAAAAAGCCATAAGATCGTTGTTCGATGTACTTGGTAGGCTCGGCATTAAATCTGAAAGTATTCATATGTGATAAACACATTAAAAAATGCTTGATCAAGTGGACAACATCTTGATGCATGTCTCATGATATCAAGGAAAAGATATGTGAAGAAGACAATGAGAAGTCACTGTGTATACATGTGTTCATTTTGCAACGATTTAAACTTGTTTGATTTTCTTTATTTTGTCAAACGATTGGACTTTCTTTGCGTATCGAAAGATCGACCTGATTGTTGTTCGTTTGACGTTCTGCTTTATTTTCTTTGGTGTTTCGTATAACTCATCGGACTTTCTATGCGTGTACGGGAGTACCGACCTGATTGTTGTTGGGTTATACAACTTCAACTTGTTTATATTTTTTTTGTTAAATCCGAGGCCTTATCTGCGTATCGAAAGATCGACCTTAAGGTAGACGATTTAACGTTCTTATTTCTTTTTGCATGGAACACAGTTGACTGAATCATGAATACAATCATTATGTGATCAAGTCACAAATGAATTCACAAAGTGTGATATAAAGGAAAATACATATCTGAATATGTCTGATAGTGTGGGGTACACTGGTCAAAGCAAATCTAATCAATACATTAACACATCCAGATGTTATGAGTATGATTCTGCCTGAGTTTAATATGGACAAATTATACCGGTAATCGACATGACTTGTGTGCTGAAGTAATTGAAATTGAAGTGTAGTTCAGCATGTCATGACCAATATGATCCCAAGTTGTGATCTTTCTCGCAAAAGACAAAAATAGTGTCTGATTCAGTATTGCATTTATGTTTCATATCTGAAAAGTCCAAAAAGATTTTTGGTGTGTTTTGATATAAACTTTCAAAAAGCCAAAAAGAGTTTATTTCTTATTTGTTTTCGACCAATTGACATGTGATACGAAATCAAATTTCAAATCTATATCTTGGATTCTCGAAGAGAAGTTTTGCGCCAAGATTAAATTAATTTTCAAAAGAAAAGGAAATCGCGTTTCTGTATTCTGAAATTGCAGGTTATGGATATCAAAGACTCAAGCATGGTGAGAGGGGGAGTTTGAAGTATTTTTCACAAGTAGATCTTGAAGTTCAAAGTTGATTCAAGAGTGATCCAGCCATGCAAGCTCTATTTCTGACAAGATTTCAAGTCAAAGATCGGATGCAGCAATGTTAAAGATTCAAGACTGAAGTTTAGTTAGAAAATAGATACACTACACGTTAAGGGGGAGTCTGTAGAAGCATATTCCTATGCTATGAGTGTCTCGTGTATTGTATCTATGTGAGCGTGTCTGAGTATGAGTTGTGGTAGAAATGTCTTTAGTGGCGTACCACATGGTCCGGCGGACCATGTGGTCCGGCGTACCAGTTTGGTACGCTGGGTGGTTAGTCACTTAGTATAAATAGGTAGTGTTAGAATGAGAGCTTAACACTTCTGAACACTTCTGTCATTTCTACACTTTCTGTGTGTATTTCTAGAGAGAGAAACTAGAGAGCTTGTGTTTGTAATCTTCAAGTGATTCAATACAAAATCTCTTATTTACATCCGTGTTTACTATCCTTGATCTAAGCATGCAGTAGTAAGATCGTATCTCGTTTCTACACAAAGAATCCAAGTCGGATAGAGAGGGAAGGCCTAGAAAGAGTTCCGTTCAGCATGATGTCAAGGAAATTACGTTCGGAGAAGATGATAGACGCGATATCATAGATCCTCATCATGATGGATTAGTGATAACACTTCACATCGCCAACAACATTGTAAAGAGGATCTTGATCGGTGGAGGGAGTTCAGTAAATATAATCCAGTTGGAGGCTTTGCAGAAAATGGGGATTCCATATTCAGAGATCATATCAAAATCCACGGTACTCGTGGGTTTCAGTGGCGAAACGAAGAATACCCTGGGTGAAATCAAGCTTCCAGTCTATGTAGAAGTGCTCAACTCGGTTCAACGTTTCTGTGTGACGGACGCACCATCAGGGTATAATGTAATCGTGGGTAGACCCTAGATTCATGACAACAGGGCTGTACCCTCGACGTACCATCAATGTGTGAAGCTGCCAACGCCCTGGGGTGTGATCACAGTCCACAGCGACCAGCAAGAAGCAAAGGAATGTTACACTACATCAATGAAATATCCTCCAAACAAAGATAAGGATAGCAATTAAAGAAAAAGGCCCGGGAAACCTTGGAAGCGAGGGAGCAAGACGTCAAAGCTATTGAGTTAGATCCATCAAATCCAGGGAAGAAAGTCTATATTGGAACAAATATTCCAGGGCCGATAGAGGAACAATTAGTGCACCTACTCAGGACCAGGATGTCGACCTTTGCTTGGTCCCATGACGACATGATAGGTATTTCTAAATCCGTTATTACACATAAACTTGGAATTGATAACTCTTTCAGGTCCGTACACCAAAAAAGGAGAAAGTTTGCACCAGAAAAGAACGTCATAATCCAGGACGAGGTGGACATACTACTAAAAGCAAGGATGATCAGAGAAGTAAAGTTTCCCAGGTTGTTAGCCAACGTAGTGGTGATAGGAAAGAAAAATGGTAAATGGAGGGTATGCGTAGATTACACGGACCTGAACCGTGAATGCCTGAAAGATCTGTTCCCACTACCACACATAGATTCCATGGTCGACGCAACAGCAGGCCATGAAATGTTGACTTTCATGGACGCCACCTCATGATTTCAGCAGATTCAGATGGAACCCCAGGATCAAGAGGATACAGCATTCATAACACCAACAGGTATATATTGCTATATAGTTATGTCCTTTGGACTAAAAAATGCAGGGGAAACGTACCAGAGATTGGTTAACATGATGTTCAAAGAAAAACTAGGGGACACGATGGAAGTGTATATCGACGACATGGAGGTGAAATCCATGGTCATTAGCAACCATGTCCAGGTTAAGGATTCCTTTGACATCCTGGATAGATACAACATGAAGCTAAATCCAAAAAAATGCCATTTCGTGGTTGGAGCAGGCAAATTCCTGGGATACATGGTAACCAAAAGAGGTATAGTGGCGAGTCCAGAGCAGATAAGAGCAATTGCTAACCTACAATCACCATCCAGCACCAAGGATGTTCAAAGGCTTACAGGTAGAATTGCTGCCCTGAATTGATTTATATCAAAATCCCCGGAAAGATGTAGGGAAACCTATGACATCTTGAAGAAGAACAAGAAATTCGAGTGGAAAGAAGAGCATGAGAAAGCGTTCCAGGATTTGAAGGTATACTTGTAGAAGCATATATAGTTTGTCTAGTGCTAGGTCTTGGTCTTTTGTGTATGTATTTTGTAATGCTAGGTTTTCTGGTTCTAGCGGACCAGTGGCGGACCAGGTGGTACGCCGGACCACCTGGTACGCTGGTTAGTTGGTCCGCTGGCCAGTAGCCTATTTAAAGGTATTAGCTTGTTGAGAGAACTACTTGTGAGGTTTGAGCATTCTTAACTGTGTGTTTTCACTGGTGTAAACCTGTAAACTCTCTATTCTCTCTGTAACGAGCTGTGATCAATACAAAGAAGTTCATTTACCTCGTTGTGTTCAAAACCGATTGTAATCATGCACTAGCAAGATCGTATTAGTGTTCTACAAGTGGTATCAGAGCAGGTTTGCTCGTTTGCTGTGATTTGCAGATCGGTTTTGAGTTTTGGAGAGAAAAACTTCGGGTTTGGTAAGATTTCGATCAAATCTTCTCAGTTCTTCATCAATTCAGTATGTTTTCTTCATTCGGATTGCTTCTGGTTCATTTTCGCTGAGTTGTACATCGTATTCAAGCATTAAAAGTCGAAAATAGTGAAAATTATGCATTCTGAGTCTGGTCCATGGGTGATCCGCTAGTGATCCGCCGGTTGAAGTTTTTGATTCGCAAGAACAAATTCATCAGGTTCAGTGATCCGCTGAATCTGATCCGCTAAGCAATCTTCAAACATTGATCCGTGGTGGTTATCATTTAATCCGCGACAGTTCCAGCGTATCAGTGAGCAGTGTATCAGTTGATCCGGGGATTGTTTGTGATCCGGTAGAGGAATTCTGATCCGCGGGTTGAGTTTTGATCCGGGGAGAATTTTTCTGATCCGCCAACTTGGAATTTGATCCGGAAGTCAGCTTTTGATCCGGGGTTCGATATTTTGATCCGCTGCTAACAGTTTTGAAGTTTTTGTTAATCATGGATCCGTTCCAGGCTTTTGCTGCGATGTCGTCAACTGTACAAGCGCTATTGAACTATGATAATGAAATAGGAACTACCAATAAAGTTCCTAAGTTGATGAAGTTTGAGGATTTTCACAATTGGAAAACCCGATATGAATCATACATTGGTGTCACGGATGTCACCGTTTGGACTCCAATGTTGGATGGCTATACAATTCCAAAGTTTACCACGGGTGAATTTGCTGGTCAAGAAAAGCCATACAACAAAATGAATGATACTGAAGAGGAATCTTTCAAATTGGAAAGAAAAGCTTACTCAAATTTGTCAATGGCATTACCAAAGGATATTTTACATCAATTTAAGATGCACACAACGTCAAAGGCTTTATGGGAAGCATTGTGCCATAGGTGTGAAGGAAATGCTCAATATAAGAAGAGCAAGAAAAAGGTGCTGTTGCGAGAGTACGATAATTTCTGTCATGTTCCTAATGAAAGCATTAACGATCTGATTTCAAGGTTATCTCATTTGGTGAGTGAGCTGGATATTGTTGGGGTGAAAAAGGATGCTATTTTGGTGATAATGCATCAACGATGCATGCAAAGGCTAAAGCATATTCTAATCCACCAACAACGGCATTTTATGTGGAAAACACTTCGAGTAGTCATGAAAACATGTCAAGAGGTTCATCTAGTGAGGGATATTCTACCAAAGCTGCTGTTACATATCCTGTGTATTCTAATCAATCTCCACCACCTGCTCCAAGTCAGAATGTCTTTTCAGCAAAAACCACAAATGATTATATGGCGTTATTTTCGGCTATGATCTCGTCTTACGATGGAGTGATAGCTGGAAAGCTAACTAGTGCTGAATTGAGTGAAGAAGATTATCATCAAGAGTATTTATTGTAAACACTTCTGACTCGTCAGGACAATCAGCAGCCCAGTCGTATCCTTCACCAGTTTGCGAGACTAATGCTTTAGACTCTGTGTTGGATCCACTAGCAGCTGCATTGGAGCTTGACGGACTTGCATAACTTCTCGACCCTTGATTACTCTTAGAGGCATATTTCAGAAATCATTTCGAAGTTGGTACGAACACAGATGGTAGAATGATATTGTGAGAAATGTTGGTACATCAAGCGTTCATGGCTGACGAGTCAGAAGTGTTTACAATAAATACTCTTGATGATATTGTTGAGGTTCCTGGTTCATTGTCTTGATGTTGGTACGTTCATGATCTGATTCAGTTGATAATTTTTTTTTGTTTGTTTTGTTTTGCTATTTCTTTTGTTTTTCTGCTTTTTAGGGGGAGTAATTGAAAAATACAAAAATAGTGTATTTTCTGTTTTTTTTTTAAAAAGCATAAAAATTTGAAAAAGCTAAAACATATAAAAATTGAAAAATTAAAATTGAGAAATTTTGATCCGACCTTGTGAGAAATGTTGGTACATCAAGCGTTCATGGTTAATCACAATTTAGTTGAGGGAGTTTCTAAGAATCGTTTTTCGATTGATGATGTGTGCGTTTCATGCAAAAAGGGGCAGCAACAGAAAAAGTCTCATCCGTACAAACGTGTCAATTCCATTGTTACTCCGTTGGAGCTACTTCATATGGATCTTTTTGGTCCTATGAATGTTAGAAGCGTGGATGGAAGTTTTTACTGTTTGGTCATTACAGATGATTTTTCGCGTTTCTCTTGGGTCGTGTCATTACATTCGAAGGATGAAACTCCAGCAACAATTCAGCGGTTATTGTCCAAGTTTGAGAATCTGTACAAGCACAAGATTTGTCGTATTCGTACCGACAATGGTACTGAATTCAAGAACGACTCGATGAAAGCATTTTGTGATTCTTTTGGAATTTCACATGAATTTAGTGCTCCATACACTCCACAACAAAATGGAGTGGCTGAGAGAAAGAATCGAACTTTAATAGAGACCGCAAGAACTATGTTAGCCGATGCAAATCTACCAATCAAGTTCTGGTCTGAGGCGGTTCATACTGCTTGTCATGTGCTTAATAGAGTTCTTATTGTTAAGCGGTTCAACAAGACTTGTTATCATTTACTCAAAGGTAGAAAGCCGAATTTAGATTTTCTTGAACCATTTGGGTGTCTATGCACTGTTCTCAAAGGAGGTGGTAAGTTTGAAGCTAAGGCTGTGGAAGGCATCTTTGTTGGTTATCAACATCCAATGAAACATGTCTATTTTCCGTCTTCAAAGACCATTGAGAGCCATTTGAATGTGGATTGTCGAAGACATAGTTTTCTGAAACCCAAATCGGTTGATGGTTCTATTTTTTATTATAAGACGTTCTTTGATTCTTTCTTGGACGCACACACTGACTCTGCTGATGAGCTTACTGATGATATGACTGGTGTTATCATTCATACCATGCTTAATTCTGCATCATGTATTCCAAAGTTTTCAAATGTTTTTGGTCCTGCTTCATCTAGTCAGACTGTTTCTGATCTAGAAACCATGAGTTCATCTGATGATGATGACAATACATATCATGAAGCAGAATCAATACCTTTGGTTGATCCAATTCCTTTACCAAGCACAAGTTCGTCTGTTCCAAATACTTTATTGCCTGGTGAATTGTCAAGTTCAGAGGATGCCGATGCTACAATAAATACTCTTGATGATATTGTTGAGGTTCCTGATTCGACTAATCTCCGAATTCATTCTATTCATCCTCAAGAGAATATTATTGGAGATTTGACTTCTGGGGTACGCACACGCCATCAGTTATCTGATAATGTTGATGCTTTGATTGCTGAAATTAGAGATTCGGGTGTTCAGAATGATGTGTTTCATTCTTGTTTTCTGTCTCAAGTCGAGCCGACCAATGTTGAACAAGCGTTGGAAGATTCTTCTTGGGTTGAGGCTATGCAGGAGGAGTTGCAACAATTCCAGAAGTTGGGTGTTTGGCATTTGGTTGATCTTCCCAAAACTGCTAAGAAAGCTTGTGGTACTAGATGGGTATTCAAGTGTAAGAAGGATGATCGAGGCATCATTGTTCGTAACAAAGCTCGATTAGTGGTTCAAGGATTTTCTCAAATTGAGGGTATTGATTTCAATGAGGTCTATGCTCCAGTTGCGCGGATTGAAGCTATTCGAATCTTTTTAGCTTTCGCAGCATTTCATGGATTTAAAGTATATCAGATGGATGTTAAAAGTGCTTTTCTCAACGGGAAGATTCGTGAAGAGGTTTACGTGATGCAGCCACATGGATTCTATGATCCCGACTTTCCTGACCGTGTGTACAAACTTGACAAAGCGTTATATGGTCTCCATCAGGCCCCGAGAGCCTGGTATGAGACGCTTTCCACACATTTGCTCGACAACGGTTTTCTTCGTGGCACTGTGGATTGCACACTTTTTTCGAAGCGGTTTGGGAAAGACTTATTGCTGGTTCAGGTGTATATGGATGATATTATATTTGGGAGCACAAATGACGCGTTATGTAAAGAATTTGAGCGTGTCATGCAAACGAAATTTGAAATGAGTTCAATGGGCGAGATGGGATTCTTTTTAGGTCTTCAAGTCCACCAATCGGCCAAAGGCATCTTTCTACATCAATCAAAATATGTTACTGATATTTTGGCTCGGTTTAAGATTGGTGATGTTCGGATTCCAAGCACACCGCTACAGGTTTCTCATGGTCTTGGACCAGATGAGTCTGGTGCCAACGTGGATCCAACATTGTTTAGGGCTAAGATCGGTTCTTTAATGTATTTAACTGCTTCTCGTCCTAACATCATGTTTGCTGTGTGTTTATGTGCTAGATATCAAGCTGATCTGAAAGTTTCTCACATGATGGCAGTGGATAGAATCTTTGCTTATTTGAAGGGTAACCAGGATCTGGGTATCTGGTATCCTAATGATAATAAGTTTGATTTTACTGCATATTCTGATTCTGATTATGGTGGATGCAAGATAAATTTCAAATCTACAACCGCCGGGTGTCAATTTTTGGGAGAACGACTCGTGTCGTGGCAGTGCAAAAAGCAAACCTCGGTTGCAACATCGACTGCGGAGGCTGAGTACGTGGCGGCTTCCAGTTGCTGTTCACAGGTTTTGTGGATCCAACAGCAGTTGCGCGATTATGGTTTGACATTTCTAACTACTCCTATTTTTATTGATAATTCAGCTGCCATCTCTATCACGAAAAACCCCGTGCAACATTCCAAAACTAAGCACATTGATTTCCGTTATCACTTTATTCGTGATTGCTACGAAAAGAAATTGATCGATTTGCAAAAGATTCACACTGATTTCAAAGAGCTGACTTGTTTACAAAAGCGTTTGATAAAGTTCGCTTTCAATTTTTGTTGAAAATCAATGGGATTACTCGGTTAACTGCTATTTGATCTGATTCAGTTGATAATTTTTTTTTGTTTGTTTTGTTTTGCTATTTCTTTTGTTTTTCTGCTTTTTAGGGGGAGTAATTGAAAAATACAAAAATAGTGTATTTTCTGTTTTTTTTTTAAAAAGCATAAAAATTTGAAAAAGCTAAAACATATAAAAATTGAAAAATTAAAATTGAGAAATTTTGATCCGACCTTGTGAGAAATGTTGGTACATCAGCATACGTTATCTGCCATGGATAGAGTAGAAAGAAAGGCTGTAGGTACTTGTTTGTTTTGATGGAATGTGCTGAGTAGTCTGATATATGTGAGTATGATATAAAGATAATGCCTGCTTGATAATTGTGGTTATACACTGTGATGGGTACTGTGTAAATCTGGCATAAGAAAAGATGAAAATACCAAAAACAGAATAAAGAGATGTTCTGATGTATGCTTGCTTTATTTTGAAAGATTTAAACTTGTTTGATTTTCTTTATTTTGTCAAACGATCGGACTTTCTCTGCGTATCGAAAGATCGACCTGATTGTTGTTCGTTTGACGTTCTGCTTTATTTTCTTGGTGTTTCGTATAATCCATCGGACTTTCTCTGCGTGTACGTGAGTACCGACCTGATTGTTGTTGGATTATACAACTTGTGCTTTATTTTATATTTCTTATTTTCCTAAACAATCGGACTTTCTCTGCGTGCCTACCGGCCGACCTGATTGTTGTTTCTTTAGGGTTCTTATTTCTTTTTGCAAGAAGCATCATGAGCAAGATATCTCTGTGAAAATCTGTTCTGTATAAGCAAGTTTACATTATCAGTATGAGAAATCTGCTGCAAGTAACTTGGCTTGAATAAAAGAAAATATAAAAAATGTAATAAGCAGTTTGCCAGTATTCCTGATCGTGTGGGTATCATGTTATTAATGCTTGATAAATACACTTAAATTGCATATCAGAAAGCTATAAATATGACTTGCTTTAGCTGAAATAAACCAAATGGTTATATTCTCAGACAACTTGGCTTGCATGCTTAGTATTTTGAAATTGAAGTGTGTATGATGCGTTATGTCTGATATGATCTCACGTTGTGATCTTTCTCATAAATATATAACTTATTGAATTTTGATTTCCTGATTTCTGTTGGTTTGCTGTTTTTGCTTATTTTAGAAAATCCAAAAAGATTTTAGGTGTGTTTTAGCATAAGTTCGAAAAATCAAAAAGATTTTAGTGTGTTTTGATATAAATTTGATATTTCATTCTGGTTTATTTTTTGATCAACTGAATCTAGTGATAAAAATTCTCATTTAAAATGAATCACAATCAATGCTAAATCAGTTCATCATGTTTGAAATTGAAGAAGTTGAATGTTTTTGATAAAAAAAAACTGAAAAAATGAAAAAAAAAATGAGAAATTTGATGATCGGGGGCAAA
Organism: Deinandra increscens subsp. villosa; assembly: GCA_039602395.1. Taxonomy (NCBI): domain Eukaryota; kingdom Viridiplantae; phylum Streptophyta; class Magnoliopsida; order Asterales; family Asteraceae; genus Deinandra; species Deinandra increscens. The sequence continues at coordinate 34,214,613 of JBCNJP010000006.1, forward strand.
GTGGTCATTTTCTGATCCGGCGGACCAGCTGATCCGCCAGCGGACCACATTGGGTATAAATAGAGAATTTGATCCGCGAGAGTTCATAACTCGCGGATCACATACATTCAACATAGAAAACCCCCAAAACCTCTCTCATTCGTATTTTCTTGATTTCTCATCCAATAACGAAGTGCTGTTCGAAATTTTTGTTGCTACAGGTAGGTACACTGAATACGCACAGGTTCATGGTCTTGATTCCTGCAATGCAATGGCAGATTTTAAATCGATTGGAGAACACAATGTTTGTGCTTTCCTAGATGCTGCAGAAAAGTGGAAGCCACAATTTCTTAACATTTTTGAGTTTGTCAGACGATCAAGGATATTCTTTGCTGCCACTCATGAGTGTCCGCCTTATAAAGATTTGTTGGTAATGTTCTGAAATTCAGCGCAAGTGGATTGCTCGGTGACGCCATCAGTAATTCGTGCAAAGATACTAGAAACTGATGTGATTATTTCTGAAGATGACGTGCGAAGAGTTTTACGTTTGAATGATCAAGCTGATTACCCAACTGAATTTCCTGAAGCGGATTTGACAGCTTTATTAAGAAGAATAAAGTACGATGGACAATTGTATGTTCCATGGTATCTTAAAGCGAACCTGAGTTCTCCATACAAATATTTGATGCATGTCATTATTAAGTGTTTTCGAAATAGAACAAGGGGTCAGGAAGAGTTTGACTTGAGGGTGTTATCTTTCTTCTGTGAATTGGTGCTCAATCGAGAATTTAATTTCTCTGGATGGATTTTTAACTACATGAGGGAGAATATATTGGTGAAACAAGTACGAAGCATCATGTATCCAAGGTTTATTCAAATGATTCTGAATGATATGCATCCCAATCTTCCAAAGAATGCTGCTGCCATTATAGAAATGAAGCATATGAATAGAGTGGCTGTTGGAAAGATTCCGGTGTATTACAAGCGAAAAGGAAACGCAGTTGCTCCACCGAATAAACGCTTGATTGGTCATCTTGTGAATCCTGATTATGTAGCTCCAGATAATGGTGCTGCTAAACATTCAGATAGTTCTGATGATGAACTACATTATGATGATAATGGATTTCCAACTGAGATTGTAGAAGATGATGAAGTTGAGCAACCAGCACATCAAGAACCAATTATGCAAGAACCTATTTTGCAACAACCTGTAGTTCAAGAACCTGTTCAGCAACAACAGAATCCCGAGCAAGTTACTTTTGTTAATGTAAATGATCCTGAACCGGTGAATGTTCCGGTTGATGATGTGATGAGTGATGATGATGGTAGTTCGTCTGAGACAGAGTCAGATTCTGGTAGTTACACGTCAATTACTATCAGTGCCAGAAATGTCTCTGTTAGAAAGGGTTCAAAGCAGCATATTGAATACTTGAAGTCGAGAAACTTGGATGCTTCTAAGTATGAAGATAGAACCAAACAGACTGAGGACAGAAGTGATCCTGCTTATTCTCCTAGTTTGGAGGAGTCTGTTAGAAAATCGGCTGCAGACAAAGGCAAAGCTCCTGCGGTTGTTCCTGGCAGGCGTATGAAGTGTATGGTTGTTGGATATAAAGGAGTGAAGCAAGGTTCTTTTCTTGCTGATGCCAGAAAGTCTAGGCAAAGTCCACCTAGTAAGAAGCAAAAGGTGACTACTCCGTCTTCAATCCCAATTCAACCAACCACCAAAGCTGCCGATGTTCAAAGTTTTGTAGAACACTAATACGATCTTGCTAGTGCATGATTACAATCGGTTTTGAACACAATGAGGTAAATAAACTTCTTTGTATTGATCACAGCTCGTTACAGAGAGAATAGAGAGTTTACAGGTTTACACCAATGAAAACACACAGTTAAGAACGCTCAAACCTCACAACTAGTTCTCTCAACAAGCTAATACCTTTAAATAGGCTACTGGCCAGCGGACCAACTAACCAGCGTACCAGGTGGTCCGACGTACCACCTGGTCCGCCAACTGGTCCGCTAGAACCAGAAAACCTAGCATTACAAAATACATACACAAAAGACCAAGACCTAGCACTAGACAAACTATATATGCTTCTACAAACTCCCCCTTGTCTTGTGCTAGTCTTCAGAAGCTTTTGACTCTGTCTTCTTCCAATCCCTTCTTTTGTTATTTCCCGCATGTATTCCACCATCAAAGCAAACATTTATAACCTTCTGAAATTGCATAGCTTGATCAAAACACTCAGGCTTGTAGAGAATCTTGTTGGAATGCAGCTTTTCAATATCATTCTTCGACAGATTTATCAATGACATTGGGTCGTAAATTCTCACAACCTTGTTATCTTCTTTAACCACAATTACTGCTTCTCCAGAAACTTCATCATAGTACCACCATCTCAAAGTCTTGATGAAATCCTGTTCAAGCCGTTTCAAAGGTATCTTCTTAATCTGAACTGGCTTTTTATACTTCAAAATCACCACTGGTCTGCCTGTGATTGGATGAATATCCGTTGGATGATCGGAGTAAGTCGGTCTTTGAGGAGTCAAAAACCTAAACCTTCCTTGACACTCTTCAATTAACTTCTCTTTAAACATAGCAGCCAACAGATTTTCTCCATGATTCAGAAACGGACTTCTAGACAAGTCTCTCACATCAAAAACAGGTAAAGTGTTGAATCTTGAAGCATTCTTCAAATATATAATCCCAAACTCATTTTTGATAGCATAACACTTGAGTTCAGAATCATACATCCAGCTAATAATTTTCCCAGAAGCTTGTCTGCCTTTTCTGTCAAAATGTAATAGCCCAGACCCGTCGCACCAAGATATTGTCCGCTTTGGCAGCCGGCATGCCCTCAGGCATCCGCCCCTCACGGATTTAAAACGCGTCTTGGTGGGGGAGGTATCCACACCCTTATAAAGGCATGCTTAGTTCTCCTCCCCACCAATGTGGGATGTTACAATCCTCCCCCCTTAGGGGACCAGCGTCCTCGCTGGCACACTGGCCGACGACCGGCTCTGATACCATCTGTAACAGCCCAGACCCGTCGCACCAAGATATTGTCCGCTTTGGCAGCCGGCATGCCCTCAGGCATCCGCCCCTCACGGATTTAAAACGCGTCTTGGTGGGGGAGGTATCCACACCCTTATAAAGGCATGCTTAGTTCTCCTCCCCACCAATGTGGGATGTTACACAAAATATCTTTTCTGATCTACAATCTTTGAAGACTTTTCAACTTGAACTGGAAGCTTCTTTTCCCTTTGCTCTTTTAGCCATGCTTCAAACAACAACTTCTTTTCCTCTTCTTCAGTCATATTAACATTCTCAGATGCCTCAGGTTGAGTTGATTGTTGCTCTGATTCAACCTTTTCTTCACTATCTTTTCCAAAGAAATCAAAACCCTCAGAATAATCATTATCAGAAAAATTCCCATACATCTTTGGATCATTGGGATACTCCTCAGCCGTCATGTCTTCTACCTCTACCTGCTCATCTTCATACACAACTTCTTCTTCTGAATCATCCTCCTTGTATGGATCAGCAACTGGCACCTTGTCAACATCATCAACATTTAAAGCAAATATGGCAGCCAGCTGTTCTTTGGTATAAGGATTAACAAACTCTCCTTCTTTCATTTCTACCCTTGATATCGGAGTTACACCATACACTTGCCTATCTGCAGACTCCCCCTGAGATGTTGTGGCTGTACCAACAGCAGCAGATGATGTTCCTGCTGCATCAGTACCAGTACCAGCACCACCAACACCACCTTCTGGATTATCAGGGTCTTCATTCAAAAATTTCATGACATCCTCTTCTTCTCTGCAACTTTCCTCAGGATTGGGCCTTTTCTCCCCCTGAGCAGATAAAGCAGTTAGCATCTGCTTAAGCTGCTCACCCATAGTAAGAGACAATTGCTTCAGCTCAGCAATTTTTTGATCCTTACTTATCCACAACGCCCTTGTTGATGAAGCCCCAACATTCAGGGTCCGTGGTCAGACCCTGGATTCGAATGATAAATCCCTGGTTGAAGACTTAGATACCCTAGATGAACTGAGAGACCAAGCGGCTTGGAGGATGGCAGCGTATCAACAAAGAATTTCTAAGACTTACAACAAGCAAGTGAGGATCAAAAGGTTTAAAGTGGGAGATCTAGTCCTTAGAAAGGCATTTCAGAACACAACAAATCCAGGGGATGGGAAGTTGGCTCCCAAATGGGAAGGTCCCTACCTGATTGATTCTGAGGCTGGTAAGGGGGCATATTGGCTAGCTAATATGGAAGGAGAACTACTACCACGACCTTGGAATGCAATACACTTGAAGGCATATTTCATGTAAGGCTCCCTGTCCCAGGATTCAGCTACCCAGGTATGTGTTTGATTTTAAAATTCATGCTGGAATCCAGGTCCGTTTCTCTCGCTTAATTTATTTCCTTTATTTCTTTATATGTTTACCTTCATTATTTGTTTATTAACATCAGTTACATGTTACATTTTATTTGAAATTGTTATTCAATACCCTGAATTCGCTAAGATCTATGTTTCGTCAAATGGGTTGCTCAGAATCCAAGATATCCTAGGATTCGGAGTACCGAAGATGCAGGATGTTCAGAAATTCAAGGTACATGGAACGAAGCATACTCAAAATACTCCAAGTCAGCAACAATCAGCGTATATCTCCTAAGTTTGAGATTGGCCATCTCACTTCCGTACTGGGTAAGGCCTAAACCCACTCCTAAGGTTTGAGGACTAAGCTTCCTCCATCCGAATATAGGCTATCACGCCTCGCCCGGGACGCACGTGGCAATTTTTGCCTCGCCCGAGAGGCAAGTGATCCAAGTATGAGACCCTGGGATTGTGGGATCATCCGTGTTAACAGCATTGGTGGCAACCTCCCAATTCAGGGACATATGCGGATCCCTTAAGGTTTAAAACGATTAACGCGTTTTCAAGATGGATTGGTGCTGACGTACCAACTTAAGTCTCCGAGGACACACCCTAGTCAGTCAGTACGACTAAGAGGAAATCCTAGTTCGCCAGTACGGCACTGGGCATGACCCCAGGAATATCTTAAAGGTTACCTAATAGCCCAGGATTATTGACCTAATCCAGGGTCATAACGGTTAAAACCCAATTAAATTAACTACTTGGCTAGTTAATTCTAATTACTATGTTCAAATGACAGGAGACATTCACAAGACTACTAAAGCTGCGAGGATTCCTAAAATCCTGGGGGCAACCCAGGAATACTAAGGTAAACCCTAGAATGATTTCTTACATTAGCAAATATATTTCAAACATTTCAAACACAAGCATGTAACTAAAGACAGTTATATTAAAAGGCCTATCCTGGGTCCGGAAAAGCTCCGGCCACCCCAGGATGGGGACATGTCAAAAACCCTGGATTCATAATCCAGGGGGTGGGGCATATTGTCTTAAACAAAAAAAAACAAAAAAAAAACCGGGAAACATCAACCGGCATCACATCACAAATAGAAAATTAAAATTGTTTTTAAAAGAACTCACAAACGAGAAGACGACCCCCCAACCTTCAGACTTCATCCTGGGTCGTCTCCTTAGCTTTTTCCACCGGCACCTCCTCTGCTGCCTTGGGCCCCTGGGTTGGCACATCCTCCTCCTTGGGCCTGGTCGATGTCCATGGCGTGGTCAGCAGAGCCCTTGGATGGGGTGCCTTTGTTCATTCCAGGGTTAGCTTTAGGGTCACACCCAGCAGGGATGGTTGCGCCTAGCTCGCGCAGTTTTGTTGCCCATCCGGTAACATCCCATTGAGGGTTCTGAAACCCCAGGTCCCTGGCCTCCTTCTCCATCTTCAGCCTGAACTGGAGGAGCGAGATGCGGACTATCAGCCTGCCCTCATCACCCTTTGCAGCCAGAGCAGCCTCATGATCAGCCCGTGCATCCGCGGCCTTTTTCTCCAGATTCTGCACCAGCCCCAGGTTCTTGTTGGCTATCGCCCTAGTCATGTTCAGCTCCTTGTTCAGGGCAGCGAGCTCCCTCTTGGCCGGAGACTCAACATCGTGGGTATGCTTATCGGCGGCTCGGACCAGCTCGAGGAATCGCCCAACAATCTGCGAGACAAGGTAATTTAATAAAATATTTTAGACCCTGAATGGCTTAACTATGCAGAAAATTCAGGGGTACCCAAGATTTACTTACTTGGCGAGAGGAAGCTTCATCATGTGTGAGCAGCTCGACATCATCCATGTTTTACAGTGGTAGCAGGGAAGGAGCAGTGGCAGTAGCCCTGGTCTTACGCTTTGTGCAAGAGGCCCTCGAAGAGGGAGCCTTGGGGGCAGACAAGGGTTCGGCCTTCACACTGGCCAGGACTTGGATGTCCTGTTCAGGTCCACCCAGCAGGAAAGCATCCAGGTCGACGTCTTCAAGGTTGATGCGAGTAGCGGCAGCTGAAAGACAAAAACATGAAAAATCAACAAAATTCAAGGAACGAAAGGCAGGATTCTAGGAAACTTACAACTGGACATGCTGTGGGAAGTGAAAGAAGCAGCCTGGTGGGGATCAGCCTTGAACTTTCGGTCCTCCTCGATGATGGCCAGGAATGTCTGATATCTCTCAAATGCCCCTCGATTTGCTGGGCCGATTGAACTCAAGCTAGGCACTACAAAACACTAAATACAAGGTCAGTGTTTAAATAATGTGTAATCATCAGAAAATCCTAATCCCTAATGCAGGTGAGAACCTACTATCTACTTTCCACCTAATCGAAAGATCCATCCCTCCCGGGATGGTTGATCTCTTGCCAAAGAAAAACTTCCCCTTCCACTCCTCATGAAATGAAGCCCGAGGAACCATATGAACCTCCTTGTTCAGAGCCTTGAACAAAAACCGGTTATTACCATAGGACTTGAGTTCATAGCATAGGGCTAATTCAGATAACCCAACCAGAGAGTCAAACTCCCTGTTGAGACGGTCAAGAGTGCCTAGGATTCTCCATACGATGGGAAGGGTTTGGGCATAGGCAAGGCCGGTGGCCTCAAAGAACTCAGCCAGAAGGCCGGTGAAAGGAAAAGACAGACGCATGGAGAAAGAGTGAATGGAAAGCAAACCCATGTTTCAGAGCTAAAATCAAACCTAATTCTTCTGTCGAAGGGTCTGATTTCAGCAGTAGGGGGAATAAGACCCGACAACGACAATGCAGCAATGTCGGCGTCGGTGAAGGTGCAGGTTTCTAATTCACGGCTCTGAAGGTAGTTTTGATCGAAGAAATCCTTGATCCCCGTCTTTTTAGCCAGAGTTTTAGACCAGATTTTCTTGCAGGTCATGATCGAAAAGAAAGAAAAGGAAAGGCTAGAAGGAGAAGATTACCTGGTCGGAGAAAAGAAGCCAGAGATCCTAATGCTCTCGAAAAAGTTAATGGTGGAGAGAGGAGAGGTTAAAGCTAGTATTTATGGAGGCTAGAAGTTGCAAAGGTGATGGGATGTTACCCCTCGACGTGGCATAGTGGATCCTTATTTAATGGACACGATCAAAACAAAGGAGGATTAGACCCTAATTTGAAATTTTCACATCTGTAACACTTATCTACAACTTGCGAAAATTTGGGGGCAATTGTTATACCCTAAATTTTCGGCTCGTAATCCAGTGTACATGTATAGGCTTAGGGCAGAGTTGACCCATGAATTGTGTGACCCAGAATTTAACAGGTAACGCTTAGTAACCCTGAATGCGCCAGAACTGAGATAATGTCCAGGATGTCATCGTAACCCAGGGAAGTTTACATTTATTTTATTTTTGTCATACATTATTATGGCCCAGGATGAGTATAATCCAGGGTCACTGTTATAGTACAAATGACCCAGCATGTGGAGATGACCCTGCATGCTAGGATGTTGTTACTAACAAATTTTGTGCCTATATCTGATCAAGGACAGGTTGACGAAGTCTATCAACGGTCGAATAGAATGAGCTGAAGACTTATTTTGCACGTGGTCAAAGAGTGTTAGCTAAAAACTCGGTCAACTAACTGAAAAAGATGTTGGAGAGAAGATACCTGGAATATCGGACAAGTTGTTGAAGAGTTAGGAGTATAAATAGGACATTTAGTCATTTCTTTCAGCTCACTCGAGCTTTACTCATTGTATTCTCGTATTCGAGTCTCTGCTTATTCACTGTACTCAAACATTTACGTAACCAATAAATTGGTAGTGTGTGTTATCGCTACCCGGGTTTTTTATGCCGGCGGTGCCTTAGAGACATCTAAGGGCTAAGGACTTTTCCCTAGTAAAATTCTCGGTGTTGCTAGTTGCATTCAAGGTTTTATTTGTGTTATTAAATTTTATAATCGATTTCGCAATTATACCTACATTTTAACCCAAGATTTTGGTTGTCGTCCCTGGAATTCAGTTGTTGTCCCAGGATTTTTATAAACCGTTTTCGTATCTTAATCCTAGGCACCAAACCTCACAATCTAATTTGGTTCAAATCTTGCTAAATCAACTTAAGTAATTTTTAGTCAAAACACCTATACTTAGCAGTTTCCAGGAATACGGTAAGCGCAGTCCTGACCAAGGATGCCGAAGGTCAGCAACACCCTGTGTATTACGTAAGTAAGAGTTTACTTGTTGCTGAATATAGGTACTCACACCTTTAAAAACTTATATTAGCCCTAAGTATGGCATCTACTAAACTTAGACACTATTTTGAAACTCATACAATTCATGTTAGAACTAACTACCCTATAAAGTCTGTTTTGAGAAAACCAGAAATGTCAGGTCGAATGGCTAAGTGGTCGGTGAAGCTGAGTGCATATGATCTGATCTACGAGGCCAGAAGAGCGATAAAATCCCAGGCTCTAGCTGATTTTGTGGCTGATTTTAGTACTGACATACAACAAGAGGCAAACCATGAATTCCAGCAGATTCAACAGGAAGAAATTTCAGGGTGCTGGACCTTGTTCACTGATGGAGCATCAAATATCAGGGGGACAGACCTAGGAATCGTACTAAAATTGCCACAGGGGGACATGATACCCCAGGCTGTTAGATGTGGATTCCAAGTAACTAACAATGAAGTTGAGTATGAGGCCCTAATTGCTGGGTTACACTTAGCATTACACTTGGGAATTCTGCACATCCAGGTATATGTTGACTCTTTCCTTTTAGCTAACCATTTTAACGGATCCTGCGTAGCTAAAGGAGAGAAATTAATCAAATACTTGGAGATGGTAAAAAGAATGTCCTAGGATTTTCAAAATTTCAATATTCAACAAGTACCAAGGTGGAGAATGCTGAAGCAGATGCATTGGCGGACCTAGGCTCAGCATTCAAGGCACTTGAAGACACTCATATTCCTATAATTCACATACTAACACCAGCCATAGACCAAGGTACGGATACCCAGGATTCCGATACTGCAGAAAAAATCCTGGTATCCAGTACCCAGGATTCTTCAACCCAGAAGGAATCCTGGACCAGACCAATTATTCAATACTTGCAGGATGGTACTATTCTAGAGAACGAGAAGGATGCCCGTGAGTTCAGAATAAGAATAGCCAGGCACGTGATTATTAAGAACATATTGTATAGAAAATCTTTTGCAGGTACATATTTGAGGTGCTTGGAGAAGGATGAAGCCTAGGAAGTTCTCAAGGATATCCACGAGGGTGATTGTGGAAACCATACAGGGGGGAGATCCTTAATGTCCAAGATTCTTAGAACGGGGTATTACTGGCCTACCATGAGGAAAGATTCCCAAGATTTCTCCCAGAAATGTGACACCTGTCAAAGACACGCCAATGTCCCTCACCAGCCTGCAGAACCATTGTACCCTATTCCAGCATCCTGGCCTTTCATGAAGTGGGGGATGGATATCGTTGGAAAATTACCTAAGGCCCCTGGAGGAAAGGTATTTATGCTAGCTATGACAGATTATTTCTCAAAATGGATTGAAGCCGAAGCATACGTTCAAGTCAGGAAGAAAGAAGTCATATCCTTTATTAAAAGAAACATTCTAACAAGATTTGGGGTACCGTCCGAGATTGTTTCTGATAACGGGTCCCAATTTATCAGAAGCAGAACCATAGGATTCTGTGAATCCTGGGGTATAAAGATGATAACATCAACACTAGTGCATCCTCAGGCCAATGGCCAGGCTGAGTCAAGCAACAAAATTATAATAAACAACTTGAAGAAGAGATTAAAAGAGAAGAAGGGAAGATGGGCAGAAGAGCTACCCTTGGCATTATGGGCAGACAGGACCACATCCAAGAATGCTACAGGCCAAACCCCATTTTCCTTGGTCCTTGGTACAGAAGCAGTTATCCTAACAAAAATGGTGGTCCCAACATTCAGGGTCAATGGTCAGACCCAGGATTCGAATGATCAATCCCTGGTTGAAGACTTAGATACCCTGGATGAACTGAGAGACCAAGCGGCTTGGAGGATGGCAGCGTATCAACAAAGAATTTCTAAGTCTTACAACAAGCATGTGAGGATCAGAAGGTTTTAAGTGGGAGATCTAGTCCTTAGAAAGGCATTTCAGAACACAACAAATCCAGGTGATGGAAAGTTGGCTCCCAAATGGGACGGTCCCTACCTGATTGATTCTGAGGCTGGTAAGGGGGCATATTGGCTAGCTAATATGGAAGGAGAACTACTACCACGACCATGGAATGCAATACACTTGAAGGCATATTTCATGTAAGGCTTCCTGTCCCAGGATTCAGACACCCAGGTATGTGTTTCATTTTAAAGTTCATGCTGGAAATCCAGGTCAGTCTCTCTCACTTAATTTATTTCGTTCATTCCCTTATATGTTTTACTTTCACTATTTATTTAATTACATCAGTTACACGTTACATTTTATTTGAGGTTGTTATTCACTGCCCTGAATACACTAAGATTTATGTTTCGTCAGTTGGGTTACTCAGAATCCAGGGAATCCCAGGATTCAGGGTACCTAAAATGCAGGGTGGTCAAAAATCCAAGGTACACGAGACAAAGTGCACTCATAATTCACCAAGTCAAGGATAATCAACATGTGTCTCCTAAGTTTGAGACTGGCCATCTCACTCCCGTGTTGGGTAAGGCCTAAACCCACTCCTAAGGTTTGAGGACTAAGCTTCATCCATCCGAATATAGGCTATCACGCCTTGCCCGGGACGCATGTGGCAATTTTTGCTTCGCCCGAGACGCACGTGATCCAAGTATGAAACCCTGGGATTGTGGGATCATCCGTGTTAATAGCATTGGTGGCAATCTCCCAATCCAGGGACATATGCGGATCCCTTAAGGTTTAAAACGATTAACGCGTTTTCGAGATGGATTGGTGCTGACGTACCAACTTAAGACTTCGAGGACATGCCCTAGTCAGTCGGTACGACTAAGAGGAAATCCCTAGTTCGCCGGTACGGCACCGGGTATGACCCCATAAATAATTCAAAGAATACCTAGTGGTCCAGGATTATTGACTTAATCCAGGGTCATAATGGTTAAAACCTAAGTAAATTAACTACTTAGCTAGTTAATTCTAATTGTTATGTTCTATATGACAGGGAACATTTGCAAGTCTACTGAAGCTACAAGGATTCTTGAATCCTGGGGGCAACCCAGGAATACTAAGGTAAACCCTAGAATTGTCCCATGCACAAGCAAATATTTTTCAAATATTTCAAACACAATCATGTAACTAAAAGCAGTTATATTAAAGGACCCATCCTGGGTCCAGAAAAGCTCCGGCCACCCCAGGATGGAGCCATGTGAAAAACCCTGGATTCATAATCTAGGGGTAGGGCATATTGTCTTAAAAAAAACCGGAAAACATCAACCGGCATCACATCACAAGCAGAAAATTAAAATTATTTTTAAACAAGAACCACAAAAAACCAGAAGACGACCCCCAACTTTTAGACTGCATCCTGGTTCGTCTCCTTAGCTTCCTCCACCGGCACCTCCTCTGCTGCCTTGGGCTCCTGGGCTGGCACATTCCCCTCCTTGGGCTGATCGATGTCCATGGCATGGTCGGCAGAACCCTTGGATGGGGTACCCTTGCTGGTTCCAGGGTCAGCTTCAGGGTCACACCCAGCAGGGATGGTTGCGCCTAGCTCGTGCAGTTTGGTTGCCCATCCTGTCACATCCCATTTGGGGTTCTGGTCCTTAGCCATCTTCAACCTACACTGAAGAAGCGAAATGCGGGCTATCAGCCTGCCCTCATCACCCTTTGCAGCTAGTGCAGCCTCATGCTCAGCCCGCGCATCCACAGCCTTCTTCTCCAGGTCCTGCACCAGCCCCTGATTTTTATTAGCCGCTGCCCTGGTCAAGTTCAGCTCATTGTTCAAAGCAGCGACCTCCCTCTTGGCTGAAGACTCAGCATCATGGGTACGCTTATCGGCAGCCCGGACCAGCTCGAAGAATCGCCCAGCAATCTGCGAGATAAGGTAATTTAATTAAATATTTTAGATCCTGAATGACTTAACTATACAGGAAATTCAGGGGTACCCAGAATTTACTTACTTGGCGAGAGGAAGCCTCAGCATGTGTGAGCAGCTTGGCAACATCCATGTTTTCTAGGGGTAGCAGAGAAGGAGAAGCAGCGGCAGCCCTGGTATTACGCTTCGTGCCAGAGGCCCTTGAAGAAAGAGCCTTGGGGGCAGACATGGGCTTGACCTTTACTGGGGCCATGACCTGGATATCTTATTTGTATCCACCCAGCAAGAATGCGTCCAGATCAACGTCCTCGAGGTTGATGGGAGTAGCAGCAGCTGAAGAACAGAAACATGAGAAATCAACAAAATTCAAGGAACAAAAGGAAGGGTGCCAGGAAATTACAACTGGACATGCTGTGGGAAGTGAAGGAAGCAGCCTGGTGGGGATCGGCCTTGAACTCTCGGTCCTCCTAGGTGATGGTCAGGAATGTATCAAATCTCTCAAATTCCCCCTGGATTTGCAGGGCCGATTGAACTCAACATAGGCACTACAAAACAGAAAAATCCAAGGTCAGTATTTGTATAACATATAATAAAAAGAGAATCATAATTCCTAATGTAGGTGAGGACCTACCATCTACTTTCCACCTAATCGGAAGATCCATCCCTCCTCGGATGGTTGATCTCTTGACAAATAAAAACTTCCCCTTCCACTCCTCGTGAATGAAGCCCGAGGAACAATTTGAACCTCCTTGTTCAGAGCCTTGAACAAAAACCGGTTGCTACCATGGGACTTGAGTTCGTAACCCAGGGCCAATTCAGATAACCGACCAGGGAATCGAACTACCTATTGAGACGGTCAAGGGTGCCCAGGATTCTCCACACGATAGGAAGGGTTTGAGCATAAGCGAGGCCAATGGCCTTAAAGAACTCCGCCAGAAGACCGGTGAAAGGAAAAGACAGACCCATGGAGAAAGGGGTGAATGGAAAGCAAGCCCACGTTTCAGAGCTGAAATCTAACCTAAGCCTTCTATCGAAGGGTCTGATTTCAGCGGTAGAGGGAAGAAGACCCGACAACGACAATGCAGCAATGTCGGCGTCGGTGAAGGTGCAGGTTTCTAATTCCCGACTCTGAAGGTAGTTTTGATCGAAGAAATCCTCGATGCCCGTTTTTTTGGCCAAGGTTTCCGATCGAATCTTCTTGCGAGTCATGATCAGAAAGAAAGAAAAGAAAGAACTCGAACGAAAAGTTACCTGATCGGAGAGAGTCGGAAGCCGGAAACGTCGATGGAAACCTTTGCTCTCGGAAAATTAGTGAGAAGGGAGGGGAGGTTAAAACTGATATTTATGGAGGTGAGAAGTTGCAAGGGTGATGGGATGTTACCCCTCGACGTGGTGTAGTGGATCCCTAATTAACGGACACAATCAAAACAAAGGTGGATTAGACCCTATGAAATTTTCACAGCTGTAATACTTATCTATAACTTGCGAAAATTTAGGGGCAATTGTTATACCCTGAATTTTCGGCTCGTAATCCAGGGTACAGGTATAGGCTTAGGGCAGGATTGACCTAGGAATTGTATGACCCAGAATTTAGCAGGTAACACTGAATAACCCTGAACGAATCAGAATTGAGGTAATGTCCCAGGATGTCATCGTAATCCAGGGAAGTTCGTATTTATTTATTTCGGTCATACATTATTATGACCTAGGATGAGTATAATCCAGGGTTACTCATATTATACGAATGACCCAGCATGTGGAAATGACCCTGCATGCTAGGACATTGTTACTAATGCATTTTGTGCCTATATCTGATCAAGGACAGGTTGACGAAGTCTACCAACGGTCGAATGGAATAAGCTGAAGATTAATTTCGCACGTGGTCAAAGGTTGTTAGCTGAAAACTCGGTCAACCAACTGAAAGAGATGTTGAATAGAAGATCCCTGGAATATCGGACAAGTTGTTGAAGAGCTAGGAGTATAGATAGGACAGTTTAGACTTATTATTCAGCTCACTCGAGCTTTACTCATTGTATTCTCGTATTCTATTCTCTGCTTACTCACTGTACTCAAACATTTACGTGATCAATAAAATGGTAGCGTGTGTTATCGCTACCCGGGGTTTTTATGCCGGCGGTGCCTTAGAGACATCTAAGGGCTAAGGGCTTTTCCCTGGTAAAATTCTCGGCGTTGTTACTTGCATTCAAGGTTTCATT